>VZTG01005312.1:1086934-1174292 GCA_013397845.1 Melanocharis versteri
TTTTTTGTGGTCATAGCAGTGTCAAAACCTCAAGCACTTGTTCTATTCTGAACTGTCAGTTTGAATTTTTAAATCCTTTCTCAAAAACGGGTCAGACTGAGCATTACATTGGCTACATACCTCCTAACACCTTCTGGCAAGCATCAGAAGCCAAGAGTTCCACTCTGCTGTGTCTTACTGCTTGGCTGAAAAAGAATCAAAATGGACATAGAAAATTTAATGTGGTGAAAGTGAGAAGAAAAGGATCAAAGGCTGGAAACAAATGTAAAAACTCCATATACAAGTGGCAGCTGGAATGTATGAAACCTCACGCAGTACAAAGTGTTCCTCGGAACACGAAAATGTAGGTCTGTTACAGCAGCAACAGTTTTTAAACAGTGACTTAATTTTGTGATGGTAACATTCACAAAATTCCTAACTCAGTGGTTTCATTCTGCCTGTAAATGGAGGAGACGAATGCCTGAAGACATTGTGCATGCGGTATAGAAAGGAAAACATAAACTGACAGATGCCAAAAATCAATAGGGAAATACTAACACCTTTCTAGGCAAACAGCTAGGTGGGGAAATCCTGATTCAAACATTTGGATAAGCAAGATTTATTTCTAGAAGAAATGTAAGAGAGAGCCAAAAAAGATGATTTGTTTCACTGCTATGTTGAAACATATTGTATTGGCATTATATGTTTTGATATTAAAATAAAGTGAGCAAGGCAATAAGCATAGTTCAATATCTTCATTCCTTCCCCCCAGTACTGGATTCTTCCCAGGTAGCACTTTAAAAATAAAAGCACTTTCATACTCCTTATATAATGGAAATGCAATTTAAATTAATTCTTTTTTCATTCCCCACCCAAAATACTGGAATGTGTCAAATAACCATTTTAAAGTAATACTTGCACCATAGCTTTTGAAACTTACAAGTTTGAAAACTAAACCAGATGCAGTCCAATGCAGTGGAGTGACTTGGTGAACAGAGCATCACCATCTGAAAACTAAGTGTCTTTCTTCTGGTTTCTATAGAGACAAATCAGTGAAGTCAGACTTCACTGATTTTTTTGTTGTTTTGAGATGCAAACCTTGAAAACAAAGATTCCTTGATATGTAAATGCAATATGAGCATCTTTAATGCCTGTAAGGGCCATCTGATCTGCTGTTCTTGCATGCAGTTTTACTGTTGCTACAGCACGTATGTTGACCAAGGGTACGCTTTGGCATACCTGGCTTTCAAACAGTTCAGGAGGCAATACGGCAAGATTAGTTCTGTCAGGAGTTCCTTGGTCTGCAAATGCATCTTGAAACCATGTTTTTTTTTTCTTTGCAAGATGTTGTCCTAGTGATGTGTAGAGATTTCATTTAATCTTTTCTGCTAATTTCCAAACACATAATAATAGGATGTGCTACTGAAGGCTCTCTGAAGAGTGTATTGCATACCATTTATATCAGTTCAGCTCTCAAATTTTGTGTTTTCTCTTAAATATATTTCCACCTGTGTTTTAGTATGACTGAGAAATTTGATCACCTTTGCTGTTTTGTAAATAGTGTAAAAATGCTCTCTGATTTACAAATCATGGGGGATGAAAAGTGATGCAGAGCTGTACAGTCTGCTGAATAGGCTTGTGGGCCTGTAAACATTTTAAACTAGTATTGCCACAAAATTTCAAGACATATTTTTCGGTTCCTGAGAAACGAGGATTGGTCCTCAGAATCTCACAAACAATTGTGCAGTTGGTAAATGAGCAGGGAATTGACCGAAACACTGGTATTGGAACGAATTGTATAGAGGATGCCTAGAGGCAGCTGTTCATCCTACAGGATGATCAGGAGGATTTCGTCAGAGGATGAAAGAGAGGATTTCATCATAGGGGATAAAATGAGGAGGAAGTAGATAGGCATCGATACAGCTGTTAATACCTATTAAAAACAACAGTCATTTTGCTTCGTTGCCCTGCCTGCCTGCAAAACTTCAGTTCCTTTGCCTGCAGTGTTTGTAGTGGTCACAGTGAAATTAGCATATGCAAAAGAGAGTTAGGTGCAAGTAGCAAAGGATACATTGGTATTTGTTTTTCAGACAGCAGAAATGACAGGATTAGGAAAATTAAACTTCTGCAATATTACTGTGGGCTGTGCTGAGATGGAATTTTCAGGCTCTTCTTTTCACCGCTGTTGAGAGTAGCTGTCTTTGTGTCATGATTTTGATTATGTCACACACTCAACATTACAGGCAAACTAAACTTCACGATGAAAAGAGGAATTTTAGTGCTCCTTTCTGAAATTCAGATGTACACATCCAGTTTTACTCCCCACCAGGCATCTATCACATATCAGAATTAATCAGTTGGAGGGGTTTTTTTGTTGTTTTTGGTTTTATTTTGTTTTTTGTTTGTTTTGTTGTTTGTTTGTTTGTTTTTTACTTTTGTGTAAAGTGCTAGTTCTCATGGTCAAGCAGAAATTTTGGCAGGAGAAAAATGGAAAAAATGTATACAAGAGTCAGAAACCCATTTGAAGCAAATGCCTTTTCCTATATACCTTTTATTATAAGTATACAATATTATATTTTGCCATCGCAAAGTGAGGCTTGTCTAAAGATCTTCTTTGCCATCTTTTTTAGCAGCATTCGCTAAATGTTGAAAACAGAAAGAATGGTCTGGTTCACAGCCACATTGCCAGAATAGGATCAGGGAATGATTTCGGAAGGGACTTGCAGAGGTCAGCTAGTCCGGCCTCCTGCTGGAGGAGGGATGTCTTCAGAGTTGTTCAGTGTTGTCGTACACATGAGGTCAAAGTATATCTGTGAAACAAGACAAAAAAAATCAGAAGCACAGATTAACTTCTACTGAAATAATGCTTAATTATCTGACTCATTTGAGAAAAATTAGGAACAGTTAAAAATAATTTTTGACATGAGGAGAGGTGGCTTATGAAACTAAACTGATTTATTTTGCCGTTTTTTTAATGAAAAGTATAGTTTTATCCTGGGACTTTTTTTTTTTTTTTTTTTTTTTTTTAAATTTTTAGGTTTTTCTTAGGAAAAAAAAAAANNNTTTAAAGTCTTAAGGTTTACATCAGGAAAAAAACAAGCACAGAAAAGTAAAAATTATTGTGGATTGTCTTTTAAGTCTGTTAATTTAGGTAGTTCTGCCTACCTTTTTAGCACACAATCAGTCCATCTGCCCCAGGTTACTTTGTGTTTCTTGTATTTCTTTGACCTTGCAAGCCACCAGAAGACTTGGCTTTTGCTATTGAATATGTGCTAACTGGTTGGAGTGATTGTTCCCAGGTTTCTCTGTGGAGTGTGTGTTGGAAGATGAGTGGTAGATGGTACATGACACATGACAGAAAGCAAAGGGTTAGACTTGCTTGGTAGTGCAAGTAAGCAGTTTTGGAGTTTCAAAATCATAAGAGGTCATAAGTCAAAGATACACTGCGGAAATGAACATGAAAAAAAAAATCAAACAAGAAAATTTGGATTTATTGCTTGGGTCCAAATATGTCCCTGTTAACGTAAGATGAAATCACAAAACTACTATCTGTGTTTCAAACTTTGTGCCTAGTAAGATCATGCCTTTGTCAAATTGGTTTGTCGCTGGTCCCGAAAGGCTTAATGACTCCAAGACTCACAGTTTCTGGGAGCTTCAGTCAAAGGTTTTTTCTTAGCACTTGATTATAGCCTAGCAAAGGCAGCTGCTTTGACACTGCTTAAACCATGATTAAGAATTGGAAGGTCTTGTTGCCCCATCTCAATTTGACTGTGGGATAGGTTTAAGTTAACCCTGTGTCTCATCCTTCCTTTTAGAAAGGGGACATAATTACTATCCTTCAATAATAAAAATTATTTTACATGGTGGTTGAAGACTTCCACAGAGCTGTTTCATGTTTTAAAAAATGCTCAGTCTGGTCTTGTCTGTTAAGCCTGATTTCAAGGATAAATCTACCAGAAAAAAAAAGTTAAAAAACACCTAAGTGACCCTTTGCTCTGTTCATCCATCAGCAGGGAAGTAAACAGTTTGTCTATGATTGCCTGTCTCACTTATCTATTACAGTCTGTTTGTTCTTCCTACCCTGTAATTACTCCATTGGATCTGCTGAAATATCCTCTGATTCACATTCAAACTATTTTCAGAAACACCCTTTAATTCTGGCGTGATATTTCATTGCTCAGTAAATATGAAGAGGTGCTCAAGATTTGCTTTATTACAAAGTTCTGGATGGCACTGTGAACTTACTGCTGGGTGAGGTTCCAGTTTGGCAGCAACTAAAAACTGATTTCCTGCCTAAACTGAATGCCCAGAGCTGGAGGCAGGAACAGTAGGTGGCACAAACTTGCCCCTCTCCTGTACTAAGAAACTAAGTCAAGGCAGTCTCACTTCAGGGGGATGCTCTAGGTGGCTTCCCCAAGCAGGCCGGGTGTTAAGACCATGGATAAATTAAGACCTCCCTCTGCAAGGGAGTCAATGGAGGTGACCCAGAAGGAGGGGTGATTGCTGGGCTGCACCACACATGCTGGAGTGAAGGTGGTGAGCACACGAACGCAGCCACCTTGGGGCAGAGCTTTTTGCTTTTTTTTCCTACTCGCATTTACCTTTTAATTCTTTGTCTAATATTTCTGAGATACAGTGCTAACCTTGCTTTAGCATTACTAGATGTATGCTGTAATTTACTATTGGAACTGACAGGATGCTCCCAGGGATTTCTGTGTACAGGTGTTTGATGTAAAATAGAGTACTGAAAAGTTATAGGATAAAAGTGTAGCAAAACCCTTGCCAAGCCAAGTAGTTACATTTAGGGCCATCTCTTATCCTTACCCTAATGTCGTTTCAGGAAAAGATTTTTAAAAATGTCAACTTTATATATGAATCATTTGAATAAAACAAAGGGTTTTTTCCCCAAATTTGATAAGGAAAGCAAAAATTCTGTAGTGCTCAAATATTCAGAAATCCACACTGCTTTTAATAACAAAAAGAAAAAAAAAAAAGAAAAATTACTGATACTAACTTTAGAAGAAAAAGTACTTTGAGAAGGGCAAGAACAGGCTTTACAAAATTATCACTTCAGTCTCTTGAATGAAGGGTAATGAATTTAAATGCGGATGTAAGATGCGTATAGCACTTTCGGAAAATGTGTCAGACTGAAAACTGTCAATAAACATTAACAGCTTTTTAAAGGACAGCATTTAAAACTTAGGAGAAGGCTGGGCTTTACTCTCCTTTAAGTAACATATTTTCCTTTGATGCTACTTTGTTTTATAAAGCACTGACACTTAGAGACCATTTTATTGTCCTCACTGCTGTCAGTCTATTCACATGAAGCATGCTTAAATTAAAATTCTGACTCTTGCCAGTTATATCTCACACTTTTCTTGGAAAAAGATATTTACCACCTTGCTTGTTTGAAAGTTGCTCTATTTATTGTGAACATTCTTTGCATTATTACAGCTAGGGTAATGCAAGGAATTGCGTATTATGCCATTATTCACTGGATTATGCAAATAAAGGCCAGAAAAAATGTACTCTAAGTTTATAAGGGTTGTTTGTTTGTTTCTTTTTTTTTTAACCTTATTGATTTAAGATCTAATCTGCTTTAATGCAGATTAAGCCCAGGCTGGTTTTGGTGGTTAAACCTTTCTTCCATTTATCGCCTTGGCTGTTACTGTAAACTGAAGTTAAATGTAGTTGTGTTTAGAAATATTGCCCTAAAATAGTACAAAAATACTTTCCAGCCAATATGAGATACCAGTAGAACTGAATAAAAAAAGTAAATTGGTCAACAGTCTAATTAAAATATATGTAGCATACAGTCTTATTACTATTAAAAAGTTTAGTACGAAATTGTTGGCAAGTATAAGAAAAAAAGGTTCATAGGTCAAATAGTGACCTATGGGAGTGAAAGAAATTCTAACACTCTTCTCTGCTGTTTCCTTTTTCTATCATCCACTTCTTTCCCTTTAATTAGAAGACATTACTTCTTACAGAATTTAGCCAGGAGAGACAAAGATGAAACATAAATATTGAAAGACTTATTACCTGCAAGTTTAAACAGCTTTTATGTGTTAAATTGTCTAATAACACTAAATCAAAATACTTGAAGTAAAAAAACAAAGCAACTAAATAGTATACAAGACTACAAATGTAGGCAGTTTAATTTGTAAGTTGTTTAAAAAATCCCCCACAACACTTTTTGATACCAAGAATTGTTCACAGGAAAGACAAGTAACACCTACTCCTATACTATTATATGTCTATTACAAATAATGTATCTGTCCCACTACTGCAGAATAATATATAATTTAACAGAACACTACCACTGTGACCGGCACCTTGGGAAACAATTTGAGAATAACACATCTTTCAGTTATTAAAAGATGTGTTATTTTTGACTATGGTACTTAAAAAATCTCTTATTAAGAACATGGAGGCAGTTCTTAGCACTGCTGAGTACATTGGCAGAAAAAGTGAATTTGTTCAATGGGTATTAATGTTCTGTATTTGGAAAGAGTGACATACTATCATGTGATGATTACAAAATACCATCTCAATCCTTTATTATCAGGGGCCAAATTAAACATTTTTTATTAGGAAAAAGCATTTTAAGATTAAAATTAAATCACTTAAAATTTAAGTGTGAAAACTTGCACACGAAAATTATAAGGTAATTCTCAGCTTACACATTATTTTATTAGAACTAAAGATGATATATAATAGTAATTTTTAAAAAACTCCAAATTGAATGATCCAGGTGACCCATAAGTTGTTCTGAGTTTAGGATGAAATAATAGAAGGACTTTCTTGGAATTGGGTTGATAATGAATTAATGAATATGAATATAATTTATAATTGTCAACCTGGTTTTATGGATTTTTTAAAATTAATTTTCTTCAAATTAACTTGAATTCATTCTTTGAAAAAATTACAAATTTGGTTGTTCAGAGTGGCTGTTTAGCTGGGACATCGTAAATTTGTGTGGTATTTGTTTTGTTATTGAAAGTCTTCCAATTAAGACAAAAATTCTACCATCATTAATGTTTACATTAACCAGTCTCAGAACCAGGCTCTTATTTTTTGGATGGGTTCACATTTTATTGATGTATTTAGAGTGAACTTCTACTAACAGTCACTACTCAATTTATTTTCTCATAGGTACCTGCTGATTTAAAAAGGCATTGGATATTGATTACAATTTACGAGACAGAGAGACTGGCAGAATGGTTGATAAAGATATTTTCTAATGTTACTATTAGTGCTCAATCAGGGAAGCATTAAATAGAACTATAGGAATTCGCAATTCAAAAAGAATGTGCAGTAAAGGAGGGCCTGAGTAGAAGGACCAAGAATGACACACATGGTGGGGGATAAAGACTGATTCCCTGGATAAACTCAAATTTGATTGAATTAACAAGATATTACTTGTTTTTGTTATAGTGTATTAATATGTTTTCAAAAAACCCTTTGCTTTAGAGAAGAGATGACCACAGATGCATACTGAAAAAGAAGTATGTGTGATGCCTTCACACAGCTCAAAAATTGTCTGCCCTTTGGAGAATGGAGAGGGTTTTCTTATTCTTCAGAATGCCACTTTTCTGGCTTGAATTGGCTTGAGTCATAGACCCCAGGACTGAGATGGCATTTTAAGTCAGCACCTGGAAATGAGTATGGAGCTACCTGGGTCAAGAGTTCACAATTCCAGGTCGTGCCTGCACTTCTATGTTCACCCTTAGATAGATTTGTTATTTGCAGTTGCTATCCTTGCCTTTTCAGCATTGTGTCTGAAACATGTCACATAAAAATTCCTGTTTCCTTACCTCTGTGCTATAGGAGGCATCCTTCTACCTGCAGTCGGCTCAAAGGGCCGTGTCACACAGCACAGCAACAGAAGTGAGCCATCCCTGAAATTATGGGCTTTTTTGCTTTTCTTTGTCTTTAGCAGAGGTATATTGGGGGAAATAGTGAGCAGAATTTTGCCAGTCCAGAGCCATGCGTTCAAGCCATCAGCATGGACGTGCCTTACACACTCTAGTTTGAGAGGTTATTCTGGCTCAGGTGAAGTGACTCTTCACTCAAGGATAGGTCTTTGGTCAAGTACATCTGGCCTCTGCAGCTGAGGCTTAAAAATCTCCACTGTAAATCCATGAATCTACTGAATGCACTTCTCTTAAAAGGAGAAAGCAGCTTTACAACATTTCTCTGTAGGTTCTTTATGCTTTATTTGCCCTCAGGGGATGTCTAGGTTTTGTGAGTCAGTATTGGGATGATCACGGCATATAACACTGGAATAGTGATGTGTCTGACTCTCACCGAGGATGCTTATTTGATCCATGTTCTGCTCATGGATCTGGTGTTTGATGATTAGGAGAAATAGGTCCAAAGGGCCAGGAAAGCTCAAGAGTAATGAAAGAAGTGGCAAAAGGACCAAAATTTTCTTTTCATCACTAAATTTGTAATATTGACTTGTGGTAGGGAGTAGGGAACGTCCAGCTTTTAACACCCAGAGTTCTCTTTTCAGAGACAGACATAAAATAAAGACTGTATTTGCAAGGCTCTCATGGAAAGTGGCCAATGTGTGTACATTACTTTGATTAACTCATAAAAGAATCCTTGAAAAAATAGTATTTAACAACAATTATTACAAGAACAGATGATTGCATCCTACTGATATGCTGTCTATGGATTCTTTGAGAAAGTTACTTGGCAGTATGAGCAGAGAGGAAAACACTGATTGAAATTGGCACTGACCATTCACAGTGGACTGTCTGTGTGTATCTAGAAAGGTTGCACATTGCAAATCAGTTATGAATATAATGAGCTACTGTATATGAAAATTGGAAGTGAACATAACACTGAATAAAAATGAACAAAAATTAGCCTTAAATTTAATGCCTGAATTGAGAAAAAAAATAATACTTAGGTACTAGGATTATTTTTTTTATGGAAAAGGGTATTATTTATTCCTTTGTAATTTTGTTATGCACTTTAATTAGTTTAACAAGGCTGATGGATAAACTTTCAAATTTTTGCGATACTGTTCAATTAGATTCCATAGAAACAGTGGAAAAAAAACCGGTCTGACAGATTATGGAAAGATTCAGAGAAATTAAATTGATGGGTTCATAGATGGGGACTGTTATTGAATCCTTTTACACATGAAAAAACCCCGTAGGAATATGGAATGAAATATAGTGGTATCTGTTTGTAGGAAGCTTGTTTCAGAGCACAGGAGAGAGAATACAAGTAATGTACTACAGAAGCAAATCATTAAGCTGTAAATGCAGTTAACAAGAGTGGTGGAAAGAGGGGCAGTAGAAAACACTACCTGCAGAGATATTCTGTGATAGAGAGCCATCACTTCCCTTCCCAGCCAAGGGAAGGACAGCTGGTGGGCTTCAGGGAGGGCATTTGGCATTTTCAGACTGCGTCATCTTCATTATCATCTCAATTTCTCCCATGTTTCAGCTCAGAGGATCCTAGAGGTTTGTCCTCTGAAGTAACAAAAGCAGGTGTATAGTGAAGGTCCCAGCCAGTGGCCTTTTCACCAATAGGTGGTGTTCCAGCCTTGCCTCAGGGCCAGTTTGTGCTTTCTGATTGAGGTGAGAAAGAAATTAAATCCTACTTGTGCAAATTGGAATTACTGGGTCCAAGCAGCACCTGCAGTTCCTAGGGAAGGGGGAAAAAAGAAAAAAAGAGCTAGTGGCATTGGTTTTAAAACAGTGGCAAAAGCATTTTGTTTGAGGAAAGTATGTGTTGGTTATTTAGGAGGTGAGAGTTTGTTAATGCTTTGCAGACCCATGCTTCCCTTGGCAAATAGATTTACAAGGATATTGGGTAAAGTGTTTCCATGGCAATGCTCAGGCCTTTTGTCAGCATTCTTCGAGTGGGGATAGAGAGGTGCAATGCTGGGCAGTACAGGGCAAACGCTTTTGCTTCCAAGCACCCAGAGGAAACTGACCCTTCTGAACTTCTGCAAGGCTTGAAAAGGCAAGAGGCAACAAGGTGTTGGCTGTGGGAGACTTTTTGTAGCATTGTCTGTATATCATTCTAGATAGAAAAGGGAGTTCAAACAGAAGGACTTTGATGCTGATGCAAGGAGAGAAGCCACAGAAGGAGACATAAAAGCTGCTTCTGCAAAGGAGTAGCTGTTTAAACAATACACGTGAATAATGATTTAGCCAGATGGCTACTTGTTGTTGGACTTCAGACCTGAACAAAGTCTGATCCATGGGATTGGAGGGATGATTATATACTCAAGTACATGCAGACAAGCAGATAAATTCTGCTCCTATTTAACTGGCTTTTTTTCGTGTTGTGAGAAGTAGTAATTCCAAAGCAGTTGGATGAGGGATGAATTTTGCTTAGTGGCCTGTCCAGAGTTCTGAGATGTTAATCTTTCTTTTTTTTCTTTCTTTTTAAGCCTGAGCTTGGCAATCGTCTCCGCCTGATGTAGGCAAAACAATGGATGTGTGCTGGAAGATGGTGGGGAGGAAGGACCCCTGAGTCCTCTAGAAAGGATTGCACCATAAACAGTTCTGTAGAATTTTCGGTATTTGCTCAAAATTTCTCACAATGGGCATTGTTAGAATACTGTTACCTGAGAGCATCTTTGTGTGAGTGCTGAACCATGAAAAAACTTCTAAGTTAGTGAATTAAAGAATGTATGTCTTCTTGATGTCTCTAAATGCACAACTTAGACTCTCTTAGTTGAACAAGTTGATAACATCAGTAGGTGCAAACTTGGGGAAGTCACAAGTCAAACAGGAAAAAACATTTTCCCAAAAAAACTGGTTTTGGATGCTGTGTATATTTTTATATTTACCGAGGATACGCTTTGCACCACGAGCCTCTCAGTAGATCTTTGTGTTAGTTTTATCTAGAATTTATGTGAAAATGGATATGCAAATAAACCCTTCACATGAGCTGGGAAGACACTGCAGTAGTAGGTGCTGTCACAGCAGGATGATGGCAGTGAGACTGAAATGAACTAGGGACACCATTTGAAATAACAAGCTGGGAATCGTGACTTTCTTTAAGGTGCTCACAGGCGTTCTACTAAGGAAGATACAGGGCATACTTAGTGTTTTCAATGCAAATCATGAATTTATTGATTCACTAATCAACCCACAGGTGAGTGAAGGTAATAGGACCGCTTCTGCCTCAAGCTTAGAACGGTAAGTATGCCTTTTTCATTTAATGAGCCATCAGCAACCTGCAGTAAAACTGTGTGCTGGGTGCTAGGTGCTGGTGGTGATGCACCACAGGGCTCCGTTGTTATCAGCACCGACTGGAGAAACTATTTCTGAAACATCAGAAGCCTTAGGTCAGACAATGGTCCCAAAAGAGAATGCAGTTCTCCAGGTCTAGGGACACAGCCGCTGCCCAGAGCCTCTTGCTGAGGCAGGGGCAGGGGAGATGGTGCCCTTGGCTGCAGGTGGAGGGTGTCACCAGGTAAAGGAGCTGCAGGAGGAGGTCAGCAGCTGCACAGCATCAGAGATGATTGAAAAAAAAAAGGCGAGATCTTCAGATCTTCTTCAACACCGTGCAGCTCCAGGAACCACAGTGCACAGCTGTACTGAAAGAGAGGCAGGCAGACTCTGCATTTTTCTGACTGGAAAATGATGACAAAGCCTAGAAACTTGTGACTTCTGGCACTCGCAGAAGATGATCGGTGCCCTGGTAGCAGATGAGAAGCTGAGAGTTATGTCAACGACAAACTGAGCCAAAGCTGGCTATCCTGAGCTGCACAGCAGCACCAGGAGAGAGCAACAAGAGACTGCTGTGGCAGGGAATGGAGGTCACAGTCTGGTGTCCTAACCTGCTGTCAAAGGTTATTAGTTGCTGGTCAGAATTATGGACCTGAGACATGGGGAGGGTGCTGAGCCTGGTCCAGCCCTCAGGCTATTGACCCTGCTGCTCTTCCATGTGATACAGGGGAGAGCTGGAGCTTATGAAGTGTGACTACGTGGCTCTGGGTATAAGGGGTAGGACCTGGGGCTCCAGATCTTGCTGGTGATGGAGGAGTGGCTCTTACTTTTAAACAAAGATCTAAATTAATTTTAATGACAGATCCAGTTACTCCTCTAGTTTTCGTGACCTCTTTAGAAATGAAGTAGCCGGTAGAATCCTTGTAACTAGAATAGACTTCAGTAAGTTTTAGAGATCTTTTAAACCTGAGTTTAATATGTACATATAATGTGCAAAAGTACTGCACTCCTTTTAAAAGCAAAGTCCAGGTCTATGAACTTTGAAAACCTGTACCTCTTTTCCTTTCTGTGCCAGGGCATGTTTTATTCACAAAGGCCTTCAGAGTTTATGCCAAAGATTAGGTCTTAATTTTTTTTATGGTCATTGGGGATCCAAATTATTGTTTATATTTGCTTGAACTCACTTCTGTTGTACTTGTTACCATTATAAGATTTGTCTCTTTTCCCATGGAAAAGTGTATCTACTTCAAACATTAAAGAAAGAAAAAAACTCGTAATTGACGTTTGGTAATTAGAGGCATAGGAACTCAAGCTAGGCTGTAGGCTGTCTTAACATTATTAGTTATATTTTGCCAACAAAAGATATTCAGCTTGTACTGCTGCAGAGAACAGTGAAAGAGTCACACCAACAACCACTAGAAGTTTTAATTTTTTAATACCTCTACTATTTCACTGCAGAGAAAAGGAAGAATGAAAATTAAGAGCAGGACTTCTAATTTTGCTCCATTAGGAATGCTGTAGGAAAGTGTCTCGTAATTTTGTCAAAGAAACAATTCCTATTGATATCACAAAACACTGTGATTTTGCAAAGACTGTAAAATCATACTCTGTCATCAGTCTTAAATGATTTTCTAGTTTGCATAGGCAAGTGTGATCTAGAGTTCATTCAGTATTTCTCTTACTCTGCAGAAATACTGGTGAACTTCATTTAGTTATTTTTATTATGATTATTTAGTTATTTTATTATGATTCATCTCAGAAATATTTTTAAAGTATTGCATAAATGGATTTCTGTTTCAATTACTTCTTCCAGTGCGACAGTGGTTACAGTGAAATAAAGATGCATTTATCAATTAGTTATTTGGTAACTTCCTTTCTCCTATGATTATTCTAAACTTTCTTGACAACACTTGGTGAAAGCATGGTCTGAAATGAACATTTTTCCCTAGATTAAACCTTGGTCATTAACTTTGTACTACAGTAAGTTCTGGTAGGATTCCTGTGCTGAGTTTTGGGCGCACTTGTGTAACAGAAACATCTGGTTATTTGGCAGAATCTTCAGACAAATGTGTTGCCAGCTTCAGAGCTGTCTCCTCATTTGCCTTCTGACTTGGCTTTTCTTGGCAGATTGACTCAAATTCCTTAATGCCATTTTTTTACATTTTCTTTTTATGATAAAGGCAATAATTCAAATGTTTTAAGTCAATGTTTATACACTGGAAGTTCTTGGAATATTGCTGAAAGACCACAGGTGACTGGAATGAAAAGTCTGGAGGTAGTATAAATTATGCAATTAAATTAAAAATAAAATTAACTTCTTTCTGTTTTCATGTAGCATACAAAATAGCTGAGAATTTTAATCAGTATGATGACATGTGCTGTCCAAACTCTAATAACTGTGATACTTACTGTCCTGGAAGGCATTATGTTCTAACAGTATTTGCATAAAATATATCCCAGTGTACTACTGTATGTAAATTCTTGTAACTGCAGTCACCAAGGCCCATGAGGAAGCCCCAGGACATCTGACAACATTTCTCAATGCACGCTGTATGCTGAAAAAGTAAATTGGCTTTTCAGAGAAAATAAATGGCTGAATGTAGGGAAGTTCTGATAGTAATTCTTTGAATAAGGCTGATCAAGAACAAATATCATGGTAATATACAATGCCTGTAAACTATACCCAACTCTGTCAAGAACATTATCTACTCTGAGTACACTGACAAGGAATAACAGATATGTTCATGCCTTTTCAACATCACAGATGGTTAAAATTTGCTAATGTTTTCCAACCAAGTGCCCTATCAATTGATCATTTCCTATTGACAGAATGCTTCAAATAATTTTGTTCTGTACACCTACACTGTTCTTTTACATGGCTGTTGCTGTAAAAACACAGGGAGCTGTTCTTGGAAAAGCAAAGGGAGCTGAGTGCCTTATGCCCACGTTTGCTTTCACAAATTAGGTCTGTTTATAGTGAAAGATGATTATGGCCTTTAAGGTTGTGCTTACTTCCTTTTTTTTTTTTTTTTGCTTTTTTTTTTTTAATATGATTTCTATAGTGAGTTCTTCTTTGCTGTGACAAAGATGAGTAACATAATCTTGCTGGATATTTAAATTTTGATCTCTTTTGTCTCATTCTTATAAATGCTCTCAGGGAGGGTTATTTGCTTCACATTAGTTTGCTAGAATAAATTTGACTAGCCCCGGAGGCCATGTTAATCTCTTCTGATGCAAATTCTGTTTCAAATGCCAAGACCAGGTGGCAAGGCTCAGTATGAATGGGATGGTAAGGGGTTTAGGCAATTTCTTCAGCATGTAATTCCTTAGCCTGGTTTATTACAGCCGGACCATTCATCTGGTTACATCCGCTGAACATCCATCTTCATGACTCCACCTGCTATTTCTCTCCCATTTTGCAGCCCAGTGCATGCAGAGTTCCTGTGTGTTTTAGGGCTGTGTGGTACACAGGCTGACTGAATGCCTCATCCGAGACCCACAAACCATGACTTGCCTGTCCATAAAACTGTTGAGTACCGGACAATTTCTAAACTGGTGGCTAAAGATTTATGTAAATGCTACGTAGTGAAAAAGCAGGAAGGCTGGAAAAGATTTTGTAAGGACCTACAGGCTTGTTTCAGCTTTTTATAATGGAACTCAGTTCAGTGATTTGCAGTTGATCTGCCTTTAAAATAACTCAGATTAATATTTTAAGTTGTTTGAATGGTATATTTGGACTCAATGATCCTAGAGACCTTTTTCAAGCATAACAATGCTAAGATTCTATGATTCTGTGACTTGGCAGCACTCCCATGTCATCTGTACATAAACATGTGCTATGCTGCTGTATTTAGTGAACTATTAATGGATAGAAAAGCGGTGTTGGAACAGGGTCTGATATATTCAGATTTAGGAAAGATGAAAGTAACCCTGTGTAGCCACTTTTGAGTGCTTTTATTACTAATACAATGGAGCAATTATTCAAAAATATGTTACCAATGTGAAAATATGTTTCTTGTGGTGCTATGAAAATAGCTGTGCCCTTAGCATAACTGCTGCAAAAAGTGATGGACAAACAAGTAAATGCAGCTTTAATTTACTTTTAAAGCAGTATACAAAAACATTTATGTTACCTTTCTTTTTTTTCAGACAATTTTCTTCCTTTTTTGAAAAACATCCTCCCTGTTCCACTTCTAGACATAGACACTTCAGTATAAATGAATACTGATGATGAATTAATTCAGTCTACAGTAGATCCACATAGACTAAAAGTAGGTTATTGTACAAAGCTCCAGTTTCTTGCCAAAGTGGTAACTTGGGGCCAGCAGAGGTACTAAAGTGGAGTATGACACTAAAAATTAATCTGGCTTTTTAAAACTGGCTGTAAAATGTCACTGTAGCATTCTATTTTTATCTCCTAATTGTCTATCACCATCTTGTTTACATGCTTTCCATACTTGTCTTATTCTCTCACCTTACTATTGCTCTTTAAATGTATTGACTTTTATTTAATTTTCTTCTTTTGAAATAAATTGTGGGTTTTTCTATGCCCTACATTGTGTCAGCTGTAATTTTCTATAACATCCTAATAGAATTGAAGAGGGGGAAAGAATTCATCTCTGGATTTTGAAAGATACTGAAGTATGAGCACTCAGGATTCATTCCTAGTAGGGCAGTTCTGCAGGTATTTCTTGGTTGGAGTCTCAGACTAAAAGTTGGAGAAAAGTATCAAGTTTTGTGGCTTTCAAGGCAATGAATGAGGAGCCAGAACCACAGCTGTAGAAATATTTTGGGAATCCAAAGAAGCCAGTTCAAGGGACTTCTTATAAACCCAGTTTCTCTGGTTTTTTTCTGTGCAATGTAGTAACATTTCATAGGTATGTGTGTATTTTAACCTTTAGGAACTATGTTAACTAATCTGTATCATACTGAAAATGAGGTGCTTCATTCATCTTCCAGTGTGTGAACCAAAGAAAATTCTAAGTGTTAGAACCAATGGAAAAGAAAAATGCATATTGCTAAATTGGGCCACTGTTTGTGGTAATGTTTGTATGTTAAACTTGATGCCACTGTAACTATTACGTTTTTCCTTGCTGAATCCTTGCAGAAGTTAATTATCTAGTTTGGAAGTTTAAGAAAACCACTGACAGTGAATTTATCTAGCAGGTGAAGAAATTTGACACTCTTTACCCTTAGAGACTAAAAAAGCATGGAGTACAAACTACAAAAGCTTGACTTGCACAGATTTGTGTAGTCTACCTTACTAATTGCTCTGAAATTCCTCATTGGCTGCTGTATTTTTATAAGATGAAGAGAAAATTAGTGTGCCATTGCAATTTATAAATAATTCTTGCACATTTAACTCGTAATTTTCATCATTAGTCAGGAAGCAATTAACATTTTAAATGCTAATTTTTAGACTATTAGAGAAATATCCGCTGATATTAGACTGCTGAGATGGGGGAGTGCCATGGAAGATTATTATAGCTTGAAGACTGTAGAGGAGAATACTGTATGTTTCAATTCAGTGTCAGCAGGAAGTCATATGGTGCAATTCTGTAGAAATCTGGGAGACTTATTTTAACCTCTGGAGGAAAAATAACAAAGCAGAGTTATATAGAAAGCCTTACCTGAGACAAAAATTAAAATGTAAAGCAAAGGATATGTTTTTTGAATGTCGGAGTTCTATTGTTTTTTTAAGCAGGACATTTAGATTTGTCCATTTTTTGCACATCTAGAATTAGAAATTTTTCCCCTGCAGTCTTTTCCTGTTTTAAATTTACAGGGGTCATGTTAAAATGACATCTTTGACACCCAAGGCTAGTAATTATATGTAAGCAGACATTCCCACTGATGGGACATGCATAGGACTGAATTTCCAGTTTAATCTCCTTGTTGCTGTTCATTCCAGTCAGCAGAGGAGAAGCTTAGTAGAAAAAAACAAAGTCCAAACCAATAAGGACAAACATAAACAGCTGGGAGTTTAAAATATGCAAATAAAACCCAACAACGCGTTAATTGAAACTCACTTTAGAAGCAATTGTCCTTTCTAAAACACATGTCTAATATTGGATTTACCTGATTTCCATGGCATGTTACAATGGAATTATTTCACTGGTTCAATACTCGGAAAATTAAACATTGTCTAAGATTGCAAATTTATACTAAAAAGATGAGAAAAGCCACTGAAGCATCATAGCAAGCCTTAGGTTCATATGTGTGGCTACAAGAGTTTGCAAGGCCAGAAAATTATGGATAGCTACATATTCTTGTGCAAAAATCCATGACTGATTCATACAATAAATACCTACCTTAAAAACCAAATCATTTGTAGAAAGTCACAAATGCAGATGTCAGGTCAAATCAGTATGCACAGCCCCTCTATCTTTTCTTACTGGTATAAGCTAACAATGACCCCTCATATTTTTGTTCAAAACAAAAATTTCTTGACTTCTGCAAAGGAAGAGGCTCTGCAGAATGTCTTGTCCTCTCTTTCTTACAGGAGCCTGTAAACTTCCTGTGCATCAATTGACACTCATGGCAGTTTCAGACCATCAGATAAGTAAATTCTTGGAACAAAAGTGGGAAGCTAGAATTGTGGGAGATGTTTCTATCCTGCACTGGTGAAATTAGGGTGGAAACTGCTACTGAAAATAGCATGATTTTTGTTCCCTGGTGATTTTTCCTTTCTGTCTGCTTTAGAGAGGCTGAGCTAGAGTACCAGGACAGAATGTGCTGGTGATGTGGGTGACACAAGATCCTAAGGATGAAGACTGATTTCAACAACACTATTTTTTATTTTGAAAGCTTTCACTGCAAATGAAAGCCATGGCAGAGGAAGTATGACTTCACCTTGTCTTTGTAGCTTAATAGTATGTGGGAGATCTCCTGTGTTCAGGTCAGCACAAGATCATGCAGACATTGAGCGTTTCAGCTTTATTCAAGTCCTGGTGTTCCTTTCCTACTAAGTGGGTTAATATGTTTAGAAGAATTTTCTCACTGATCTATTTTTGCCAGAAATAGTGAAAGGGAGTGATTCTAGGTGTGCAGTATGGGAGGGGAAAATGCATGCTGAAACAGCTTAAAGCATGAAGAAAAAGGTATTATAGCTTGACTAAGAATTGAGTCTCCATTAGCTGCCCCAAATGAATGGAAGTATTTGGGTATTGCATCTCAATCTCACCTTCATCCGAGCTGAAACAAGCTGAGTATCCAGATCTGTGCTTTCAGAATTCTGCAATTTACAGTCTGAAAAGTCTTAATGGTATTGCTGTTTTTAAAAAGAGAGAGTATTTCGATATTACTTACTCCTACACACACTCCCATGTGTAGTCCAACCTAGGACATCCTGACCTGTTATATATTATTGCTGGGAGGACTGGAGGTATTTTGCAAGACTGCCCATACTAACACAGATGAAAAGCACTTCCAAAGAGCCAAAGAACACACGAGTTTCTTGCCAAGCCACTTTCCATTGTTTACCAGCAGTTCTGGCTAACCAGGGGGGTCCCAGTGGACTGAAAGTCAGCAAATGTAATGCCCATCTGCAAGAGAGGCTGGAAGGAGGATCTGGGGAACTACAGGCCTGTCAGTCTGACCTCAGCAGATCATCCTGAAGGCTATCATGAGCACGTACAGGACAACCAGGGGACCAGGACAAGACAGCATGGGTTTAGGAAAGGCAGGTCCTGCTTGACCAACCTGATCTCTTCCTATAGCAAGGTAAGCCATTAGGTAGATGAAGGGGAAAAGGCTGAGGTTGTTGTATGTCTGGACTTCAGTAGAGTCTTTGATGTTATTTCTCACAACATTCTAACTACAACTGCTAGATCAGAAACTCTTGAGTTTTCAATGCAGATTTCTTTTGGAAAGTGCAGAGAAAAAAAAATCAATATAAAATGCAAGTTAACAGAATTGCATTGCTCTTTCAAGGCAGCCATTGTGTGAAAAAGGAAAAGATACTTCCTATGTTGAATTAATAAATAAAAAAGTATGCATAATAAGATCCTGTTGCCATTCACATTTGATCTCTCAATTTCCTTCCAAAGAAAAGGTAGTTTAAGAAAAGTCATTGCAAAAGTGAAAGATTGAAAAAGAGAGTGTGCTAAGAAAAAGAACAAAACCCAGCTTGCTCTAATTGCTTTTCTTGAAATCTACTGATGATTTCTACTGAAAAAATGCCCACTTTCTACTTCAAAATAATTTTAAACAGACCCACAACATTTTTCTGCTTTACCCATTATTGATGTGTGGTTGAGGCTTATTTTCCTAATATTCTTTTAGAGACCTTTAAAAATTATTTTGACTTTTTATGGCAGCATGTAGAATGGTAAATACCTTTCTGTCTTCCATTTTAGCTATTTTCTATTCTTTTTGCAATACCTTTGCCAAATGTATACATTTTTGTGCTAATTAAAGTATATTTATTTTTATAGATAAATATGTACCTATATTTTTATGTGGGGGAATGTGCATATCTGTATGTGGAAATGATTTGTCTGAAAAAGAACTGGAAAAACTTCCAGGTAACCTTTCTGACTTGTTTAATGCCAGAAAAACAATGTGTAATATTTAGCTCTGTCTTTAAAGGTTTTATAAATTATTCTTTCTTTTAGACATCTGCGGAGAAATTAAACACCAGATACACATATTAAAATGCTGAGTGGGATATTGCGTACTCTCCCTGCTAGTACTTATTTTTATTTACATTACTAACTTTAGTAATATCACAAACTATAATTTCTATTTCTGTTATAAAAAAATTATAGTGAAACAGATATTACTTGAAGACTAACAAACACGTTAATGCTAAATATTAGTGGGGGGCCAGGGGGTGAGGAATGTAGTTTATTTGTTGCTTTGGAATTTTTTTAACTTCAGAATAATAACAGTGTTGGTCTGGTGATGGGAAATTCCAACCTGATAGACCTGGAAATGCTCTGTTCGAAACCACGATCTTGCTCTATCATAGGTCCCAATGGAGGTATCACCTCTTAAATTGAAGAGAAATGCCACAGCGTTATCTGAGATACGAAGATAAATTCTTTTAGGTAGTTTTACTACCTTTGCTTCCACATGATACTCCTGATAAAAAGTTGCCTATGGAAGACAAGGTTATGATGATTTTTGGTAACTTAGTAACAGGGAGGAGCACAGTACTGCAGTTCTCTTCTGTTTAGTACTTATTTCTTTCCTGAGTCTTATCCCTACCTTTTTCTCCTGCATCTGTTCCAACTTTCTTTCCACTTCACACACATATTGTGGTATCCTTTTCACTGTGGTCTTGCATTCTAATCACTGAACAACTAGACACCCACCTACCTAATACAAAGGTTAATATCCCAACCACATGGTCCCCGCAGGCGATATTTTCTAAATATTGTTTTAGTTTCATTACAGGTATTTCCAGACTTCTATTCTTTCAAGATATCTACTTCCATGCAGAATATACATCCTAAAATATTTTCAAGTTCTGTTTTTATTATCAAAACTCCATGTCTTTATTAAGGAATTCTCTTTCTGCCGGTGCTTTTCATACTCAAGGTTTTTTGGTTTCTGCTAGCAGGCACTATTTTTCACCTAGAGTTATCTTTTAACTGTCAGTACACCAATAAACATTAGTATTTGGTGAGTTCCCTGCCATATTTGTGTATTACCAATTTTCTACTTTACATTCTAAGTTTTTAAATAGTTTTCTGTATGTTGCAGGCTCCTTGGAATCTAGGTATGTTAGTATATTGGCTTCTCATTCTAAATATGTGTTTTTAAAAGTATTTTTGCTAGTATCACAAAACCATAGAATGGCCTGGATCAAAAGGGACATTAAAGATCACCTAGTTCCAACACCCCTGCCATGGGCAGGGACACCTTCCACTAGACACGATTGCTCAGAGCCCCATCCAGCTTGGCCTTGGACAGTTCCAGGGATGGAGCATCCACAGCTTCTCTGGGCAACCTGTTCCAGTGCCATCACTGTAAAGATTTTTTTCTGAATATCTAATCTAAATCTACTCTCTTTTAGTTTACAGCTGTTGTCCCTTGTCCTATTGCTACATGCCCTTGTAAAATGTCTCTAAGTAATGGAACTTTTCCTATGGAAAACCACAAGTGTTTGGAGAAAAAAACAAACCAACAGCCCCTCACGTGTTTATCTTTAGATATGTTCATCTGTGTAAAGAGATTATATACAGTATTTGTATGCAAGATATTTTGTGATTAAATAAATTCTGAGCAGCAGCTTTAATTCCAGAATGCTTAAACCTGAAGCAATTTATGGACCTCTATCGTGTGTGCAGGAAATGGAATGACATCTGGCACCTGTTGCTAGGCAAACTGTGCCCGCCAAATAGCATTTAGAAGTAATCTGGCAGTTTAACTAGTAGGAATACTAAATTGCTTCCAATGCAGTTTGCCTGTGATGTGTTTCTAAAATGAATGTAAACTTCTTTTCCTAAACAATAATTTATGCCCACAAAATGTAAACCCCGCTGCTTACGTGGGCAGTCAGCCCCATGTGGGAAAAAATACCAGCATTTTGGGGGAGCTTTTTTCTGGGATGTACTGAGCACCTCTCAAGAACATTGATTTCAGTTGGAATTAAAAAAACACACAACTGCTTTGTAATGTACAAAATTAGGGTCTTGAAAATTAGCACCTATGCACACTGTGAGGGGCGTGGATGTAGGAAAGGATTTTAGCCAGTCTTTTCAGTAGGTTCAGCATTTGCTTCATCTCTGTTCCATCCCATGGACAGTGAAGTGAAGGAGAAATGATTTTGTGTTTGTGGTGGTGGTCTGGAGAGGTCACAGCAAGACATCCTTCAAGATATTACTGGCACAATACAAACTAGCAATAACCAGACTTTTTAGATGAGAGAAAGTAGTGTTTGAATATTACGTATGCCATTAGGTGAGCCATGTAGAAGCAATTAGAAACACGTGTGACAATTTACATCTGTTTGTCTGATCTTAAAGCCTTTCCAAGATTTAAAAAAATATCTACTGTCTAATTGGGATTAAAGCAAACAGTGTTCACAATGAATTTATGAAGATGCTCCTTTTCCAAGAAAATCCTACTATTATATATAACTTTATTTTGAAATACTTGTAACAGAGAAAGATTGACTAATTTATATTCAAATAAAAAAAACCCCCAGCTTTATTTCATTATGATCTAACTTGGTTTTTTGTTGCGGACCTCTATATTGTAGGTATCTACCAAAGACCCCAGTTGAATGCATATTGTGGCTTTGTAGCTTTGATTGGCAGCTGTAATATGAATGAGATTCTGCTTTGCTCAGTGATTGTCATTCAGACATTCTTTGCAGAGAACATGAATTTGAACTAATGGCAGGAAAATTAAACAGTTCTTCTATTGATTTGTTAATTCTTCTTGTTATAAAGGCATTTCCTTTAGGGAAATTGCATTCTGTTTGGGAATATCTTCTGCAAGGCCTGAATTGATTCTTGATGTGATCACATCTCATCCTTTTGACTGACAAGGCTGATTCTTTCTGCCAAGGTTTTTTTTATGTTTTTTTTTCTTTGCATTTTCCATGCCATTGCTTTCTTCCTTCTTCTTTCACTTCTTTCTTTATCTTGAGTATATGTTTTAACAATTGTCTATATTTTCTCACCTTCTCTTCTTTTGTTTACTCTGAATCGTGTCTTCAGTCGTGGTTTTATTGTGTGTGGTACACATTATTTCCCAGTCCTTTCTACTCATCTGGTCTTGCCTCTTTTTCTCTCCTTGGTTTCTTTGTTCATTCCCCCAGACTCTGTAATTTCTTCTTCATTTGCCTCGAGGTTACTTACATGTGTTCTATTTAATACTGTCCTCTGCCTACCCCTACTGCCACAGCCATTTGAAGCAATTGACATTTTCACCCGGTTCCTATCCCTTCCTCCTCTTTCCAATGCTATGCATTCCCCTTTCAGCCTGTATTTTTATCTTTTTTCCTATGGGAAACCTTGACTAAAGGAATTTATTAAAAAGAAATATGTTCATCTTGGCTTTTAATATTTTAAGTACTATTTACAAAGTAGTTACATTGATCTTGCATTCACGTACACTTTTTTGTCTAAGCCATCAGAGTCAGTCTTAACTTAATCCATATTCATACGTTTCAGCGTTGGCATGAATTTGTTGTCCTTGTCTAATCTATCTTTCAAATTGATCTGCTTCTTAGAACAACTAACATATCCATAATAAACAGACATTATTAATTTCTGTGATAATTGATTTTCCACAGAGTATGAAAGCTAGCCAGGGTTGCACATTGGGAAAGCTTTGGGAAACAAAGCTGTGCTCCCCAGAAGGGGAACCGGGTATCTTGGAGTTGTTCTTGTTTTTTAAAGCACTATTTTAACAGTTATTAGTTGCATTATTCTTGGGTTTTGTGACTTTAGCAAAGTTTTTTTCCAAGTTAATTTTTTTGTCTCTATTTAAAAATTCTATTAATAACCATTTAATTCCCTGACTAGTCAAGGTCTTACTGTAACTGGAATGGGTTTGTGATTATATCAAGCTTGAAGAGGCATGAATAACCAGCATGAACAGAAAAATTATGAGTGTGGTACATGTTGTGTTCCTATTAGTGTGTCTCAGTTAGAAGCAAAAATAGCTTGTTCTTATCCTTGATTTCTGAACTGTCCATACTCGTTCCTTTTAAAAGAGTTTCTAGACCTTTCACTCCCACCTTCTTCCTCAAAATGTTTTCAAAGTGTAGAAGTCCTAGGGAAGAACAAAAAAAGTACTCTTCTATTATCAAGACAGCTTGGTGAAACTTCTTTAACTGTTTGACTCCTTTTTTTTCTATTGTGTCCTTTAAAAGGTTCATTCTCTTCATCTCAAACTCAGAAGAACAATGAGAGTCTTGTTTACTGAATCTGTAATTTTAGAGGGGTTTTTTTCTCTTCTTTTTTTCATTTATTGCAACCAAAGTTCTTAGGAATTTTGTCTTTTGAAAGCTGACAGAGAATCTGCCCTTTTGTCTGTGCATGTGAGAGATTTGTTATCAAAAGGTACCTAGCATGCTTTGTTAGAACAGCCTTCCTTTCTTGCTGCTGTGATTGAGCTTTTGAAGATCCTCTGATGGTTTCGTTAGATGAGAGGACACCTCTGTCGTGAGCAAGAGTGACTAAACTAGAGATTGAAACCAGACATGAGAAAATCAATGTGAATTTTGCCATTGGCTTCATCAGGCCAGTCTCCTCTGTATCCTTCTCTGCTTACAGTGCTCATTCTGCGTGTTCTTTTCCATTCCTTCCTGGCTACCTACTCTCTAAGAAGGAAATGCACAGTGCCAAGTCTAGGGGCAAGCCCACTGACTTACGTGATCTGAGTGTAAAGAGAGGGACTGGCTCACCTTGAACACCTTGGGAACATTAGCTAAACTCACTTGTTTTACCTGTCTTCCAGTGTGTTTTATTCCGTATCTATAAAATATTGGTAATTTTTTTCACCACATTTTCTGGGCCTTGTGAGTGCAAATGGCCACACAAACGCCTAATAACAGATTGTGATATGCTAAGATAATATGGCAATAGAACTATATAAATATCTGAAGTTAAAAGAATTCGGGACTTCACCTAAAATTACTTCAGAACTCTGGGAGATATTTTCCCCTGTGCTTCAAACTTTGTAAGGAATGGAAAATGTCATTCAATTGTTTTGACTTTTTTTTTTTTCCTAAATTCATTGCTTGTTAGCACTGCGTTTAAATGTGCATTGAGGAGAATAACAACATAAAGAGACTGAGAAGTTCCATTATACCACCCACACCTAGAAATAATCTTTTTACACTCAGAATCTGGAACAATGTTTTAAAAGCAAATAAAGCAATCTGTTCACCTCCTATCCATTATGTTCTTTTAGTTGAGAAGATTTCCCCTGATTTATTTTGAACCAAGAAATAAAAATAGAGCTAATTTCAGTTTGCCATGAATTGCAGTCTCTGGTATTTTAAAAATGTATAATACTGTGCTGATTACTCTTTGTTTAAAAGGATGGTAATCTGTGCATACTATCACAGTTGGAGCTCTGTTCCCACCTGCCAGCTATTTTCTCACTGTTTCTCTGGGCAAGGAGGTTTTTTCGTGTTGCTCTTTAGGTAATTTGATGCAAAGAATAAGTAATATAATAGCTCCTACTCTGCAAAAGCCTCTTCCTAAGTTGTCTGACCTTTTACAGAAGGTCTGAGCACATTCACCCACCCAGTTATGGTGACGTAACCAAGGCACTTAAGTTAGTAACCTATTTATCTTACTAATATTCCTACATTGTTTTTCAGACTGTGCTGTGCAGAACTGTGAGACGCCATGAACTATATGTAAAGTTTTCAAAAAGGCAACTGAAGAAATCAGTTCTAATATATATTTGACCAAATATATGACTTTTCTGAAAATGATCAGGTTTATCTGGGAAATGTCTAGGGGTCTAAAAGCAAGAATATTTTATATTCCGGTAAAGACTTCTCCAGGCATAAGCTCTTAATCAAACCAAGCTGCTTGCTGGAGCCACTGGCTGTAGTGCTTTCATAATTGTCTCAAAATAAATTATCTATCTATCTATCTATCTCCCTTTATATAATTATATTACTTGATATAACTTATTCATATAAAGCTATTAGAAAGTGTCCAGATGAGCACCATTAAGATGGTGAAAGGCCTGGAGGAAAATAAATACGAGGAGTAGCTGAGGTCATTTGTTTTCTTCAGCCTGGAGAAGAGGAGACTGAGGGGAGACCTCATTGCAGTCTACAACCTTCTAATGAGGGGAAGAGGAAAGTCAGGTGCTGATCTCTGTAGTGAGAAGTGGCAGGACCCAAGGGAATGGTAAAATGCTGTGCACAGGGAGATTTAGGTTGGGTATTAGAAAAATGTCTTCACCCAGAGAGTGGTTGGGCCCTGGAACAGGCTCCCCAGTGAAGTGGTCACAGCACCACCCTGGCAGAGTTCAAGAAGCTTTTGAGCAATGCTCAGGCATGCGGTGTGACTCTTGTGGTGCTCCTGTGCAGGGCCAGGAGTTGGACTTTGATGATTCTTGTGGGTCCCTTCCAACTCAGAATATTTTACGATTCTATGATTCTGTGATCTATCTGGAGAAAAGTAAAATTTTTTTCATCCCCGCCACCTTCTTTTCTCTGGCAGTCTTCCTATTTGTAAAGAAAGTGCAATGAATTCTTAAAGACTCCTGTTTTGAATGCCTGATTTCTTAACCAATCCTCCTAATATTCCGCTTGCTGAGCCTTCCTTCTGATGGAATCAAGTCACTGGATGAGGAATATTTTCAGAAGTCAGGATGCTGCCGATCCAGACCTGACCTTTTCTTGAAGACACTTCAATTGCAATATATTTTAGCCTCTGTTAGCTCAGGAATTAAATTTCCCAAATACCATATACTTTTGGAAAGTGAAGTCTATTTTAATTTCACTGAGGAGCCAGTGCACAACTTGGTGAATTGGTATGTCTGTATTTTGAAGAATGTGATAACAACGAGTGCTGCAGGAGGTTTGGCTGGACTGTAGGAAAACTGTCAACCTGAGGCATGTTCTAGGAAACAAGATCCATCTTTATTTTGCTGAACTTCAGATTCTTCTTAAAGCTGATAAAGAAAACACCACCATCTCTGAACAGGTTAAAACTTCACGAATATTTATCTTTTCTGAAAGCACAGGGAAAAATTTAGACAGTGTTGAGAGACAATTAGTATTCAAAAAGCAAGGGAAGAAAAACCTAATACCTATCAATACAGTGGGGGAAGAATATAGCCAAATACTGAGAAGGATTTGTTTAGCATTTGACCGTAGATAAATGCAGGCACAACTTTATATGCTCAGAATTGTATTTAATTTTTCATCCATGCTCTTCATTGGAATGTTGAGGTATAACCCTTATATGTGTCAGATATTTTCAAAACTTTCCAAAACAAGAATTTGATGCTTCCATGTTTTTTCCTCTGCTGATGGTCTATTAAAACTATGTGCAATCCTCAGTTTGTTTTTAAATGTTAGTGTGAGCCTGAATACTACAGTTTTATACACCTCTTATTCTTGTAATAAGTTTTCCCCATGTGCTAGCAGAAGTTTTGAAGACATTAGTGATTCAATTTCAAGGCTTACTAGCTGGTATTTAACAATTTAAATCTGTGACAAGCTGCTGTTTCCCATTTCTGTTTTCTGTGTCATGTGTATCTACATTGTTTTGAGGAGAAAAGGAGAATCAGACACAATTCTAAAGTGGTTAATTTTATTTATGGTCTTGAGCTGTAGGAAGAATGTGTAATCACTTAGTTTCCTACATATGTAAAAAAAAAACATTTTAATGCTGGTCAATAAAATTATCCATTTCAATTAACTATATTTATAATGAAATGACAGAAAAATTGTTTTGTAAACATATACACAACTTTGATAAATATTAGCAATCTATCATGAACAGATGTAAATGTAATTCTTTCAGATAAGAAAGCACATCATCTAGGAGATCCTGGGTTTGAAAATAGAAGTCTTTGGATCACCAGTCAGTCATTTCTTAAGTACAAGTGGTGAATAACAATAACTTTTCATGATGCTGATAGATTTGCTTTAAGTGTAGTCATTGTAGGAGGCTTGTAGTTGTTTTGTGAGGGCATGTCCCCTTTTCTGCCCTCCAGCTTACAATGCAGAGGAGATACAGCAGAAAGTTTTTAGCTTCTGACTCAATGGTGGCTGCACGGTCATCAAACAGGCTGAGTACAGCACATTGGCTATAATTAGATACAGGTTCTCCTGTGTGCAGCTCAGGATTGTGCCAGGCTTGTAATTTTTACCCTTTGGCCACTAGGTTTACCATGCTGTAAATAATATTTGACTCATTTTTGTACTCTTTGGAGCGGTCTTGTTCCATGTAATATTTCTGTATCTGGCATGTTTAACATGAATTGTTTGACCAGCAGATAACCAGAAAATTGAAAATGGTAGAATGTCCGGGATTTCATTAGAAAATGCTAAAAAGAACCTTAACACACCTATGCTAGAGATTGTTGTGAATCCCAGTGATAAAGGCTCTCAGGCTCCATGTGGTATTGTCTAAAATACATTTTACTGGAGGTAACACAAGAAGGAAAAAAGGAACAGCACAGATAACCTTACATCTCCTTAAGTTGTGCAGCATCAGAACGACTTCTAATCAGGCATGTCAAGCTGCCTGAATTCTGTCTGTGCTGAGGTTCACCAGTGTGGTGGCCTTCAGACCGCTTACAGAACTTTCTTAGAAGTAACCATTATGGGTCATTTTGACTGTCAAACAAAAGGATGTTCACGTGACAGCTTTAAGACAAAGGCAAAGCCACACAGGTGGCCACTTATTTCATATGTAGCAAATCAAATATTATTACGGCTCACCTGAGCACATCTGGTCCTTCAAGCAAGTTTGTGGTGTCAACCTGTGCTCTACATAAGCTGCAATACCAGCTGCATTCATTTTGAATATGCAATGTGTATAACATAGCTCTACTCCTAAATAACTTTCTGATTTATTCTTTTTTTCCCCTCAGTGATCGGATACACTGGTAACATTTGGTTTGTACTTAGCTAGCTACATTTTAGCCTTACTATCTTTAGCTATCTCTTCAGTACTAATGACCCAGGCATTTGGAGGCACAGTTTTTAATACATTTGTATGCCCCTTTTTTTTTTTTTTTTTTTTTTTTTTTTTTTTTTTTTTTTTAATTAAATTTTGAATGTTTTGCGGTTTTGNTCCTGCAGCATTTGTGGGGTTTTCATAGGGGAATGGTGATACTTTTAATCTCACAGAGAGTCATAAATTCTCCTTTAATCAGATTTGGTTCATCTCTTTAAGGCTTACGGAGCCCAAAAGGTTATGTGTAGCCACAGACCATGGAAAGAGCCGGTGAAGGGTATCTGGGACACTTGTTAGTCACCCTGAAGCACACACCAAACTGACTAGACTCAGGAAAGGGGGTTGTATTGGCATTTTTGGGGACGATTTTCCTTACAGTAGTTGGTATGTGGCCATGTTTTGTATCTGTGCTAGAAGCGGTGTTGGCAACTCAGGGATGTTTTGGCTGTTGCTGAGCAGCGCTTACACGAAGTCAAGGCCTTTCTGCCTCTCAGCTCACCAGGGAACAGGCTGGGGTGCACAAGGATTTGGGAGGGTACACGGCTGGGAAGGCTGATCCCAACTGACCACAGGGATATCCCATATGGCTTTATATGCTCAGCGTACAGAGCTTGGGGGAGAAAGAGGAGGGGGGAATGTTCAGAGTGATGGTGTTTCTCTTCCCAAGTCACCGTCATGCATGATGGAGCCCAGCTTTCCTGAGGATGGCTGAACACCTGCCTGCACATGGGAAGTGGTGAATGAATTCCTTCTTTTGCCTTGTTTGTGTGCACAGCTTTTACTTTACCTATTAAAAAGTCTTCACCTCAACCCACAAATCTTCTTGCTTCTACCATTCCAATTCTCTCCCCCATCCCACCAAGATTAATATCTTTGCAAGTTATCTCATGGAAAGGAATTGTTCATCGCTCAGGTATAATTTTGTTTGATTCTGTGCAGTACCTGTGCGAAAGTCTACACGGGGAAAGTAGCATATGGGAAAGCAGTCTTCTAGAGAAGCTAAAGAATACTTACTCTGCCTATTTAAAGATCTTCTTACTTAAAAGTTGATTATTTTTGATCTTCAAAAAAAAAAAAGAGAAACCATTTGGTTAAAAATAAGTAGGAAATCTTTCACAGAAAAATTGAATTATTAATGGAAACCTTGACTCCAGACTGTTTTGATGGATAAAACTAATTTATCTCTGTCTCCCTGAGATATGTATATCATCTGTCTAAACAGTGTGAGTCACATTTAAAATGATACCACCTCCACGGTAACAAACTGGAGCTGATTCAGCTGAGTGTTGCTTTCCTTCATTTTAATCATTCAAAATATGCAATTGATTTTTATTAAAATTGAGTCAGTTCACTTTACAGGGAATTTGAAGCCATAGCAAAGAGGGAAAAAAAAGAGATGTCACTGATCAGCAATATAATTTATTTTTTTCTTGCATTTTGGACCCTCTTACTACAGGTAGAGGAAAAATGTGTGTTGTCTTTGATTCTTGAGGTATGTGTATGTGCACATAGGCACAAACTTTTTACTACTGATTGCACATGTGCAGTAATAAAACACACAGGAGTTTTTTTGTTTTGTTTTTTTTTTTTACAAATACAACTGTGGGTTTTATATATACTTCGAGTAAAAGACTCAAGCTATGTGAAAGACCATTTGGTCTCAGGGCACTGTCCAGTACATAAGAGTGCTAAAACTATGTATTACCCTTGCCATGTGTTGCAACTGGAAACAGTGAAATTGGAGTAGAAATGTTTGGAAAACTTTTATCTCTTGCTCACTTTGTATTTTTTTTTCAACAATGATGAAAAAATTATATCAGAATTTCCTGTGAAATGAACTTCCGAAAAGAATTTTTTATATCATCTGGAACTCTTTGATATTAAAAAGAATTATTACATATTATTCCATTTTTGTATTTATTTGCTGAAAACATTAATTTCCAATGCCTTTTTAAGTGTTTAAACAGAAGCAGGATGGAGATGTAGAAAGGGCTACACAATTGTATAAGCTGACACAAAGAGTTGTGGTGCAGAGAAATTTTAAGTGCGCAGGAGACAATCACACCTCTATGTCTCTTGCTGAGGCAGATGTTTGAGAGGGAAAAAATTCAAAAATTTTTATGGGGTAATAGAGCATGTAAAAGAGTGAAAATCCTTCCTGGCCTCTTTCAGAAACTGTTGTTCTAAAATTCTGAAATACAGGATTAGAGTAGCATATATTAAAAATCCAGTACTATGACCAGTATATGCAATAAAAATCTTTCATAAGCATTGCTTTAATTTAGTTTCTAATCTTGTCAGTGGAATTGCAATTGCTAGTAAGTATAGTTTTAAATTCCAAGACTAAGTAAAATCATTCGTGATGACCTCTTTGGGCAGAGAAAGATAACTGTAGTCTCGGTAGTGGAGAGTATTCATACCTTCCAGGGGGCAGCATTTTTTTTTTTTTCCAATTTAATTTTCATTTCTAAAGATACTGATTGTAAGGTATTGTTTGATATGATCCATAGATTCTTATTGGTGTGTTTATCTAATACATGTGATGTTGATGCGAACTTTAAGTGTTTTCTTAAAATACTCTTTTGCCAATCCTAATACTTTTCATCTTCAAATTTAGCAATAGTACTTTTAAATCAGCTTATTTGCACAACTTGTACCAGGAGATGATTAGAAGAATTAAAACCTTCTGTATTCACACTGACGCAAGTTAACATGAAACAAAGATACTACTGCAGTAAATAATATTGTAGAGTGTGTATAATAGAAATAGCACTGTGTCTAGTTAATTTATAACCTGAAAATTAAATACCATCAGCAGTCATGCCCTCACACCTATCTCTGGTAGTTTTTCTATATTTTAATGTGGGTTCTGATTGATTTCTTTATTTTAGGACATTATTTGATGTTTGTTTACTAAAACATTGTTCTAAGCAATCACTGCAACACATGGCACAAGTCCAAGAGGAATTTTTTTTTTGCTTTTTCCTAGGAAATATCTACAGTAGTTTGTTTAGGTTTTATCCATACCTCTATTGGAGTTACAATTTAACAACATTTATGATGTTTTCATTGTTAAAGTGCTTCTGGTAATAACTAGATTGAGATGATTTGTCATCAGTTTTCATTTTAACTCTGAAAATCCATTTCAGATAAACTTAAATGCACGTGGGGAATCCAATCACTGCAGAGCGCTGAGAGGCAAACTCTGCTACGGACCTTGGGTTCTCTTGTCAGAGTGACTCAGTCACTCAGGCTGCCCACTTTTCAGTGCTCAGTGGTTTTGTCTGTTAATTTGTCAACGTGGATAAATTGGCTTAATGTGACAGCATCTAAGTTCCACTGTGGTGGGTTTTCTTTTCATTTTTAATAGCCTTTTGAGAAATAAATAAGGTTAAATTTCTTTTCATCCTGTAAGTTCTCTGGGCCTACTGTGTTGCTTTTAAAATCTCTGAGGAAATTCTTATCAGGACTGTGGCTTGTTGATAAAGGAGTTTCAGTGACAAAATTGGCTTGAAATGTTCTATTAACATTAGGCAGCTTTTGCCTTGAAATTTCCTCCTGGCTTTTTAGAGCATTGTTTCTGAATTCCAACCAGCCCCCTTGGTCAATCCATAGTTTAACCTCATCCTGTCAGCACAGGGAGAGTAACAAGTGGTTGTGATGTGAAGGAGGAGGCAGTATTCTGGTGAAAACCCCAGCATTGCTGAACCTCCTTTCAGCAGGGGCAGAATCCCTAGGGCATACTGCAAAGGTTGAGAGGACCTGGCGTTTGTTGGAGGTAGTGCGACGTAGACAACCAAGACCCCAACCCTAAAAAGAGATAAATTAAACATACAGAGACAGCGAAAAAAGTAATAATACCAACTTTTTTTTTTTTTTTTTTTTTTTTTTTTTCCCCTAAAACTGCAACTCTAACAATTCTGAAAAAGGAGATTCAGGGAAATGCTTCATCTGAGTTCAAGTCACAGTTATTGAGAATATCAAATGGAGCTAAATAGAATAGTCCATTTTGCAAATCCTATCTTAGTGTAATCTGAAATGTTTTCATTAGCTTTACATTGGTGTAAAGTAGCAAAATCTGTTTCACTAACTACTGGAAAGAAAGTAATTCAGCTGGAAAGAAATATTAAAAACATCTTCACTGGTCTAGGGCTGGTCTAGGTTGAAAGTGCGGAATAATGTTTTAATTTTTTTCCAAAATTTTCAACTCTTACAACTCAATCATCCTTTCTATCTAATATCCCAATTGGAATCTGGAATCCATAGCAACAAATTCTTCATATTTCTTTACCTATTTAATGAATTGGTTTTTTTTAGATTTTAAAAGCACTTCGGGAATCACTCAGGAGTTGATAAAAATGCATAGTAATGTGCCCAATTCATTTATCATGCCAGCTTCTGATTTTCTTCTGATGACTGACTTCATGCTTGAGAAAGAAGTCCTTATCTTAGCATAAGCATCTCACCTGCCTGTAGAAAATTGATTCCATTACAATTTTAAAATGAGAACTGTCCTCAATTGCGTTCTTACGTAGAATAATTGGGCTTTAGTTATCAAAAATATGTGACAGCAAGGACATCCGAGTGTATTTTAATATCTGGTCAAACAGCCTGGATCTTCGCACTCAAGTAAGACATCTTTTGACGTGAGGGTTACTTTGCTATAACTAATGTGGCACAATGACATAAATAGGTATTATTCCAAAGGCAGTGTTTCCAGTTGTGTTCACTTAATGGATCAAGAATGTATTTAATAGCTTTGGCAGTTTAATAAGCACATGACCATAGTTTCACAGTTCCTTCTAGACAAGGAGTGCTCTATTCATCTTGCTGAAGAAAAATGGTGACTGTAATTTCAAAAGTAGTATGTTGCCTCATTGGGCTGTTTGTTTGTTTTTAAACTAGCTACCTCTAGTCACACGTAATGTCTGAAACCTCTTAAGTACCAAGAAGTTTATCCTTACCAAAATTTCTATGACAAAGTCAATGATCAATATTTGCTTTATAAAGAAGAGATTTTAAGCTCATCACTTGGACTCCTGATGATGTTGTCATGTGCTAGAGGTTACCCAGAAAATGAAAGATACAGGAGTTGAACCCAGTCACCTTTCTTTCAATTCAAGGTCTTAACGTCAAAATCGGTCTTTTCTTAATTTTGTTTTCTGTTAAGGAGTCTACATTTTTGCACCCCACCACTGCTCTGTAGATATTCGTGGCAGATAAACATGCATACATTCTCACATGCTCTTAGCAAGAGCGTGGGGGGGTGACAAACCAAGTAGTTTGTTTTGACTGCTTTCATTGCCTATGGAAAGTTTAACCACAAGGATGTAGCGGATTTCAGTCACAGTGAACATCAGTATGTAATAAAAAAATAACAAAAACAAAGGTGGAGAGAGCCTTTTCCAGTAAGATGCACAAAAATAACAATAGCACTGCTGAATGCTGCAATTTCTGTAGACACATAAAAATGAAAGCAATGTTCAAACTCAGTTTCTGGCCCATCCAATAATTAATTTAATATAATTGCTTTTATAAACTGCAGTTCAACCTATAACTAAGCTGACATCATGCTCCTTTTTTATTCAAAGTGTGTCAGAATATTTAGCACCTGACATAGAATACTGTATAGACAAGTGAAGAGAAAGAACATAAATGAATGATCTGTGTTTGCATGCAAACGTATCTAGTGATGCATCAAACTCCAAAGTCCCAGCTTCCCACCAGTTTAGTAAAGAAAGACAGACAACCTCTGAGGACTGTTCAGCCCACACAGGACCTGAGTCACTCCGCAGAAGTGCCTGTCTCTCATGATGGATTACAGGCAGAGCTCAGCAAAAGCAGGCTTCCAAATCAATGCCCTCAATACGTGCAATACAGATGTGGATTCAGAACTTTTTGTCCGAGGTTCTACCTTTGTATCTTTGCTCTTGGACCCGTAGGCATGCAAATATATCGTAGAAAAATATTTTTAGAAGGCACTTGAGTTGACGTCAAGTGTCTAAGCACAAAAGTATGTGATCAGAGACAAATGCTTGTGGTTTAAATTACCATCTTTCTACTCAGATGTTTTAATTCCCAACCAATTATAACTTTGCAAGTGGCTAAAATTCCGCAAATGTTTTCCCTGGGAAACTTGACTCAGTCTTCCAAGGTTTAGAGACCTAATGGCAGTTTTAAAGGATGAACTGGGCTCGGGACCATACCAAATACATTGTGTTGTATATAATTTCAAATGCAGATTTGTTACTGCTACCTGTCCTTGATGATATATCTTCCATGGGTACATCTCAGACACTTGTCAGCTAAAGGCTTAGTCACACCATGTTTCCAGAGCTGATGTCAATATGCAGTCACATTCTTCTTGTTGCTTCCAGCTGGGGAGGTATTAGCCTCTGACATCATTTCCTTGTCCCTAGTGTGTGATCTTGTGCTTGTATTTCCAGTTTCAATCCGGTTTTAATACTTCAGTCCTTCAGGTTGTCAGTCCAGTTATTTTTGTATGATCTTTCATCTTCACCTCTCTAGTGAGGTTTTACAGGTTTGTTATTGCCAAATGTTGTTGGTGTTATCTGAATTTTTATATCAGTATCAGTAAAACACACACAGTTCCAAAAATATGATTTGAAACATAGCCTGTCATCTTCTTCTATTCCAGTAATACCCCATTTTGCCCTAATGTTGTTTTCTTCCTTTAAACTATGTTGTGTTTCTTTTGCATTTCTAGAGCATTTTATCCAGAATATTTTTTCTTTTCTTGAGTGGCATTGTATCTAACATATATGATCCTATCACATGGATTTCCTGTGTTCCTTTTCTTAAGATATTGATTATCTCATAAAAAGATATGCTGGGCTATTTTGGCATAATGGTAGTCTATTTTGCAGTAAAGCTGTTATTTGTTATATTCCATTTTCATTACTTCAGTGTCTCTAGCTATGCAATGCTTCATAGTTTATTTCAAATCCTGGCACAGCTCAAGAGGTCACAGGCACTTGTTTTTATGTTGTCTGGATCATGTACACTCCTTTTACCTAAAAGAAATAAAAGCTAGGTATTATTTTTCAGACATTTGATTGCCAGCCTGATATATCCATTAAAAGAATTTGTTGTTGAACTGCCCTTTCATGAACAAGTATTTTAAGTACTCTCAAATGGAGGTTATGGGGTCTTGCCCTCTTGGTCTAGACACTTCCTTAAAAATAGTTTTATGTCTTTGTTTTCTTCTCATCTTAGATTAATTTTAATTTCCACAGTGCATGTCATTAGCCACACTGCATTTGCTACTAGTAGTCAACATCCCCATACTAATTTTGTTTTAGACTGCCTGTAAATTTTTCTTTAATCTTAACTAGTTTTTGCTGCTTGGTGAAGCCACTCTTTTTCCTGTTTTCTTTTTATTTGGATGATGAAAGTACATTTTAGTACTTGCAGTTTTGCAAGATCTGACCCTGCCTAACATTTTCTGTTCTCACTTTCTTCCTATGTTTTCTGACATCTGACAGTTTTCCTAGCATATTAGTTTTATGTTCCACCCTACAAGCTTTCTGCATAGTCCAGATATACTCTCTGAGCTGACTGCTCATCTAGTTAGAAATGGAGCCCTTTGTTATGAAAGGTTTCTCCCAATGTTTGAAGCTGCAAGTTTTTCACAGTCCACAGCCAGCCTTTTCCTTAAAGGAATTACCGCGTTTTCTTGGGTCTTCCTTATTTCCTTGTTTTCTGGTTTTTTTGTTGATGTTGATTTGTTGGGTTTTTTTAAGTGAAGTTCTGATTTATTTATATTTAGCATTTATTTGTGTTACAGCTGTTTTAAAAAATGGAATGAATGTGTCATCACTTCGAGATACAGCTTTCTTGACCAACTTTAGTGAGGTTTTATACTTCACTTCTCTTATATTATGTGTCACATCCTCACATACCTGGGTCTATATTTCATTGCTAGAAATTATTTTCTGGGAAGCTGCAATCTCACCACATAGCTTTTGTAGTGCAAGTTACTCCTTATTTACTGTTTCATAATACTATTTGATTCCTAAATAATGCAGAAATTTATATACAACAAATGGGATCCTACAAAAACCTTTCTGAAAGAAATCTAAACCCAATAAGAAAACTTCTGTGCTTTCTCTAGTATTTTTACAGTTTATCACATACTTAGTTTAAACTTCATCACATCATTTTTTTTGTCATAAGGAAGGCAATAATATTGGTACACATGGGTGTGGGAAATAAGCAAGAAGAGGATTCCTATGTCAAACTGACTTGCAGATCTACCACATCCTCCATGTGACAGGGAAGATGCAGCGAGGTATACAAGCTATTGCAGGCAGTTTTATGGCCTTCTGCACTTCAATATGGTCCTCTCACCCAAATTTTTGGACAGAATATTGCCATTGCTTTACAATTAAAAAAAAATCCAAATGGCAAAAGCAATATATTTTAAGGGATGGTCTAGGTGAAAATCATACATGCAATCTTACAAATTCATATTGATTAGATTCCTGACAGTTTCTTTCAGTTCCAGGCAAGTGATCTTCCGTTATTTCTCAAAGTTTAATTAATTTCTTTTTTTTTGTATTTTCTTATCAAATAAAGCCAAGAAACTGCTCTGTATAACCACTTTCATGAAAGTATTTTATTAATTTTCTTTAAACAGGCTGTGTTGCATTTTAAGTGAAATTATTGTTTTCCTTCATGTATCATGTGTTAGATTAGTGCATCTTTAACTGAGAGAGGTTAGTGCTGCTGAACCATTGATAATAACTGATAAGTAGTGGCTTCTGCCTTACTCTGTCATTTAGACGTGGGAATGGGAAAATGAGTCCTACTTTTATTACAATATCTTTTCTTCACCAGCAGACATCTAACTGTTAAATCACGAGAGTGCCTAACGTAGAGAATGCAAAGTCATAGTGACAAGTAATCCTTCAAAGGAAGGAAAACGGTTATGTTTTTTCTTTACATTTTTTGTAAGCTACCCTAAGATTTACCACCACTTCTGGAATGGCTTATGCTGTTGTCTGCCAGTGAAGCAGAGTAGTCACTAGAGTAGGTTTTTATTCTGTATTTTGTATCCCTTTTTTTTTTCTTGTCCTTTACCAGTGGAGAGTTATTCAGCAATTTTTAAGGTGGCAATTCATGTTTTAAAACAAGAACTAATATATTCTCTTATGGTTTTGGTTTATGTGTTTTGCAGCTATTGAAATGTATCTTGTCTTTGGATCATATTGGAAGGCAAGCAAAGTTTTCTTGAGCAACGAAAGAGACTACCTTTTCTAATTAAAATTGTCATTTACAATAGTTATTTAAATTCCTTTTTACTGGTAGCAGACTGGTCTGGTATTTTTCAGGCAGTTCACTCTAACTGCAGGAACAGATGCATTTAAAATAGATTGCAATTAGGTTCTGTTTTTAAGATGCAGTGATAGGAAGGAAATCTTCTGTAGATCAGATATCTATTCAAAAGATATTTATTTTAAAATTTAATGCTCTAATTTAAAAGAGATGCAATTATTTTCACACTTACTACCTAAAATTGTATAGGAATGCTAAAGAATGAAGTGATAAAAATTTGCATCTGGAAGTGAGTGTGGAAAATGATACTTAGTATACAACATAAACTGTGAAAATTGTCCAGGCCCTCATCCACCAGCACCCCCAAGTCCTTCTGGGTAGGGCTGCTCTCAGTCTGTCCATCCCCCAGACTGGGTTGGCACCAGGGGTTGCCCCAGCCCAGGTGCAGCACCTTGTACTTGGTCTTGTTAAGCCCCAGGAGAATCCAAGGGACCCACTTCTCGAGCCTGTCCAGGTCCCTCTGGATGGCATCCCTTCCTTCAGGTGTGTCAACTGCACCACTCAGCTTGGTGACATCTGCAAATTTGCTGAGGGTGCACTCGATTCCTTTGTCTATGTCATTATTGAAGATTTAAATAACAGTGGTCCCAACGTGGACCTCTGAGGGACTCCACCTGTCAGTGGTGTCCCTCAGGACGCTGAGAAGTTGACCACTGCCCTCTGGATGTGACCACCCTACCAATTAGTTTTCCACCTAACAGTTCACCTATCAAATCTGTCTCCCTCCAGTTTAGAGAAGGATGTTGTGGGCGACTGTGTCAAACGCTCTACAGAAGTCCAGATAAATGATGTCTGTAGCCCTTCCCTTGTCCACTGATGTAGTCACTCCATCATAGGACAGCACAAGATGGTCAAGCAGGACTTGTCCTTGGTGGAGCCATGCACTGACTGTCTCCCTTCTATTTTTAATTGCATATGAACTATGTTAAGTTAATCAGTTACTCAGGTTCATTTAACAATGTAATTGATGGAATCTATTTTAAAAGCTGGATAAGAAAATACCACTTTCTGAATGAAAAAAAGGGGGCTTGACGCACTCTTTTCTTCCTTTGCTAGGCCATGGAAAGTGTGACTGTGGGAAATGCCAATGTGATGAAGGCTGGTATGGTGAAGCTTGTCAGTATCCAACTACTTGCAATCTTACACGGAAGAAAAGCAATGAAATGTGCAAGAATTCTCAAGATATCATCTGTTCTGGTGCAGGTAAGAACCTTAGTGCTCTCCCAGTGTTATCTTGAGAACCATTGTCATTTCTAACTAGTAATTTTGTAGAGTATGTTTCAAGAGTCTGAGATATAACTGTAGGTATACTAAAATGTTTAACTTTCCTATAGGCCTGTTACTGTGCCTATAATGTACACTGATTCAGAACACCTACTTTAGTACTCTGGTTTATCCATAGCTGTTTTGAGTTGATGAAACTGCAGCAGTGTCATTTATTTTCCTCATCAAAATGTTGTGGTAATGGCATAGACACAGGAAGTGATGTAATTTTTATTACGTGTTTGTGTTTACAGAAAGCAGAAATGGCATTTGCAAATATTTTTACCTGACATTTATAAGCTGTACAATTTTTTCAGACACTTTTCAATTGTACCTGTGATTATTAAAATCAGTTGTAGAAGATATGCTGAGTCATTTAAGGGAACATTTCCATCTTCACTGTTCTGATTTGGTAACACTCTTCTGTAGTTTTTTAGTTTTATAACCATCCTAACTTAAATAGAAAGTCCTTTCATTAAAAAAAAAAAAAAATTGGTGGAAAACCAAATGGCCTTTTAGAAGACTTCACTGAAGAATGGTACCATTTTAAAGGGCATTTTCTGCCAATCAGGTTTTGAGACCAGAAACTGCCTTCTGGTTTTTCCATTACATTGATCTCCAAGTGGAAGAATGTTTCAAGAACAGTGTTTCTGCTCACTATTGCTGGCCTTTAATTTCTGTTGGGGTCCATACATTTTCATGCAAGTAAATTTCTCACAAGTTAGTTGCTGACATGAGCAAAGAATCCCAAGGATTTGTGGGACTTGTTACAGAGAAGCTGGGACTGGGTAAGAAACCAATTTAACATAAAACTATTAGTATGCAGCATACTGAGTAAATGATACACTTCGTAACAGTAGATATATGAAATTTGCTATCAAGAGATATGAGAGATAGCTAAATGAGAAACCGACTCTCAAAAATAAGTATAGTTCATTGTATTTAGTCAAAGTTCTTAAAAAAGAACCTCTTTCTTTCCTGGGTTAGAAGTGGCCCCAGTCTTCACAGGAAAATGAACATAGCTTAGCAACCACTCCAGGTAGATAAGGGGGAAGTGTTTGTGGCATCATGAGAAGAATAAATGCTTTTTCTTTTGCTGATATTGAGCAGGACAGGAATTCCAATGAGACTGACTAGAGAGTTTGGGGTAACTTTGATGGGCTGTAGCCATACGTATTTTGTCTTGGTAGGAATGCCTTTTGATCTGCTACTAGCACTGTTGTTGGGGTCTGAGCTCTGTATTTTAATTGTCAATGAAAGATAGGAAGGTATGACATGATCTGTTACAAAAACTGTTCTCTGCTGTCACACAGATAATAATTTGTTGTATTTTTTTTCAGTAATCAACCAAGATCTACCTAAAATTTCACTTTTCCGACTCTGTTCCTAATCATTTGCCAAAGCAAGTAGGGCATCCTACCTAAACTGAGGTTCTCTATGTGAGCAGTTTCCATTTTCGGCAATGGAAGGCACAAACATTTTTGTGATACAGAATCTCTCTCACCTCTTTAGATACCCAATACAGAAATAAATTTTCTGTTTTATCTTCTTTTCTGTTCAGGAATTATCCGTAATCATGACAGTTTTCTCAAAAATTGCATTTGTATTTGTTTACCAAACAATTGTAGCAAATAATTCTAGTTCTGCAGGTTAATTACGTTGTATTATCAGTTATAGTATTATTGTTACTTTACTATATTAGTTCTTGCAAACATTTTTAAAATTTACTCTTTTAGAATGACCATGTCTGTTGCAGAGCCCAATGCTTCTATTCTTTGGATTAACATGATGTTTATTAAAAGTTGTGCTGTGCTTGTAAGGGTAAAACATCAACTGGTTTCTGCAATTTTGTGTAATATCAGCATAAAACTTCTATTTTGGAGAACTTCTTTGATGCCAATAACCATGTTTTCTAAAATACATATTGCTGTCATGTGAGAAGTATGAATGTTGTGGAGTGAATTTTTTTTAAAATCTGGACTTGCTGGTATAGTGATGCCATTGACTGTTTAAACAACTTGTTTGAGACCACTGACCGCAAGGCCCCAGTAATGTGATATTGCACAAAGTTCCTACCCTTTTAATTTTAATAAAGGTAGGGAAAAGGAGTTTCTTATATGACTAGCATAGTAATACTTTTGTTTCTAATGTCATTTTAATGGATTTGTGATTTTTTTGGACTGTGGAACTCATTCATACATCTATTTCTGGCCACAGGTCATATAGACCCTCTGAGGGAATATGGAGGATTCTTCTCTCCCAGGGAGTAATGAAACCATTTTTTCCTATTCAGGAGGGCAGGTCATGGAGGGAGGAAGCCATTGAGCTGAGGGGCAACTCTCCTCAAAACACCAAGGAGCAAATGTGTGACCAGATGAGGGGTGATAGATGAGAGATCTGTTTACAAATCCATTTGCATCCTTTGCATTGCCTGAGTGCTCTGGCTTTTCATTATGTCAGAAGGATTTCTTTTGTGGTTTATGTTGTGAAAAAAACGGCTTTATGCTTCCAAGGCACTTGAGTGCTCTATCTCTGTACAGCTAAGATTAGGCTTTTTTTCATATGGATAATTTCTGTGTCTGTCGTTATTTGGGTGGATGATCTTTACATTTCTGCCTTCTCGGAAATAAAATAGGTACCATCTCTGACAGATTAATGAAACTCTTTTTATAATCTGCAGTCATTGAGTAATGTCTCTTAAATGTTTACAGGCACATGTCTGTGTGGCAGGTGCAAATGTGCAAACTCAGAAGGAAATGGACTGGTGTATGGCAAATTTTGTGAATGTGATGACAGAGAATGCATTGATGATGAAACAGGGGAGATTTGTACAGGTATGTGTCTTAATGAGCACAAGAAAAATGATGAAGATTAATACAGGCTGTTATTTAATTGTGTGGTTCTACAAAAGATCTTTACTGAATGTATGGCTTAGTAACTGTATTTGCAAGACTTCACACTGTAAATTGTAAGTGGAAATTTCAGATGCAAAAATGAGCTAAGCATAAGGTTAAAGAATGAATAAATCCTGTGACATTCTCCTCTTTTTGGAGGAGCTACAAAGAGCATTGTACAAGATAATTCACTAAGGTAATTCATAGATTAACATGTCTGTCCTCAGCAGAATATGAGAAATGTGAAAGCTTTGTGGCACAGATGAGAGAGAGCAGAATGGACAACATAGAAAAAAACCCCAAAAACACAAAAAACCAAACCAAACCAACAAACAAACAAACGAACCCCTCCCCAAAAAAAAACCCAACCCAAACCAAACCAAACCAACAAACAAACAAACGAACCCCTCCCCAAAAAAAAACCCAACCCAAACCAAACCAAACCAACAAACAAACAAACGAACCCCTCCCCAAAAAAAACCCCAACCAAAAAAACAAACCAGAAAATAGATTATTAGAAATTTTGTCAAGGAAGCAAAAATTTAAAATATCAGGAATAAATGTAGGATGATAGTTCAGAAGCAAGAAGATAAGGAGAGAAAGGAATGAATAAGGAAAAATTTCATCTGCGACAGGAAAGGCAAGAAAATAAGATGGAATGAACTCTGCTGATAAAAAACCACCAAAATTCAAACTGTTCTTTCATGTCATTATAAGGCAGGAGCCTGGCAGTTAAATATTGTGCAAAACACACCATTTATGGCATTATAAATGCTGTTGCCTATATTGCGAAGGAGGCTTGTCCTTGAGCTGGAAGGTGCTACAAACATTGTTCAAGCTACACACGTGCAGATTGTGTCCATATGCCCACAAGAGTGTTCCAGTCTGCTCCTAGACTGCTCATATCTAGTGGTAGTGCTGCCTCTGTGTGTGTGTATGAAGAGAGAGAGTACTTGTGTAAAATAGTTTTCTCTACCTTTCCTTACACAGACAGCAAAATAAATTATATTTATTTAAGTGCCTTTGAAGGCAAAAAGAACTTTTTTTTTAAAATCCTAGATTCGAGTAGGGATTTTAAATGAAGGTATGCAGAATGGTCCTCTGAAGTCCAGATTCAGGAAGAGAGTATAATATTTCCAGTAATTGCCTATAATAAAATGAGTGGAGGGCAACAATTTTTTTATGCCAGTTATTCCATTTATATTTGCTTCTAACGATTACACATGGTACCAAATATGATAAAAAAATTGCCATTCATTTAGTTCCAGTAAATTCTCCTACTGCTGCTTTTGTCTGTTTGTTTTTTTTTTCTTCCCCCACACCTGTTTTGCTGCTGGTTTATATTGTTAGGTTTTTCTTAGCTTTTATTTCCCATTGTCTCATCCACTCATGCCATATTCCCAAAAAGACCAAATGCACCTGTGGATGAAACTGGTCTTATATATATGGAGAATTCAAAGTTTGCTGATATAAGGGTGCAAATAATTTTGGTAGATTCAAGTCTCTAAATTTGGTGATTGATCAGTATAAAAGCCATTATACCTCATGGAAGTTTTGGAGTCTTCTAAAGTAAAGTATAAGTTATAAACTAATGGTTTGCTTGACTTGGTTGGGTTGTTGTAAGATGAAAAGTTTATGCACACAACTTATGAGTATTATATATTTCTTTACTTCCTAGCAATCCTCTACAATACAAAATCATATATTGAAGCAGGCCTTATGCAGAAAAATGCGTATGACAGCACATGAACTGAAGGGCAAGGGCGCATCATTTCTTCAACTGTGAGCTGGGATTTTATCCTGGAAAAGCATACAATGCCATGCTGAGATATAGATGACAATCTATAGATGATATAGATTTTAATATTTGCACAAGGGCACTGCATTTTTTTTGGCAAATCAGTTCTTAGGTAGGGCAAAATTGCAAAGATGTGTTAAGCTTTTCCATTTTCAGTTGTAATTTTACCATTCAGTTGACTATCACTTTTTATTTGAGGTTGCATACACTTTGGAGTCAAGTTGCAGCTTATTTTTAAAAAAGTATCATATCTTCTAGCAAATTAAATTCTGGTCCTGATAGTTTTTTAAACTAAGGCTTTTTACTCTAAGAGAGGGACTTTTTTCTTCTGTCAAGAGCAAGAGGTAGTGGCAAATTTTATTTTTTAATTCATATTTATTTGAGGAGTATAAAAGTATGAGTGAAGAATGAAGTACTGATGTTTTAATCTGTGAAGATTGCCTCTAGATCAAATTATTACACTCCTTTAGCATTTTTCCTTTTATTTCTTGCCTACTGTTCATGGTCAACCTTTTGGTAATTAGAAATATTTCAGAGTGTCTTTGTTGTTTAATTATCTAAGTAAATTAATTGGTTTTTTACATGTAACCAAACAATTGCAATAAAAATTCCATGTATAGTTGCAAAAACAGGAAAAAATGTATTCAATAATTTGCAGTCTTGATAATTAAGGATATAAATTGACCAGATTGTGATAGAGGTGACCAGGTCTACTAAGCTTAAAGGAAGAAAGAACAAGATTCAGACTTGACACTTCTATTAAAGAATTAACGTTTGGCTCTAAGATTAGTAAGAATTGCAGCTACTTAATTTAAAAGCTTTGTGCCGTGAAGCACATGGTACACGTACCTTATCAGATCAAAATGTTCTGAGGCTGGTTTCATCCAGACCTGGATGATGCAACCATCTTTTTTGGGATATGTATGTTTTGGCAAATGTACATCTGAAAGACTCATTTTGAAAAGAATTCTCTTTGATGAACTGGTTTAGCCATGTTCTAGAATCTTCATGACAGCTGAGAAGGGAAGCCATATACAACATAGTCCTTGTAATAAATCAAAGTCCCTTTACTACAACTATCTGAAGAGTCAAGAACACACATTGTGTTCTTAGACATGCCATGTATGTGTCCTACCTTAATGTGTAAACCTGTGCTTAAATTTTAACTATTACAGTCTTCAAAACTTACCTAAAAAAAAAATAAAGTTTACAAATATAGAAACTATAATAACAATTAGTGTTTATTGATTAGATTTAGTCTGTGATTAAAGAAAAACCTTTTCTAAAATAGTGGGAAAAAGTGTAGTTCAGGTATCCTTTGTCTTATTTTGTGTAGTCATACGTGGTCTATAAATTGTTTCTATTCTGAGTCTAGCACTAAAAGTTTTTAAAAGAAAAGATCAAAACAGTTAAATTGTTAATGCATTTTAAAAACTTGCCTCTTTCTCACTGTACAAAATTTGTTTTGGCTTAAGGCCATGGGAAGTGTTACTGTGGAAACTGTTACTGTGAGGCTGGTTGGCATGGAGATAAATGTGAATTCCAGTGTGACATCACCCCCTGGGAGATCAAGAAAAGATGCACATCTCCAGATGGCAAAATCTGCAGCAACAGAGGTGTGTCATTTGCATGGACCTTCTATACATATTTTTATAGTTGGCTCTTATTTTACTCTATGCATTCTCTATAGTAGGACATAGACTGTGTTTGCTGATAGTTTCTATTTGTTCTCATCTATTTCAGGCCTGGATATACACTTCCAAGTGGGTAGATACCTGTGTTTAGATATAAACTTACACAAATCCACATCCACTCCCTGATTAAGCGAACCCAAGTTGTTCCCATTCTTCATTTTTGTAGTAAGACTGAGCAGGACAATTTGTTATTTAGTATGTCTTTGTTTTGGTAAGAGACCTACCTTGCAAAATAAAATATTACCAGCTTTTTGACTTTGAATGGAATAGTGCTGTAAGCTCACAGAATTGTATGTCAATTAACTCTTAAAGAAGACAGGACGCAAAATTGAATGGGGAAAATGAAAACACAAAGCATTTAATTTCCACTACAACTGAAGAAACACCTGTGAAGCGTTGGTAACGATGCTGTGGAATGTACAGAGAAGGAAAGCTAGACTTCACACAGTTTTTCTAACTACATGGGGTTTTATCTGCACAAAGTTCTGGAATTTGAATTTTACCTTATACTTCTGTCTAATTTTGGTTTTTTGGGAAAAAAACCCAAAACAACAACCCACAAAATAAGATTGCATTTTGCTAGCTGCTGTGCTTGGCTTCATTAAACAAGGAGTTAAAAAAATAGAGGTTTTTTTGGCAATAGTACAGAATAATTATAGTAGTACATAAGCAAGAGTCACAGATACCTCTCTTAAAAACATCTCGACTGACAAAACCTGCTGTATTGTGAACATCTAATCATCCAGAGAGCATTCAGAAACTCTCTTCTCATAATTAGGAGGAAATTGAAAGTTTGGCTCAAATGCAGGGATTAGGTAGGCTCATTTAGTCTTGGGACTTTAGCATAAAATTTTTGTGTAGTTCTGGAAATAATACATATCAAAGTGTCTTTACATCAGATGCTTTCTTTGCACTGAGAAAGTAATTTCTTGGCAAAGAATTTCTTGTCGAAGCAAGCTTTTAATCAAATTTGAAATTTTAATTTGCGATTATTTCTTTAAACTGAATTGCACATTGCAATGGGAGAAATTGTGTGAATAGCATAGCTGATATTCTGAGTAGCTGCAACCTCCTATACAAAGGTACATTTGTGTGATACTTCCATGTCTTTAGCCTTTCACGTGTCTGTGATTTTGTCTTCATATGAATTTTGTAGGCTTCTGACAACGTGAAGTTGCTTTCCAACAAAGTGTTTCAGCTCTATTTAGTCCTACTTATCCAGTTTTCTGTATTTATACATCTTGTGATATAAGTGCAGTTCATCTTGTCAGTCTTGAGCCTTCTAAAAATCAAATATCGAGGCTCTAACCTTGCTGCCCAACCTCCTTCAGTGCTAAGATGGATAAATTGCTCTTATCTTTTCCCCTGCACTATCTAGTCAACCGTCTTAGACCACATGAGAAAATTTAGATTTTTAAAGTTTGGTGAGATTATGTTCTGCGTTCTGGCATCCAGGACAGCTGATCCAAATTAACTTTGAAGTTGTTTCTGGGAGGATTAATCACTCTCCAGAGGCATCTCCTCTTTTTGTTTGTGAGTTGGTTGGTTGGTTGGTTGGTTGGTTAGTTGGTTGGTTGGTTTGTTGGTTGGTTGGTTTGTTGGTTGGATGCTTTTTTTTATTCTTCAGTAATGTCACTGAATTGTGAAAGTACAAAAAATTAGGCGCAAATTTCTTGAGGGCTATCTCAGGGTTTTTAGCACTAAACAGGGCAGTAGCTCTTCCTGCTTCAGGTTGTGCTTGCTGGATTGTGTTGACCTTCTCCTTTTATTAGACATTATGTCCATATCTATGTGTACTGTTTAGTCATCCTGTCCTGTTGTCCTCAAATGCATTATATTGTTTAGAGTAAGCTAAATAAGATGACAAATGTGTTGGCAGAGTAGCAGAAAGTGAAGCCACTCTGCAAGAAATGAGCTGCGTGCATCAGTAAGGCTGCTTCTACGAGCCTGTTGGCATCTCAAAAAAAGTAGTGAGTGTGTTGCCCTGAAGCATATTGGGATTTCTGAATAAGGAAAATATCTTTTTTGTTTGGTTGGGGTATTTTGTTCGGATTTTCCTTAGTAAGTAGGATGCATATTCTTTGCATATTAGTAAAATATGCAAGCTTGTGTTTCTGTCATATTCACGCTTCTTCTTATTGTAAGCAACAGGGTGTGGCCCTGAATACTGACTTGAGAAAAATGGAGAAGTATCCTTTCATGTAGATCTGTGCTGCTGTTCTTCTTATGTTAAGAAAAACCTCCTAGACATTTTCAGCTGTATTCGTTTGGATTCTCTTGTAGTTTAAATGTTTATGCTTTAACAACCATTAATTATCCCCTGTGCCCAAGCCCAAGTCATTTAAACAAAATTGATTTTTATTGTCATTACTGACAGGGCAAATTACTGTTGATGTCAAAGATGTACAACTGTTCTGTGAGCTACATTTTTTTTTTACTCCTAACAAGGCTCAACAGCAAAAAGAAACATGAACAGGAAGCCAATTTGTTTGTATAAAGTATTGCTACTAAATAATCATAGAAGGTTTCAAGTCATGGAAGATGAGCACGCGCTCACTCATGATTATCACTTGCAGCTTTGAAGCTGCATTTCTGTGAGAGCTGAAAATTCACAAGTGTAAGTTCCTGTAATCAAAGTGCTATTACTCTAAATTATGCAGTTAATCTTCTATCTCTGTGTCTTTTTCTTTTTCTTTTTTTTTTTTTTTTTAATTTCAATGGACATGTGTATGTGGGGAATGTACGTGCCATGATGTGGACCCAACCGGTGACTGGGGAGATATTCATGGAGATACTTGTGAGTGTGATGAAAGAAACTGCAAAGCAGTGTATGACAGATATTCTGATGACTTCTGCTCAGGTAAGGTTTGTGTATAAAGGGGACTTACATGTAGGTTTATAAAAAACCTTCCACTTGTCTGATCTTCCTCTCCCCTAGTGCTCCAGTTCTCATTTTCCTGTCTTAAAATACACCAAGCTTGGGGGACAGGAAGGGGCTTGGAGGGGGCTTTTAAAATTAAAAGACATAATTCTGTATTTTTCTTCCCATGCCATTTAAAAAAAATCCTGTAAATATTAAATTCTTTTAGGTGCCCATCTCCCTTCTAATACTTTTATGTTCAGTGTAACCTAACATGAATTGGATAATGGCTGAAAATTTAAAATATAGATATGTCCTTTCAGGGAAATTTTAATTTGAAAGTTCGTTAGATCAAATAGTGTTTGTAATTTCATTTTATATGACAGAGAGATGATAATCAAGAAGAAGAAATTCCAGGAAAAGTAAATAAATGAGTCAATGAAAAACAGTCCCCTGACAATACAAATTGACATGAGAACAAGTAGAGCATCAATACTTGAAAAATATGAATGTGTGGCCCAGCTGCACATCTCTAGCTGTAGCCCAGACTGAACATCTTGGACACATCCATCATTCCTTTTCTTCTACTCGTACTTCAGAGCATTATATTCAAAACAGTTAACACCCATCCTTCCATCCATCCATCCATCCATCCATCCATCCATCCATCCATCCATCCACAGTTTGCAGTTTAGATGTTCCATGTATCAGCTAATAAAAGCTGAGATTCTGAGTGAGACCTTGCATGCAATTTTGTATAGATACTAATAAAGATGCTAATACTAGGCAGGAGAGAAGGACTTTGTTCAATACACAGCATGCAATTTGTACACACAGAAACTCTGCAAAAGCAAATGAACGTGGTTTTAAAGGGACTTCACAGATTAGAGGTTGTCAGCTCGAATGTAGAAATCTGTTCTGGCCTAATTAATAATAGAAAGAATGCAGTCACATCAAGGACAATAGTGATGTGGTATGTTTTTCTCCTATCCTAGAATGAGAGATGTCCCATAGAAAGATCATAGGAATTGTCTGTAATAGGGAAAGAAAGCTGAAATGTTATATAAAATTTTCTGCTTTTTCTTTGCCTGTTTAAAAAGTGAAAAGTTTCTCAACTGTTGTGTTTGGGGTTTTTTAAATACATATTGAGGAATTGCTAGCTCATAAAAATGAGGGGGAAAAAAAGTGGCTTTTCTGAAAACCTTCAGTGACTTGATTTACTAGTTACTGTTCAGCCGCTTGCAGATATTATATAGGTTTATTTAATGAATGAGCTGGAATGATGTAGAACTGTGTGCAGTTGTGAGAGCAGCAGGAAGATTGACTTCGTTGTCAGTTTTTGAACGTATCATTGTGTTGCTGTCAGAGTTTTTAGCACTCAGGGAGTGATCAAAATATCAGCATCAACTAAGGAATACAAAGCTGCAGATCAACAAGGTAAATGCATTCTGTAGTTAAGGGTGAACACAAGAGTTTCAAACCTAATTAGATTAAAGCAAACCTGTGGCATCTGTAGCTAGTGCTGTAAAACTGAACTAGTGATGCTTGAACTCCCCCTTTCCTGGACGTTATTTCCTTTGCAGCTGCTGCTGCCCAGGATGGTAATGGTTGTAAGAAAGCAGAGGATAAGCACAGATGGTTACAAAGGAGCTTGGGGGAAGATGTTGCCATTTGACGTCAGATTAAGGACTGGTACATTGTTCTTTGTTACACAGACGTAACTGTAAATGAGGAAAACTTAGATATAAAAGGAGGGACTCATATGGCTTGCTTGATGTGACTAAAACTCAAGTTTAAGTATAGCTTTGTTTTTCCGTCTACTCATCAAAAATTTTGGTACTGATTATTTTTATCCATTCCCTTTCCATAATGTTTTAGAAAAGCCTAATTTAGTCTTAGCTGGCCATCCAAATACACATTCCTAAAATAGATTTTGCAAAAAACTCCATCTGCACATGGAGCAGTGTGAACAATGTCTTCTAGTCCTGCTCTTGAGTCTTGTTTCAGAAATAGAAAAGATGCATAAGTTTTAATTTTGGTTTATTGTGGTAGACAGACAGAATCTGCAATTAAATCAAAGATTTAATAGAAGAATTGTAGTGGGACAGTTTTTCTAATTGCTTATATGAAATAAATTTACTTATTGCACAAAGTGTGCATGCATTAGGTGTGTCTGCAAAATATCCTCATTATTTCTCACAATTATTTGTAAATTGATTTGGGATGAATCCAAGACTGATTAGTTAGATTAGGGAAAATAATCCATTTCTCTTAAAACCTTCATCAAACAGAGATGATACAAAATTTTCTTGTTGTGTTCTTTCTACCTAATAGGTAGAGACAGGAAACCACTTTGTCCTGAGTGGCATGGAGAAATTATTGGAAATCATGTTTTAATGTAAAGAGTTTTATTGTAACTGAATAAAATTCTGTGTTTATTTAATAAAATACAAATGACAGGAATTGACAGCCCTGATGTGAGGATTTAGCATCACACAAGGGCAGCTCCCTCCAGAAGCTTCATGTGGCTTGAGGTGACTGTTATTTCACAGTACATCATATTGACAACTGCACAACATCTTTTAACACCTGAAGTGCTATTCAGAATGTTGCTGAATTATTGTCTTTCAGAAGTCTTCTCGACATTAAAGTGATTATCTTCATTTAAAGAGATAATGGCTTTCATGACTTGACACAGAAAGAAAACACGCTTCCATAAGAAAATTCATCTGTTCACACATTTCATTGGTTCCTTTGCTGTGGCTTAAGCAAAGAAACTATCGTATGAAAGTACATAATCCTCTCATAAGTATCTATCTGGGTCAGGGATCATAAATCCAATTCACAACCTGTCAGCAGGTACACATGGAAGTAAAGGACAGAATCATGGGATCACAGAATGGTTTGTCTTGGAAGGAACCCTAGAAATCATCTAGTTCCAACCCCTGCCATGGGCAGGGACACCTTCCACTAGACTGGGTTGCTCAAATCCCCATCCAGGCTTCCTCTGAATGCTTCCAGGGATGAGGCATCCACAGCTTCTCTGGGCAACTTTTTCCAGAGCCTCACAATCCCCACAGTAAAGAATTTCTTCCTAATAATCTAATCTAAACTCACCCTCTAAACAAGAGGAAGCCTGTAATGCTTTTCAAGGAAAACAAATAACTAATGTAAGGAAAAGTTATTTTGTTAAATTAATAAGACTTATATTTGGGAAGTACTCTGATGACTCCTAGAATGCTTGCTTCCTCCCATTTTCTCCTTGTGAACTAATAAACGAATATGTTTTATAAATTAGTCTTAAAATTCAAGTATGGTTAGAAAGAGATACAAAATCTCTGTTACTATTGCTTTCAAGAAGAACATGGATAGAGAGGTGGACATTGGAGCAATGCTTTGGTCCTGTGTCCAGTGAATGATGACTATGTGAAAATTGTGAGAGATCTAACCTGCTGTTGAGCTCATGAAAATAAATATTTGATTTTGTGGCAAGGAATGTTGTTTTGCTGATTCTCAAGCTTTTCTCAGTGCAAGGAACATTTTGTACTGCCAGATTCTCACTGCTTTACGCAAAGAGCATAAAGAGGGAGGACAATTATCTTTTTTTTCTTAGTTTTTTTTCAGAAAAACTCAAGAAAAATTGCTTATGTTTGCATTTCTGTAGAGGAAATATACATGCAGGGAATAGCCCAAGACATGCAGTGAGATACCAGAAACCATATCCAACAGTCCTATTGAAATGAGAATTGATTATGACCAGTATTTCAATATTTTATTATTTGTATATCACTTTTTAGTAGAAGGCACTGGTTTGAGGCTTGGAATTGATGTGACATTTCTTGTCTCTAGTGGATCATGTTGATTGCAAGTAGATAAAGGATGGTATTGATATATTTCTAAGGGATTATGCTGCACCTATGGTAGAAAAAGAACATAAAAATAAATGAAATATTGCCTTATGACATTCCACTTTTCCAAACAGTAGTGAAATGTATATTTTTAATCTCTGTTCCACCCTTTTGCATTAGATCATGTGCTAAATGGCAAAACATCCCTTAAGAAAAAAAACAGAAAAGGGAATATGGCTCAAATGGAATGGTAGACCAGTGTTATTTTCAGGAACAAAAATACATATAGTGGTATATATTTGGTTGTATTTTTTACCAGTCTCATTACTGAATGAAGCCCCAACTTTAATAAAATTCATCCAATTACGAGGTTTTTATACCTCATCAGAATGGAAGTTAATCTTGAATTGTATTTATTGTAAAGGTCATGGACAGTGTAATTGTGGAAGATGTGACTGTAAAGAAGGATGGACTGGGAAAAAATGTGAACATCCACGTTCGTGTCTAATGTCAGTTGAAGAAAGCGCTAAGAAATGCCAAGGAAATTCTAATTTACCTTGCTCTGGAAGAGGTAAGCGCATATTCTGGAAGAATTTTCATGCCCTTTAAAAGTACTTCCATTAAAAGAATTTTTACAGATGTCCAGTTTTACTAGTAGTGAAAAATGTGTACCTTCTTGGCTTACTGTGCATGAATCAGACCTGTATAACTTGTGAGTTAGGGGAAAGGAGGAGAAGAATACAAAGGTCACCTATTTTTCCTGCTTTGTGTTTTATTTTACATATCTTAACATTTATTTTGGAAGTTTTCAAGGGTGCTTTGAAAATTGCCGTAGTTAAGTCTTTACTAGAGACACATTAAAAATATGAATTTATTTTGTCCATTTTTTGACAAAAGCAGCATGAGATTTTCAGCCTGTGTAAAATGTTGTGGCACCATTGTGATAAGGACTGTTTGGATTTACTCTGCCTAAGAAACTGCCCATTAAGTGCAGGACTGACTTCTATAAAATGCGGCTGTGCTTCAGCACAGTTTGCTAGATGGCCACTGGCTTTTCATTTGAAAGCATTTCTTTGTGACACTGTAGCCTTTTCAAAAGCTTTGACTAAAAATATATACGAAGTCATACATACACTTAAAATACACATTGCAAGCAATTTTTCTCAGAAGGAAAAGGACCTCTAATTTTCCTCTGTTGCTGTGTGAAATGTGGTTTTCTGCAGAGAGAAGAGAGAAAAGTAAATAGTTTGTAGAATATTGCTAGAACTGGTAATTGAAGTTGTTATGAATTCTGCCCATTTAAGTATTTTCTGGAAAAGGTCTAAAGCTACTCTTGAATTACTGCATTTGACCTTTAATGTCAGTTCATTTGTGATTTATTCTTTCACTAATACTATCTAACATAGTCAAAAATTGTAGGCTGTCCACCCAAGTTATCTCTGTGATAATTGTACTATTTTCCCCCTGTAATTGTGTAGCAGCTCATTTACTTCAGAAATGTAGCATTAGGAGTATCTTAAAAGAACTATGTATTAACAAAGAGTTGCTTGCTTTTTTTCTAAATTAAGCTGCAGTTTTCCAGTTAATTGTATCTCTTTTCCTGCTAAAATTTTTCAACAGAATTTTTGGCTAGGAGTTAGCTGGAAAATGGGCATCTGTAGAGAATTGACTGCATTTTATTGTTCATGCTTGTAAGAATGATAACTAAAAGCAAGGAGAATTGACATTTGATTTACTTTATTTTTTTAATACTGTATCTTTTTTTTTCTGCCCTTATGCATGCTGAATGTCTCTTCTTTCATCTGCTTCACTAAAAGTTGTGTATCTTGAGAGCTTGGAGTCAGTTCTATGATTTAATTGCATTGTCCTCTATGAGAGTCAAATGACAGAGGAAGAATGAAAATCATAAAAACAAGTTTAATTTGAATAAATATACAGTATGGAATTTTTAAAAATTAAGTATAATAAGAAGAGTGAATTTAAAGATTTTAACATTAATGACAATAATTCTACCCTCTGGGCTTTCTGAAAAAAACACCTCATGATTCCAGTAGTGTTCTCCTGTTGAGATACTGACAGTGAAATAAGTAATTTTCAGGTGAAATCATTTGACTAAATGATCTGTTGGTCAAAATTTTCAAAAGCAGTATCTATGGGAACAAACACTTAATTGATAGTGGCTTTCACTGAACTTTGACTTCCAAACAAGAAGAGATCACTAAGGTGTTTGACGAGTGCAAAAGGTGCAGATGTGGATTTAGGACATAGTGTGATAGACAGCTGCTGTAATGAAGGAACAAGAGATTCTGCATTCCAGGCTTGAAAAAAAATTCCCCATGAAAACTTCCATTTAAAAATGGAAAGCAGTATCTTGATTTAGTTCTATGGACAATTTTGTTTAAGACATTGGGAAGATATTTTAGTCTACTCATCTGTGTTTTACTGGACAGTTGTTGTTTTTTGTTTGTTTTTTTTTTACCCTGGGCTCCTTGGATTTCCCTTTCTTCCATGATATTTTGGGTATTAAAAAAGTGTACAGAGGTTTCTGAACTGCTAAATTAGGGGTTCGTTCCTATGAAAAATTGACACTGGACTTGCACAGTTACATTTGGTGCAATTTGGAAATCCTACTACTTGTCATGGGCAGAAGTGTGACACAAGCAAATGAAACAAAATAAGGTTTTCGAGTCAAACGCAATCTCATTCAAGTCTTCAGGAGAAGCAAAGGCAATAGACTTGTAACACGAGCCCTACTTTTTCTAATGTCCTTAGAGAAGATTGTGTGATGAGGAAAGGGAAGTCTGAAAAAGAAAAGGAAGTATTATCTTTTCAATTTCAAAATGATGGTACAAGGACAGTAATCCTTGCCCAGGTCAGTAATTCACAGTAACACCAAAGAAGTTGAACACTTAACGTCCTTATTTAGTGGGATCTTTTGGTAAGGCAGTTCATGTATGGAATAGAGTACACAACAGAATGCCCAGAGATGCAGGTGCATGACTTTATGATTTTGCCATGTATTGTGTTTCCTTAAAGAATGTTTTCTCTTCATCTGTACCTTTTGTTTTTAGATTTAGATACTTCTTTTTTTTAGCAATGGAAACTAAGAGAATCGGCACATCCCACCCAGATTTTGAGAATCCCAGATTCCCTTGACTATTAATCATGTAATCTCAGCAAGAGAAAAAAGGTATAGGTAAAAAAAGAACAGTGAAAGAAAGTGGGTTTTTGTAACGTTAAATATATCAGGGGTATGTAAAAGTTGTATAAAAATTTTTAGAGAATTAGAAAGAGGTTAGAAAGAACACAATTAGGTAATCACTATCTATAAAATGTTATAAATTATAGTTTCTCAGTCTACATTTTGCTCTTCTGAGAGTAGACGAAATGGTGAACATTGTTTTCAGACTGTAATTCCTTTCCTGGCTTTCCCCACTCACAGGAATAACAAGCTATTTCATGGGTGCTGGTCAGCATGTGGGGAGAGCAGAGAGGCTGCCAAAAAAATATTACACCGTTGTCTTATATTTCTTAGCTGCTCCAGTCGGTAAAGGAAAGGGAAGGCGTCATAGTGACATGCTGAATAGTAAATGAAAATGTCTACATGCTGAAATGATGTTATAAAGACAGAGGAATTATAAATTCTCTCAGTTCCACCAATCAGGCTGTCTATACTGTCAGTAGTTCCTGTTATGTATAAGGTGAGAGAAGGATCACAAGAAAAATTTGAGCATAAAAACACATTAAGTACTTTCCAAAAATTACTTTCCCTAAAAAAGTCTTTTGAGGATGAGTAGCGATTCTAGGCATCTTCATTCATATAAAGTGAAGAATTCCTTCTATGCTTTTATTCCCAAAAGTGTTGCTTTTTTTTTAACTTGCTGTATGACTTTTAACTGTAGATGTAATACTTTCATTTTTTTCACAGTGAAAATCTGTTACTTTTAAGCACACACTGTACAGCAAGACCAGTGACAGAGATAAAGGAAAAGACATGAAAAAAATCATTATGGTGAGAAGTAAAGAGATACTATATTGTTGTCAGGATTAAGGGAAAAGACAAACCACTTTAAAATGCACATCACTCACTTGAGTTTCCCCTTCAGGTACAAAGCAGATTTTAAAATAGTTTTAATAAAAAAGCCTTCAGGAAGAGAACTGAAAATAAAAAGAGTAGGTTTTGAGAATAATAGACGAGCAGATTTTTTTTAAATAAGCTTGTTTTCCTCACTTACCCTTGGTGAATGCCGCCATTCCATGACAGATTTCCAAAGACAGATAAATGACAAATCTTCTTATTGATATTCTTTTACCATTTAAATATATTTTCTATAACTGACTTTATTTATTTGACACATGGAGATAATGAAACTATTTCTTTATTGGTGAAATTCCTCCTTACACTCATGCTCTAGCACTGGATAACTGAAAAATGAAGGGATTTTTTGATTCTGTACTTAAAAAGATTTCTGTCGTTTTTTGAAAAGGCCCCTAAGTCCTATTGTGTGGCATTTTGAAAGTTTGTTGACAGAGTTACTTTACAGTAACTTTGCTATTTCTTCTCTATTTAAAATTATTAGTTTTTGATTTACTTAATGGAAGAGCAACAGTGTTCAATGCATTATCAAAGATTCCTTGTGGCGAACTAAGACAGCAGATCAATTCCTTGTGTTCTGTACTGCTATTGCCAGTCTGGCAAGATACCATCTCCTGAAGTCTGAAAACAAGGGGCAGTGATGTCTCCAAAGGGCAGTGCCATTGGCCAGTGCTTGCTGCAAAGACACAATCCTTTTCTGGAGTACCTTGTGTGTACTATTGTATGATATACACTTTATGCTGCTCTGAAACCTCTCATTGCATGCACGTTGTTGTACCAACTGCTGTAAATTCCAGTTGATACAACATAGGGAACATATGCAGAAGGAAAGAGACACACACATGAGACAATTGTATCTGTGTAGTGGCAAGTGTGGATGGAAACTGGAGAAAAATAATGTGCTAAATAGCTGCCTAAAACCAGGCATGGCTACGCAACTCTCTTCTGACTGTTAAGTCTTACATGACTGATGGAAAATATGACATAAAATATTCAGCTTGCAAATAATTTTGAGTTGGATCATTAACTACTGTAGCTTCATATAAACCTTTGAGTGACATCATTCAGTTTATATTCAAGATTTTTAAGTCTATTCAAACTGAAATGTGATAATCCTGATCTTTTCATCTCTCCAGGTGAGTCCCTACAGTTGGGTATGATGCCTTAAAAGGGCAGGAGGGCTGCTGGTGGCATGTGGCACATCATGAAAACTAGTTCTGTTCTGTTACCACTGGAACCTCATCGAGTACAGTTTTATGGCCTTACAGTTCTGATTCTTTTCTTCTAAGTGCAGTTATTAGTTAAGGACTTTGGGGTCTCCCTCTAGTATGATATTGCCAAAACTGATTTTAAAAAATCCTATTTCTAGTAGACACTTATAGAAGAACATTGCTTCTGAAGCCTATGGCTTGTTCACTTAGGAAGGGGAGATGATAGTAGAAGTTGCTATTTGAATAATTCACTATACTTTCTATATGACAGGATGGGGTCAGAGCAGAAAAGTGTAAACAATCCTAAGGTAAAATCTAGGTTACTATCCCTGCTACTAGCTCTTTACTGCAGCCCCTTATTATGCAAATTGTGCTGTTTAATTGAAGTGTAAATTACTCTAATGTACATCATCTCTGAATTTGGCATGCTGTTTTCATTCATTTTGCATGACCCCTGCATTCTGAAGGAGGTCTTAATTAAAGCACTATAGTCGACAGCCTGGCAGCAAGTAGCATTATTAGCTGGTGTAACAAGAACAGAACACAAATTCAAGTCATGTATCACATCTCTAGCTTTCATCTCATCAACTTTGAGATCGAGCTTCTTTCTGCATCTGTGTGCTTCAAGCAGAGAGGCACTCTTGCTACGCTATTACTTTAATGCTGAATGAGCTGGCATAACAGCATTTGTTACACAATTTGGAATACTCTTATATGCTGGACTGGCACTCTGCACTCCACTTGTTGTCTCTTGAAGTCTAAGAAAAAAATATAAATAAATAGTTGCATCCCACTCCTTTTAGGTTTGTGTATCAACAGTTTAGATCACTGATTTTAAACAGCTTCTCTGATTCAGGCTCTGTTTGGGCCTTTCTCTCTTAATTGAAGCAGGATCCTCTGGAAGCTGTCTTTGTTAGAAAAGCTTCCAAATTTTAAATTTTAATTTTTATGGGGATTTTTTGAAATCAGAAAGTGTTCAGAAACTCAACACTTTGGTTTTTATCTGTAGAGAAAGGTATCTATTTGTGACCCACCTGCAGCAGTCCTAGCTGTTTTTACCTCATACTGTTGTATTTTTGGGAGAATCAAGTAGGGACAGAGAAGCTAAGGGAAGAACATTTCATTTCTTCAGTGAATCCTTACTTGGCAGTGCTTATAACTCAGTAGTAAAAAAATGTTTCATAAAGCGCTTTGTTTCTGCATAAGTGCTTTTTTAATCCGTTCTGGTAGAAGCAGGGTGTGTTGGAAGGTGTCTGTTTCTGAGATGTAGGTGGTATTCTAAGCGTGAGGTAATTCTGTAATAGAATTTATTACTGTTCTGAAATTTCTCACTTGTTTTCATGGTGAAAATTTTGAGAAGCAGTAAAGAATTGAGGAAAAGTAAGATATCTGGTTTAGGATGATACTTAGGAGTTCAGGCTGTGGGATAAAAGCCCAGTATAAAAAAGGAATCTTTAAACCATGGCATCAGTGGCTGGTAGAGTAACAACCATGGATGCCACCTCACCAACAAGAATAATTTGACATGCTTTTTTTCAATATAGCATGTTTTCACTAAAATATATTTCATTTTATTCTCACCAGTAAGAAAGGCAGTAAAGAACAAAACAAATTCTGATGTTTGAATGAATATGCAATAGGCCAGATCAATTATTTACATATGATATACCTGATTATTCATATGTGCTATATTAATATGTAATTACTTATTATGAGTGTGGTAGGTGTCTGCTGCAGACCACCTGATCAAGAAAGGATGTAAAAGAAGCTTTGCAGTTATTTTTAGAGCTGAAGGAAGCCTCAAGGATGGAGGCCTTGCTAATCACAGCCAGCTTACACAGTTTTGTTTCTAACGAGCCATATGACTATTGGAGTGTATTTGCAGGCACTGGTTTAGGTAAGGTTAATCTGAAGGATAAGAATGGTTAGGGTACAAAAGGCACAAATTATGAAATAGAAGGCTTTTTGCCCAGGGAGGAATGTGTTTTTCTGATGGCTGTAAGCACTGACCACGTGAAAGATACCTCTTTTTTTCTCAGTCAGTGCCTCTGAAATGCTACCACTTCTGGATACATTGCAAATTTCTTTTTGTGTGTGATGTTGTCTTCCTCATTCTTGTTCTCTTGATGGTAATTCTTTTTCCAGCAAAGACCTCTTTCATCCGTGAAAGACCTTGGAGGCCAGGACTTCCTTATTTCTGACAGCTAGGTATCTTCTGTACATAGTGTCTTTCGTATCTCAGTCTTGATCAATTTTTTTTGCCTGTATCTCCCCATTTCAACTGGTGTGACTCTTGTTTGCTGTTCTTCTAAATGTCAGTGTTCAGTGATTGTTAGTGTATCTTTTACATAACTGGCCTTTTTTTCAGGCACCTCTGTTTTTTTCAAATTGTTTGAGCTTGATTTCCTTAGCAGAGTAGGGAACATAATAAGGAACTGTGTGAATTTGGGTTAAATTTTCAATGCTTGTTCTATTTGCATTCCAGTGAGATTTATTACTGTAGATGATGACTACATTTTAGAAGAATGCACCTATATATTAATATATATTCTCCTATGTGTTAATATATGTAATAGATCACTGGCCTAAATTATCAAGCCAAATTATGCTGTTTACAGCTGAAAGAACATGGTTAGTATTCAAAATGTTCAGGGAAAGCTTTGCATAAGTGGATACTTGCAAGTGCTACACTTTGCTACAGGCTGGCAATTTTAGAATGTTTTCCTGTAGTGGATTGCTGTAATTATCATAATTGCCATTACCTAATCAATGACTGGACTGACACTCATTTATCTTAGACTTCCTCTAAATCTTTTGCCTGGTCTGTCTCTTTCATTTGATTAGATAGTGAGCTGCAGATAGACCCACAACACATCAAGGCCTCTGATGGATGGTATGTGCTTGTAGAGCCTAGAAAGCAAATATATTGTTGTCAGTGCTGGACAGAGAAACTGCATGCTCCTAAGCAGTAAATCCTGAAAGTCAGAGATGTGAGGTGAAGTTTCTTTGGTTTCTGCTGAAGCATGCCTAACATACATTAAATATACTTGCTTTTGAGATAATAAACTAATTTGTAAGGAGGTAGAATGTAAGTTATGCATTCCAGTCAGTGAAGATACAGCCAATTAAAATTAATAATAATTTTTAAAGTAGCTTAGATTTTTGCTGCTCTAAATCCTCATCCTATTTTGATTCACTTCAAAAAGTGATGTCTGACCAGAAGTCAGGATTTTTGAATGTCTTGCGTACTTGCAGAGATATGGGAATAATTCACACTGATGAAAAAATTATTCATTGCAGTGTGCAAGGGTAATTGTAAGAAGGAATGCTTTTGCAATGCATACAACATGAGACAGAGATGCAAGTTCATTTTGCATTTGTGGAAGTGACACAGCTATTTAAAATGGAAGTACCTTTAAGTACCTTCTCTCATGACTTTGGTGTATCAAGTATTTTTAGTTTAATCACAGTAACAGGAGACATTCCAAAAGAATCTCCGTTGGAAAAAAGAAGCAATTGAGATGTGTGCACATGTTTATGTGGGAGAGCTGATTAGATTTCACAGCTTGTTTACTGGAACAAATACCTCCTGTAAAGTCATGAAGTTGTACAGTGCAGCAAAAACTGAGAATAAGGTCTGCATTGTCCAAAATATTTACTCATCTCCATAAGAAATGTATGTATATTGAAACATTAGTGCATGAGTCAACTTGCATCTGGAAATGCAGAACTGACTCGTGTGTGCACAACAGAGTCAAGTCATCATGTTAAATAGATGCTAGCTATTGTAAACACAGAGGAATGTTCTGGGAGAGGTTAATCTCAAATTTATCTAGACATAAAAATATGATAGTTCAGCCTTTGGTTTAGGTGGAATGACAGTATTTCTAAATCAGAAGCCCATTTCTTCCATATTTCTATGTTACTATAAGATGAATTGTCATAATTCATACTTTATCGTACCATCCTTTAAAGAATTACTATCAGGCTAACCTTTAGATGCCTGCATTTTGGTTCTGTGAATCATAGCAATTTACAGAATTATTTACCCCAAATGTAATATTTTACTACAGTACAAATAAAGGTAATAGAAGTCTGTTGGAGAAAAGAACGTCTGCTGTTAACACACAGATAAGAGGCCTTTTCCTGAATACTTGTCATTTGTAGAGGTTTTTGAGCTGCCTTGGCAGTGACATCTATACTAGTAAGCTAAATAGTTCTATGGATCACTCCAAGGCACTGCGACCTGCTTGTCTGTAAAGCTGAATTGCTAGAACAGCCACTGGGCCACTTTTGCCCTGCGCCAGCTAGTATTCTCTCCAAACAGTTCCTGATAACAGTTCAGGAATTAGCGTGGGCTAGTTACTGGTCCCAGTAGGCAGTCTGGATGAGGCTGCGCTCATGGAAGACACTTCGATAGCACAGATGCCGTTTCTTCCATGCCAAATGGCCTCGGTGCCAGGGAACTGTCCCAGTCCCATTTAATTGACTAGTAAAGAGACATCTTTCAAATACTCTACTCTGGTTATTCTCATGAAGATTGGCTTGCTTTCTGCGCTGAGGTTGGTGTGGCGTCTAGGAATCCTTCAGGAAAAGATGAAGGAAAGACAAAAATTTCCAGCACATGATGTCAAGGACCCACTGCTTACTCTGAACCTGTTACTTGCTCTGTGCCTTCTTCAAGGCAGCAACCTGTGTAAAATAAATGGATCACTTCTGACCCCAAATTGATTTTGTGTAGTGCGACAGGTTTTGTGTAGTGCGACAGTGATTAACAGGTTTCTGTTGAATTTAATGCTTTTGATTTCTTCCTTATTTTGTACTTAAGAAAATTTTTACTTAAAAATATCTGAAAGACCTTGAAAATTCAGATAAAACCAATTTTCAAATTGAAATCTATTAATAATTGCAAGTATTCAGATTGTTGGTAAATACCATGATGTATTTTTCTAGGATCTGCTTTTTGGAGAGGAAGCCTGGACTTGATAGAATAATTTTAGAGGTCCAATTTTCCATGGTAAAAGTAACACAGCACACTTTTTCTTAACTGGATTTTGACCTGACAAGGTTCGAACCTAATCAGTGCTTATTATTTCATAATTTCTTGTTTGAGGAATTCCTTATTTCTCTGCAAGTATTTTGCTATGCTGTGCTTGTGGTACAAAATGAGATATTCCACTCCCATGGTAACTGCATATCAGTAGGGTATTTGAAGCACACAGGGACAAAGATTTAAAATTTCTTTGAATTCTGTTAGGAAGAAAGCCAATAAAAAGCTAAGCCAACTTTATTTTTCTGGTAGTCAAAAATAGACTAGCATGTTTATATCACCAATTATGTTCTGCTTTATTAAATTCTAAAGTGCTGTTTGCCAACTTTGCACGAAGCACTGACTGGTACATTTGAGATACAGGTATTTCTAAGAGTCAGAACACTATAAAGGTAATTTATTAAGTCAGTTAATCTCATTTTCAAAGTATGTAGGCTTTCCTATCAAGAACAAAAGTCCATCCTTTTTTTAACAAACTTTTAGATGTTGAATTTAATGCTGAATTTAAATCAACTTGACCTTGGTATTTAAGCTGAACTTCTATTGTATTACTTTCAGAGGTTGCTTCTTTGGTGTGAACATACATAGTGATCAACATATGATTTATAAGGAAAAAAACACGGTATCTTGCAAAAGCATTTTTTTTCCTGATAACACTAAAAAGGAAATGTTGTGAGTAGCTGTTAAGTAAGAATGTCTGTAAAAAGATGTTCTTTAGGGTTTTAAAAGTCTAACAAACACCTATTTATAAAATTTAGCAACATTTTTATGTGGATAGTGCTTTAAAGTATTTTGTTTCCTGTGATTTTATAAGCAATTGCATCCTTGCTTTGCATAGAAAAACTGAAATGACAGCGTAAGCCCCTTGAGAGAGAGATGTATGGAATTTTTTCCCAACTTTTACACCTTTTATCTTTTAGAGATGTTTGTGTATTGTGAGACCTGAGTACAGACTGGACCAAATATTTTAAATGGAAGCAAGGAACATGGAGAGAAGTGCAGTTTGGGGAAATACTGGCTTTTGATTTCTCATTGAGAGTTTTTGCAGTTACCAGAGAATAGTGGGAAGTATAGTTAACAAATAAAAGCCTAAATACTTTCTAAAATCTTTGTTAGATATAAGTCTAAATATTTATATGAAATCTTGGGCAATAACTCTAACATAAATTTGTTTTCTGCAATTTATGTTTGGAGAAAACTTGTGCAAAGTTCAGGGACAGTTCAAAGTCAAGAAAAGTCAGGCTGAAAGCTAATCTCCATACTGAGAAATTGCTAACAAAAGTCTTCTTCACAGTCAAAATCTTTGTCCCAGAATTTGTTGTTCTCTTTCTGAGACAGGGTTTCACAGAGAGGAACTAGAAATTGCTGTAATACATTATGTCATTTTTGTTTCCTGAATGCCACTAATGCACTTCTCTTACAGGAACTGCTGAAATTTTTCTAAGTAATAGGCCCGTGGGTTCAAATGTTCTGCCCTTTCCTTGCCACCTTCATTTGTCCAGTGCTCAGAATACTTCCAGGAGACAGCTTTGTCAGTTCTGTTAGGAAAATTATTTTATGGCACTCTTGAAGTCAGATATTTGTCCATGTCTTTGTTCTTTTTAGTTTGTCATCTAAATCACACTTCATAAAGCCAATAAAGGAAGACATGACCCCAAAAAAATAAGTGCTTCTGATTAAATCATACTTTCAGTGAAATTTACTGTTATCTCAGCTTTCCAGTTCTAAAATTTAAAGCACAGTGTTGGGTAAAACCAAGCAAAACAACTGTCTTACATTATACAGCTTTTCAGAAAGACAGATAAATACCAGATTCAAGAAGCTGCTGTTTCATAAACATAATAATCCTTGCTGAATCTGGTCCCTCTGAGACATAGAAGCAGAGAGGGGCAGGCAAATCAGATAATAAACATTACTGGTACTATCTGAACCTTTGGATTTTTTTGTTGTTTTGGATTTTTTGTTTGTTTGTTTGTTGGTTAGTAGAGGTTTTTTTCTCTCCTGGGTCATAGTTGTGGTTTTAAAGATAGAGTATCTGAAGACATGCTGTTCCTAATTTTTTTATAAAGTGCAACATGTACACCCTTTCTTTCTCATATGTACTATGATAAATACTTAGTATCTACTTTACTTATTATAAATCAGTCATTGTCTGTTTGCATGTTTCAAAATGACAGCACTTTACCAATGAATGTTTTTGAAAAGTTGTAGGACAGAGAATTGAACGTGAAACTATGTTTCTGGTGGGGTCCCTTTATCAGTTTACTCAAGAATCTTTTAACAGCATTTTCTGCCTCATTGATGCAGGCCAGCATAGAACCTGTGTGTTTGGAGTTAGTTTATTGATAACAACCCTTTGATTGCTATACATGTCTTTCTTCTCATTGTGAGAGGTGTCCATTTAGTAACTATGCCAGTACTGAGTATGTCTTATAAGGTGGTGGAACCACACTCACAAAAAATCCTTCTTTCTAAGTGGATTGTGAACCCAGTCTGTTATTTCCCACTAGGGGCTTGTTTCCAAACATAAGGCAATGATTAAGAATAGGCATTGAAGAAAAACCTGGAACATAACACCTTCTTTCAAATTTAGAGATATCTTTTTCAAGAAATGACCTTTGGACTTGTTTGCAGAGTGTGAAAGTGGCAACCTTACCCCACCTAGCAACTTACAAACAGTGCTACTTATTGTTATTGCCGGTAGATGGCATTCTTTATATTAACTAAATAACTAACAGTTTGAAAGCTTTTTGTCTGGTTTTTTTTGTTTGTTTGTTTGGGGTTTTTTGTTTGTTTGGTTGGGTTTTTTTTGGTTTTTTGTTTTTTTTGCCGGGAGGGAAGGTAGACATTTGCTTTTCAGGGCATACGTGGAAATCATACATGCCTGCTATTTTGAAATGTCTCTCAGAATTCCTTACTTTAATTCAGCAAAACAGTCTTACTCTTTTTTTTTTTTTTTCTTTCCAGAATGAAAGTAATTATGGAATAATGTAATGATGTAATTCAACTCACTCAGTAATTTTTATTTTTATTTTGGGTCAGGAAGAGGAAAGGTTTTTTCTCTTCCTCTTTTGGAGGCTAGAATATTTAATGGAGAGTTTAGAGTTAAATATTATTGCTGCTTTCATTCTAGAAAACTTCTTTAAAGAATTTTTTTCTCCTCTGTTGCTTACTGTCTGCAACACCTGCAGACTATAGACACAACCATTTCTTCTGTAGGAGATCTGTGGCAGAACTGAGGGAATAACTCAGTGACGCAAGACCAGATGTAGTTTATAGCACTTCAAGTGTTTGGTGGGGCTTTTCTCCCTATTTGAATGCTTAAACCAAAGCCCAGCAAAGTTAACAAGGAGATGTATATTGGCATCAGAAATTTTGTGACCTGTTTCAATGCATACTGAAATAAGAGGGCTGCTCTCAAAGAAAGGTATGTTGATGGAATCTAACCAGAAGATTTTTCATATATTAATCATATTGGAATCCATGACCTTTGCAATGAAAAATGAACAACTGAAGTGTAGAAGATATTTCAAGATCCATTAAAATTCAAAATGTATTGCATATTCCAGTGCATAATCCAGATATTGATCATTTTGGCTTTTGCCTGGGCTGAATGTTTATTTCACAGGCACCAACAAGTAAATAGGAGCCATATACCCCTGTAGGTGTGTGGACTAAAATTCTAATTTTCCCAGCTGGGATACTGGAATACAGCACACTTGGTTCAGTTTGCTACCATGTGTGAACACATCCCATCACATAATGCCTGTAAAAGTGATCTGTACCCAGACGTGAGCTTTGAGGTGAGTGTGAGCAGCAGCCTCTCAGATTCTGGGCAAATGAGCCTTCCGTGGCTGGAGGAGGTACTGCCAAATGCAGAACACTTTCCAGCTACCCACTACTATTGAAAACGAATATGTATCTATGAAATAATGAATTCATACCAGCCATGGCTCAGTTTCTAAACCTAGCCTTTGAATTGCAGTGACTTTCAGCCCTTAATAATGTACAGCTGTGTCAAACCAAAGAACTAAGTCGGAAGACCCTCTGTGCCTCCAGGTCAGTTGACCTGGACAGGCTTACACCCTCTAACTCTGAAGAAAAACATTAGACTTTTACCTGACTGCACATTTGTGCTTACTGGGAGAAAAATCTATTATTCCCAAGACTATGAGAAGTCCTGTGGGTTGTGACCTGGTTACAGTGGTGATTCTTGTTACAACACTGCAGTTAGAGGACCAAGTTGAGAGCCAGGGAAGAAGAAAGATATTTTAACTCTGTTTATGATTATGAAAAAAAATGCCCATGGAAAGAATACTCAGGTCATCAGTAATGCTCTTCTACCCAGAGGTTATTCTATTTACCCAGTCTTCATTGGAAATGACCTTCAAAAATGATGATTTCTTAGATAAAATACTACCTCAACGCATAAGGAATCACATTGATTTTGTGTGGAGAAGTAAGGTATTTATCGCCCACTGCAAAAAGGTTCAGATTTTTATACAGAACATACACTGGAGCATAATTGAAGAGTAGCTCACCGTGTCTCCCACCCTTTAAAGTTTTATCTAAGCTTTGAATGAACTCTGAAGATAAAGGGATTTAATATAAACCAGAAATACCACAAATATATGCAGACATTTCTATGTATGTAATGACATACTAGAATTCTGTTTTCTGCTTATCTGTTGAATTAGAGGTGCAATTTCATATTTGTCAAGTAAATTTGATTTAATATCCTAATCCCTGCCTTTTCCAAAAAGCACGGACTACGAATCTGCTTTATCATTACTGGATTGATATTTGAGTTGGCATGCAAATGTTATGAATTCTGTATCTTTTAATTCAAGTTTTTACCTCTAGTAACATTTTTTTGAGCTTGTGCCCAGACGAGTAATAGTTTTGTTTTATTAGCTTCAGTATGTTTTAATACTTAAAAGCTGTTACCATAAGCAAGAAATATGCTGATCTTTTTTCCCTCTTCTTCTGGATGTAGAAAGAATGGGATGTCTAATCTGAACAGCCTGAAATTTTTTTTGTATTAGCTATCTTTTTGTTTCACATCACAGATTCCAAGATATTTTTTGATACCTCTGTGACCTTAGCTGATCCCTTAGCAATTGGAATGTGATGCATCATTGATTATCATATAATACAGATATTTGCAAGAAGTAATCGACTTAGGGGCCTCTTGGTCTTGTCTACCTGAAGTAGTCAATTTGTTTATTGGCTTCCTACACTGACTGGTCATAGGTGACTGATTTTTGACTGGAGATATCGCCATGATCTTATGGTCAAGAAGGTATTTGTCCAGTTTTTGTGAGTATACAGGGGAATAGTAATTGAATAATAAACATTCAATCATAACTTTATAACAATTTTCAGTAATTAACACAGCAAAAGTGGTAATGGTGAATAGAGGTAAATCATTATAAGTGTAAATATAGCTCTATCATTTCTTAAGCCTTAAGAGTTCCTTGGTGGCAATGTCAACCAAGAAAGATGCAGGAAAAAAAACCCAAAAAACTCTAAGACAGAAGGGAGGGCATTACAAATATAGATACAAATGTATTAATTAACATTAACACAGGTTTTCCAGAGGTCTGAAATTAAGTGCATTATGATGAGCAGTTGCACCTAAATCAAAGCAAGTTGTGCAAAAATCTGTCACCTGTGGAATTGTCTCAGACACCGAACTTCAGACATTAATTACTGTTCCTCTCTTGGGTCATCTCAGTGAATATATTTACTGTAGGTCACAGGAATTTCAGAGAAAACCTCTCATTCCTGATGTTGATCACTGCCAAGCTTATGAGCATCTTGAAGAGATCATCATTCTTCTGGGCAGGAAGCTTGAACATCAGTAAACTTGCAAGTTGTATCAGTTTCTATTGATATTAGATAGATCATTTATCAGATGACAAACTTTCAAGGATGATCTAATAAGCAGGTACTCTATAGAAAGAAAAGTGATCTACAAGGATTCATTCTCCTGTTCAGCAGTTTTTCTTGCTTCTACGCTTAACTTGTAAATACTTAAGATTATTTTCATTATAGCAAACAGTCATGAAACCTGACATGATGTGTTTGGGTTAGCTAGATCTAGCTGCAATGAAAATAGGACATGCAAACATAGCCAGTGGTAAGTAATATCTTAAATAAGATCTGAGGCTCCTTTAGGTGTGAACGATAACTCACACTAAGTAAATGACCTTATAAATAGTGCTCACTGATGTGGAATTGCATATTGACTGTCATTCTGTCATATAACATATTATCTGTATTTCTGAAGAGCTTTTTCTGAGGTGCTAAATGTGGTTCTTTATCAATGGGAATGACTCATATCATCACAAATTTGATATTGTGACATTTTTGGGTATTTTTCCATCTTGTCCATCTAGCTTGGTGTTATAGTCTTTGGAGTGTTACACATTGAACTGAATCAGCAAGGTGACATAATCTCTTCTAGATTAATTTAAAAGGATTGTGGAACAATAGATCATTTAGATAATGGAGTGCTGTAATGATTTATGCTACTTAAAATCCCGTAAAATCAAAATTTCTCTCCTCACAGAGGGGTGACTTCTTGACAGCTATCTTTCATGAGCTAGAAGAAGGCTATATCCCCTCCCATACAGCAGGTTTTCTTTTGGGATTAACCTGCCTACATTTCCAATGGTGGAGCATTTAGTCATAGTTAAGGTGGATGACTTTAGGCATCATATTTTCAATTGTAAAACTTAATTTTCATTTATCTTGCATGTGCCTCTGTAAGAATTCATATCTGTGAACAGATGAGTGGAATTTACTTACACAGACATTCACAGAATCTCGATATTGCTGCACATCTATTATTTCAAATTTAGGGCAAAGCTTGGCTCAGAAAACTGACTGAATTTTTCAGCCTTCTTCCAGAGGCAAGTAAATAAGCTGGTCAGGGACCTGATTACAATCTTAACATGGAATTACTTTATGTCAGTAAGGATTGTGTGGTGCTAAAGGCGATGTACTCTGCATTATATTACAGACAACATGTTACAGTTTCTAAACTCTTTTGTCAGAATCCTAAGTGCGTTGTGCTCTGTATTTTTTCAGGTAGTTTTTCCTGAATTTTCATATTAATGACATATTTCTAGAATATAATTTGCTTAATAATGGCAGAAATGTTTCAGTGTAAGGTACTATCATCAATAACAAAAAGTCACGTAACCAGTGTACGATGTAAATCTTCACTCAGCTTTTTAAAACTCCTTTGGAGACAGTGGGGGCTGAATGTAGAAACATTTATGACAACGTGAAGTGTTCCTGCTGTATCTGAATATCAATGTACAGCTCAGTAGTAAAGCAGTAAAAAAAGACAAAAATAGGATAAACTCCAAATAATGTAAAATGGACTTTGAAACTGAACAAGAAATTTAAATGCAAATATGCTGGGAAAATATCCATTCTCTTTTTCTCCTGTGCTGGGTGCAGGTGTCAGGGTGGTGGTGGGGGTCACAGGGATGGCCTCTGTGAGGCGGGAGTCTGTTCCAGGCAGCTCCAGCCAACCCACCACAGGGCACGGCTCAGGCCCTCAGACACAGCGGGGTGGTGCCTCTGGGAAAGGGTAATCAAGAAAGGTCAGAAAATGATGGACAGGGGAGAGGGAAACAACAACTGAGGAACAGCAGTGTGAACAGTGGTCAGGGAGAGAAGGAGACGGAGACGGAGAAGAAGGAGAAGGAGAAGGAGAAGGAGAAGGAGAAGGAGAAGGAGAAGGAGAAGGAGAAGGAGAAGGAGAAGCTCCATGGCAGAGCACACATCCACTGCAGCCTGTGGAGGAGCTGCACTGGAATAGGGGAGAAATGTGAGGAGGAAGGAGGCAGAGCGGACCTGACCAGAACTTCCTGGTCAGGGAAATAAGGAAAGGGATTAGATATGTTTAGTTTTTAGATATCCCAGGAAAGGGATAAGATATGTTTAGTTTTAACGTTTGCCTTTTTGTATCCAAGTACCCAAATTAGTAATTAAATATCTATTTAATATTACCAGACATTAAATATTCCTTACTAGTAGTTAAATATTTATATAATTTTTATAATTAAAATTAATTTTCTCCAAGTTGGGTCTGTTTTGTCCACTGAATTTAACTTTGAAAACACAATTCACAATTCAGTTGTTTAGATTCCATAGAGACACGTACTGAGGTCATTAGTTTCTGTTTAACTTATGAATGAAGCTGTATCTTCAAGAAAAGCCTATGATTCTCATTTGGAAGGTGAAACCAGCACTTCCTCTGACTGCATTTTGATTTTAAAAGACTTCTCTTACTATAACCATTTGCAATCCAATTACCCAACAAGTCATTGATACAGTCTTCTTTACTCCATACAAGAATTAAAAAATAAACAGGCATTAATTCTGGGGCTGGCCCACTAGGAAAGAGAAAAAAGGGTTCCTTGTTCCCACAAAATCAACACTGTTTTAATTGATTCATTTGTCAAATGGTGTTATCCTTAATCAAGAGGCAATCAAGACTAAAAATAATTTCATGAAATTTTGGGTAATGGTGGTGATTGCTGTTGTCGACTAAGACTGAATAATGACTATTATGATCTGGTCTGAATAATACAGGCAGGTAAAAGCACAAACTGTCAATACTTCTATGGAATTTCATTACAACCGTGTTCTGCATGGTCTTGGTGTCACATTAAAAAAAAAATCTGAGTATTCCAAATAAGCAATCCAAAAATCATCATTCAGGAGGTGTAGCCATTGCACTGTACTTGGTTTTGAGTAGTAGTATGTTTGAAATAAGGTCAAGTAGTTCCAAAGTCAGAATTTCTTTACAATTAGTGCTAAATAGCTAACAGGATAGGAAAGAACGGTAGATAAAAAATTAAGGCAAACATCTCTGACAACAGTGAAAGATGATGCCATACTAAGCATCATTAAGTGATGTGGTTAGTGGAACTTATTCTCCATTCCAAAAGACCCCAAATAATGGTTTTTCTAACTGGGCCTGTAGCAAAGTTTGCTGTGGACTTTTTATACTTACAGCTGTATGCAATGCTGTGAATTTCACAAAGAAATACACCACAGGATAGTTTTGTAGTTTTGCAGGTAGTTTCAAGGTAACCTCTTGTTTCAGACTGAGATAGCTCAGATCCCTTTTAATATTTGCTTTCAAAGACACCAGATTTGTATTAAGGAAGGATAAAATACTGCACGGTGAGTCTTTTAAATGGCACTATTTGTGTGCGAGTAGATGAATAGTGGCAGGCTAATGATTCTACTCTGTCTATATGTTCAATAAACCAAACTGAGGTTTATATTTAGGCTCTGAATTTAGTCACCAGCTTAATTTCAATTACACAGTCATCATTTGTATTCTTTTAGTGCCTCTGCTCTCCACTGGGGAGTTACAGCCGAATTTCTTTAAGCACTGTAAGCCTGTGTGGCAACAAGTGATGATTTCTGTCTGAAGAGGTTTCCTGTTTAAGGAGGGACTGTTCTGTTCCACTGTCAATAAATTAGGGCACATGAGAACAAAAGGGAACATTCCCTTTTCAGGATTAGTGTACCTGAGATTTTAACTGTTCACTTGTCTTCTGTGTTATAATGTCACTTTCTCTGCTCTGAGGTTTGATAAACTATATGTTTTATTGTGAGGCCTGATATTCCCCTGTAAGAAATACATTATCAGATATTTAAAAACAGCATGATGGAATATTTTGAACTTTTAGTCTGAAATACTGAGTAACATCTGCTTTCACTGCCCATAATGGGGTTCAAGAACCTTCCTAATTGCCTACCACCTTAATGGATCCATGAGGAGTAATTACAGTAGTTAATATTTCAAAACAACACAGATTAATTAGATTGCACCATACATTTATTGATATCTTCACATTTACTCTGTCAGGAATTCTTTTCACTGCTTTTTATTTAATGTGATTTGGGTTTGTATTTGGCATTATGAACACTTTTGACAAAGAGAAATATTGGACAGTTCCAGTAATGAGGACAGACTTGATACCTGGATGACAAATTTCAACATGGTTATCTATTTGGTTGTTTAGTTCACACCTTATTATCTTCTGTCAGATGATTCCACGAGGACTTTGGGATAACGTAAGGAACAGCAAAAATTTCAAAACAAAATGAAAACTCTTGCAGAATTATTTTTAAGTGCTATTTGACAGCAACTGAAAGAATTATCTTCATTTTATGAGTGCAAAGTGCAAATGCATCAATGGCAATGATGTTTTCAATTTAACCTACATCAGTGTATGCAAAATCATGTAAGATTACGTATTCATAGCTGCATTCAAAACACTGCCCATAATGATGATTGTGTTTCCATTCTTAGGAGTCAGTGAGAAGTGTCTACACCTCTTTCAAAGTTTTGACCTTCATTTGAAGGTGCTGAAGTGAAATTTCTGACTGTTGTTGGAATTCCTTGGGGAGAGAAGGGGAAAAATTTGAGGATGGAGCAAGGCAAGGAGTGTTTACCCTCTCCCCTTCTTTTTCCTCCCTTTTGTTTTACCTTCCTGGAAGTTTACTGCTTTGACACGTGGAAAGAAATGGGCTTCTCTCTACATTCAATCAAGCAAGAATGATAATAATTCATGAATGTTATATGCCCTCTTCTCATCTGATTTTTTATAATTACTATGTCTGCTTTTGGATCCATAGGCAATCTTGAAGGGGTCCTGCTCTTCTATGAGGGATGCATGGTAGGGAGCTGAGATTTTTAACACTGAGTTTGTCATATCAAAATGGATTATAATGACTCTTCCAAAGCTCTTCATGGTTAGTGAAGGGATACAGAATCAGATATACTATGTTTATGCTGAATCAGGATCTCTGTGTGTTTTGGCAGATTTATTCAAACAACCGACTTAACAGATACTCCATGACAGGTGGTACCTCAGTTTCCAATTTATAAACAGGGTAGAGCGAAAATATTTCAGTGTGTTCTGTAAATATAAATAGATGACGCCTTTCATCAATATATATTGTGAGGTTACAGTAGAACTGCTTTGTATTAACATGACATCCAAATTCCTTCTATGGATCGGCCCTAACTTCAGGGAAAATAGTAAAAAGGGGTGCAAAACATATGCATGTATTCCTTAGTCAAGTTTGTGGGTGCAGAAATATCTGAGCCTATTTACTTAGACTTTTTGTTCCTATTGAAACTATCTTTTTTTCCCGAATCACTGTGAAATCTACATTTGTCTCCTCAACTATTTCAGACACGTCCTGCAGATACAGCTAATTAAGAGCCAGCCACTAGTTGGAGTTTCCCTCAGTGCTTTCCACTGATTTGTTTTTGTTTATGATGTGCTTTGTTTGCTTCATTTCAGTGATACATTTGTGCAGTCTTATTTAGCCTTTAGAGCATCAAGCTACTGGAGCATCAGTGCACACAGCATGAAAAGAAATGAGTCATTCACCCATTCTCAATCTTTTGTTTCCTCAGCTGATTGAAGGGTTCAATAAATTACTGTGGTTCATAATGACTATAAAAGTTAAACACTATTTTTATCTATTCAGCTGTGTTTTAAATACAGCATTGGGATCTATCATTCTGTCATGGAGAGAGGCTCTGGAAGCATTTGACAACTTATAATCTTCCCTCCTTCACATATTCATGAGACAGAAAGATTATGCATGCAAGCAATAACTTTACACATTAATTATTGAGTCAGATATCAGGAAGACCATAAGTTCATGAAAGACAATGCACAGAAATACTTCGATTTGAAGAAAAGATGAAGCTCAAGGGCAAAGATCCCAAGGTTTGAATAACAACAGGTAATTTCCTGTCCTTCCTCCTCTATCCTTTATCTAAGTCTTGGGCCAGATATCTACAATATCTACATTATGAAAAGTCCCTAAGGAAGAGCAGAAGTGAGCAGCAAGAGATACAGCTGTTCACTGGGCTCATTAATGAGCTTGGGCAAAGCCTGGCTGGTGTCGATTACAGATGGTGTAATGAGATCCTTCTCTCAATGAATCAGTTGTGTTTCTCAGCATGCTGCAAGGAGTCAGCGGGGCCATGACTCTATCAATCTCTACATTCCTTTCTTCCTGGAAAGAAGATGAAGCCAGACAATTGCCTTGCCCAGACCATGCAGAAAGAGTAGTGGGCTTCTACTACATCCTTCTGCCCTGTATATTTCCTTATTATTTGGCTTAATGAATCAATGCACCTGTCTTGGTACATCGAACAGTGGTAAGGTAGCTTCCTAATTTGTTCATAACTGTTGGTGACTCATACTACTAATTTCAAGTAATTCAACTTGGCTGTATTGTGGAAGCCCCTGCACTCATTCTTAGACTATTACTGGTTTTTTTATGCTAGCATTTATAATTCATCCTGGTATTATACAGGAATAATTCACTGAAATAATTTGTTCAAAAGAGAGAGAAAAGAACACTTCTATTGCCATTTCATCTGCACACTACAACAGAGAAACAAGGCTTGATAGGAGTTAACCCATGCTCCTGAATAACCTTTTGCAGATTAAAAAATGGAGGTATACTGAGCAATTCTTTTAATTCAAGTGACATTTGAATTTGACGCTTCCCACAGCCCTTTTTATTCCAATAACATGGGCAGGATATGAAATAAATTTAGTGCAGAATGAAAAATGGCTGATGTCTTTAACCTGCAGAGTCTCATGATAATCTCTGTAGACTAGAGCCCTTCACTTTAAAATAAGAAATACTCTGTTTCTAGTGATTTTAGGTTTTTCTATATATTGCTTATGATAAGAATAAAACAGTTACAGTTATCTATATACTTGTATGTAAGTGAAAAAACACAGTAGCAATGACACTTTGGCACTGTTGCATAATTTGTGTATGTTCAGCTATATATCCTACTATTCAAAGCTCAGATAAGGAGATCTAAATTGTGTTATTTGCTAAGCTTTTGTATTTCAAAGGCTTTATTCTACTGTCATGCTTATTTTGCCAGAAATTGTACTGGTGTCTCCTAGAATACACTTCTTTTCTTTTTTTTCCTTTTTTGAGATGTGCACTGCGGTGCTTTGAACTCCACAGCATTCTGCTGGACAAACTGACTGTTCATGACTTGGATGGGTGTACTCTTCACTGGGTGAAAAACTGGCTGAATGGCTGGGCCCAGAGTGTGGTGGTGAGTGAAGTCACATCCAGTCGGTGGTTGGTCACCAGTGTTATTTCCCAGGGCTCAGTTCTGGGACCAGTTAGTCCTGTTTAAAGTCTTTATCAAGGAGCTGGGTGAGGGGATTGAGTGCACCCTCAGTCAGTTTCCCGATGACACCGAGATGAGCAGGAGTGTTGATCTGCAGGGGGCTGGAAGACTGCAGAGGGATCTGGACTGACTGGATTGATGGGCTAAGGCCAGAGGTATGAAGGTCAACAATGCAAAGTGGTGGTTCCTGCCCTTGGGTCAAAACAACCCCATGCAGTGCTACAGGCTTGGGCAAGAGTGGCTGGAGAGCTGCTCAGCAGAAAGGATTGACAGCTGGCTGACCATGAGCCAGCAGTGTGCCCAGGTGGCCAAGGACGTCGGTGGCATGTTGACCTGTATCAAGAATAGTGTGGCCAGCAGGACCAGGGCAGTGACCATTCCCTTGTGCTTGGCAATAGGTGAGGTCACACCATGAGTAACGGGTCCAGTTCTGGGCCTCGCACTTCAAAAAGGGCATTGAGGGGCTGGAGTGTGTCCACAGAAAGCCAGCGGAGCTGAGGGAGGGTCTAGAGGGTCACATGTGCTGTGAGGAGCAGCTGAGGGAGCTGAAGTGGTTCAGAGAAGGTAAACCTTGGGGCTCAGAGAGGACCTTGTCACTCTCTAAAACTACCTGAAAGGAGGTTGTAGTGAGGTGGGGATCAGCCTCTTCTGCCATCTCTCAAGTGAAAGGACAAAAGGAAATTGTCTTAAGTTGTACCAGGGGAAGTTCAGATTAGATTAAAAAAAAAAAAAAATTCACTGGGAAGGTGAAAGCATAACCTGTTATTAACAAATAGTATAAAGCCTTTGCAAAACAAATACATTACTTCATTTTCAAAGAAATGCATATTGACTTTTATAAAATATTCCATTTCCCAGATTGTTTCATATTTTTTTGTTGAATCAGGAAGTGTTGAGTGCCAATGTGTATTGTGTAGTTCCACCACAAGCTTTTGGGGAACCTGTATTTGTTTTTCTCAAAACTCCTTCAATGATCACTATTTAATCAATAAACATTTTTTTTCTTCACCTCCTATAGGAGAAATATCATAATAATTCATCTTGAAATTCTGTGATTTTCTGTGTAACGGAAAACCATGAACATCTTGGTGCCATGGTAGTTCAGCAGAGGAAAAAGTTTAAAATGAAAGAAAAATATTTCAGTAGGAAGGTAACCACACACTAGAAAAGGTTGCCTTGAGATTTTATGTGATCTCCACCTTTGGAGTCGTTCAAAACCAAACTGGACACCATTCTGGGCAGCCAGCTGTAGGTCACCCTGCGCTGAGGAGAGGGGCTGGACTGGATGGTCTCCAAGGGTGTCTTCCCACCTCAACTATTTTGCGATCCCTGTTGATGGCAACCTGACTTAGATTAGCTGAAAAGACTTTCCCACAAGGACACATTAATCTTGAATTTTGTGGCATGGCTTCGTGGTAACAGTTTCATTTTTCCATTAATACAAATGAATTAATTTCAATTAAGGATAATGTATTGCAGTCCCATAGGAGTAGAATACTTCGTCCATCTCTTTTCTAATTTGAGATGGTGTGAATTTCATTTTAATAGGCTAACATCTGAGAGTAGTGTTGTTATCTATGTCAGTGCAAAGAAAAAGCTAAAACACCCCTCAGTGTGTATATCTCTCTGGTTTACATATCTATGCAGACATTACTGTTAATTTATCGTTTGCTGTGTTTCCTTCTTTACTTGTGCAACAAGTACATGAAAACTGGATGGTCACTCATCACTTAACCACTCAGGAACTCATTCCCTTGCAGCAGGCACTTGCCACAACTGCCTGGACTTAACATTTGCAGCAAGAGGGGAAAGTGGGGACTTGAGAGAGCTGCTCCCTCTGTTTTTCAAGTTTTGAAAACATACATCCCGTGTTGGCCAGTTTATGGTTTACTTTAGCCTTTGTGCTGCCTAATGGGGTTCTACTTTACTGAGATATTTGGAGTCATAGGCATTCTTAAATATATGTTCGTTCAGTACCTATACGCAGAAGACAAATACATGAGCTTCCACACAGCTCGGGTTCAGCTACATGTCTGTGGTTACGATGGGCTGCATCTAATCAAGGTCTTTGTATGGTATGTACAGCTGTCTAGGAATTAGTATGATTCTTCAGACAAATATATAATTTCATTAAGAACATAGACCATGAATGAGCTCAAAACTCTTCAGCATCGCTAAGAGTTTGTCCACGGGGCCTTCTACAGAAAGTCCTGAGTTTGTGTTTCCTAGCATTAGCCGTGCCATGCAAGATATAGCTGCAGAGATGAAACCACATTAAAATAGCAGCGGGCTTGAGTTGTTGAACTATGCTAAGCATCTGTGTTCATGCTGATAACTTAGTTCTGGATCCAGTTTTGTTTGGAAAAATTGTACAGATCAATCATTAAAGCTTTTATCTACTTCCTAGCAGAAGCAGGAGGATGGGGTGAAGGCTGACGTGTGTTTTCTTACCCTTTTGTGTCAGTGCAACTAGGGCTTGTTCTGTGAGAAACTTTTTACAGGAACAGGTAGTGATAGGACAAGGGGGAATGGCTTAAAACTGAAAGAGGGTAGATTAAGATCAGATACAAGGAAGACTTTCTTTACTGTGAGGGTGGTGAGGCAGTGGAACAGGTTGCCCAGAGAAGTTGTGGATGCCCCATCCCTGGCAGTGTTCAAGGCCAAGTTGGACAGCGCTCACAGCAACCTGGGATAGTGGAAGGTGTCCCTGCCCATGGCGGGGGGGGTTGGAACTGGATGATCTTTGAGGGCTCTTCCAACACAAAGCATTCTGTGATTCTATGAAACACAGAATTGCACAATTTGACTTGTGAGCAGATTTCATGACGTTGCAGATCTGTGTGCACACACTACTGTATCTGCCATTCCGAATTTTTCTCCATTTGGACGTTATTTTAATGTGACATTTTTAAATGGTCATGGGTTTATTTTCCCTAGAATTATATAGATCTTCAGTGTCATAAGTCAGGTGATCATGTGGTTTTGATACAGCATGCTCTAAAGCTCAGCATTTTTTGCATTTTGCTTTAAGAAACACTCGCATGTGTGTGGTCTTGCATGGGATTTACATAAAGAAAATACCTGCATCCATCTGTACTACCAATTTTCAGATCAAGTTCTTTTGGGGGGAAAAATGCTTATGAAAATGATTGCATTTGCAGTATAGAATCAGAAGCATAGAATCATAGACTAATTTGGGTTGGGAGGGACCTCTAAAGGCCATTTAGTCCAACCCCTTTGCAGTGAGCAGAGACATGCTCAACCTGTTCCAGTGTTTCACCGCCCTCATAATAAAAAATGTCTTCCTTATATCTGATCTGATTCTACCCTCTTTTATTTTAAAACCATTTCCCCCTGTCATATCAAAATATTGCACTTGGCTTGTCTCTTGACATTTGAGGTGGGGCTTGTTTTGTTTTGTATACTGATTTTATTGGTCTTCTGAACACTGAACCTCTGCTCCACAGTGTTGGCTTTTTTTGGGTAAGCCTGGGTTGCCTTTCAAGTAGATACTAAAGTGAGGTGGGGTTGAGCGTATGGTTTAACGTGTATTACTTACACTGCGTAAACTATTCAGATTGTGGATAGTTTTCCATTGTGCCATGAAACTTGGGAAAATACATTTCTTTTTCATTAATTCCAGCTATAAATAAAGTAGTGGAGAAACAGATAGAGATGGGTGTAATGTTTCCTGTTGTGATCTTTGAGACAGGATGGATGAATGAGTCATTCATTTAAGTAGCAGTGCTGATAATGAAGGCTTCAAGGAAGATATTAAATTCTGTCATTGTGATCTGCCTGTGCTCGGGCTCTGGATCCTGAAAGCAGCACTCCCAGACTGTCCAGGTCTGCAGCAACCCAGCCTGCTCTGGCAGTTGCCTGCTGATGCTTTGCCTGTTGACCCCTTTTACCATCAAAGCTTCTGAAAGCCAGACTATTACCGTGCAAAGTGGAGAGTCCTGATGTCTCTGGCAGTGATGCTGAAATGCATGCAGCCGCACTGCTGGGGAGAAGGCAGGGCTGCTGCCCGTGGGGAGGAAGCAGAGAGTGACTGAGTTTTTAAAATAAATGCTTCATTCCTGTGTTTGTGTGCGCACTGCAAGAGTTTTGGCGTGTTTTGCATGCTACTGATGTTATAGTACGTGGTTGCTTCTTGTTTTCAGCTGATGTCTCCACTGCTCTTTTTCCCTCTCACAACTGAGTATCAGTTTCTGCCCTTGTCTGATCTACAATTTCCGCCCCCTGTAACTTATGCCTCCCACTATTTCTCACAGAAAAAATAATGAGTTCTACTGATTATTTTCCTTATTTCTTCCCACTCCCTCAGCACCAAGCCTCACTAGCCTTCCCACTCCAGTAAGGGGGAAATGAAAATAGCAACAAAATTAATAATTTTTCTGTGGCAGACTCTTATTTGCTACAGTCAGTGCTCTGCCATAACTCAAATTCCTAGGGAGAAGGGTTAAAATCCAAGCAATTGCTGGAACCTTACATCTTGCTGCACCGGAATTTAATAACACACTAGTTTTTCAGTTGCACGGAGCTACAGAGTGAAGGCTTAAATACAATTTTCTTATGACTACATTAGCAAAGAGGAGCCAAACCACCTATTTTTAAGTAATAAATGCTCTTTAGATCATTACTGCTTGCTGTTATAAACAAACAAACAAAAAAAGTATAAAACTTTATTAGCTTGGACAACAGATTTGTAGAATTGATTTCTTTTTAAGTATAGCATTAAACTGTTTCTTTTAGATGTCCAAGTTATTTAAGATACTTTTCTCTAGAACAGCAGTTAAAAGTAGACCCCACATTCATGCTGTATTTAAAGCAATTTTCACAGATTTAAACTGGTAATGCCCGGTCCATTTTGTTTCTATAATAAAATGTTTATAGCAAGTATGGAATACTCCATCTAGGCCTGATTTCCAACTGAAACCAGGTATGACAGAGATTGTCAAACTCAATGTGTTCTATTTACAGTTAGCAGTAATTTTGAGTGTTTTTTTGTTTGTTTGGGTTGTTGGTTTTTTTTGTTTGGTTTGCTTAGGTTTGGGGTTTCTTTGTTTATATTTGCTAAACAGAACTCTGACATTTCCTGGAAAAGGGCTGGGATGAATTTTTGATAGTCTGTAAAAATCCATATGAGCAAACATGGCTTTCATGGCATGCTAAACTCAGAGATGGCATCCTAATGCTGGAACAATACTTCTCACCACTAGGATTTGCCTCCTGTCTGTTCTTTCATGTCACTTCAATCTCCCACAGTGAAAGCCGTGAACAACAAATGCTATTTTACACATGCTGCAAAACTTTGTGGTTCATCTCCAGTGATTGTTGTGAATCGAAGTCTAAGCTGAACAGCTGAATTTGTCTCCAGGGACAGCCACCTCCCCCTTCTTGCAAGGCATGTGGGGATGTGGGTTTTTTTCGTAACACCACTTCGCATGCTGGCTGCTTTTAATACACTGGTTGCTAGTGCTCTGCTTCTCAGGTGCTGTTATCCTGCTTCTTTCTTGTAGACGAGCAGGTGGATTGCTAATGATTGCCTGGATTCAGATCCAAGGTGAAACTCAGAAGGTGAAACCATGCACCATGATCCTAAGGGTGGTTTGGTGCAAGTGTGTAAGAGGTAAGGTGGCCATAGCAGTGACAGAAAAATTGTTCTCAGACAAGAACTGGTAAAGCTGGTAAAGCTGGTATAGCCAATAACCATGGTGGTGCAGGAAATAGTGTTCTGTTGGCTCAGTGGTCTATGAAATGATATATTGCTTCATAATTCAGGAAGGTGAATGTCTTGATTGATCTGAGTGGTCTTGCTGTGGAAATGGAGTCTGAATATGTATTATGGAAAATGTATTGGCGCTTTCTATAGATAAAGTCATTTTGACTTGGAAAGAAGTTCTTTTGCTTTTAGAGGATAAGATACCTTATAGATACCTTTTAGAGGATAAGATATTCTCTCTCTTCACACCACTGTTTGACCTAGCTATTGTGTTTAATTCTCTTTTAATGACACTTTTATTCAAATTGGAAAAAATTTCCTGAAAACACCTGGGCTCCATTTGCTGGAATATCTTCCTCAGAATTACTCATCCTCATCCCTTTGGCATACCGTTGTATTTTTGAGATTAACTCACCTCATTTTGCAAAGTGTCAGTCACAGGTTCTCCTTCTTATTTGTTCTTTCTTTTGGCTGATCATTTCTCTTTCTGTTCTCTCACCATCATCCACTTATTCTTCTGTGAACTTTGCTGCTTACCTGCCTCCCTTGCCTGTTCCTCAGGGGTGAGAGCAGACCTCATCGCTCTTTACAACTACCCAAAAGGAGGTTGTAGCCAATTGGTCTCTTCTCCCAGGTAACAAGCAGTAGAATGAGAGGAACTGGCCTCAAATTGCACCAGCGAAAGTTTTAGACAGGATATCAGGAAAAGTTTCTTTACTGAAAGGGTAATCAGTCAGTGGACCAGGCTGCCCAGGGAAGTGGCTGAGTCACCATTCCTGAAGGTATTTAAAGACATAGAGCTGTTGCACTTAGAGACATGTTTTAGTGGTGGCCTTGGCAGTGATTGGTTAATGGTTGGACTTGGTGTTCTTACGGGTCTTTTCCAGCCTAAATGGTTCTATGATTCAGTGATTTGCAGGCATCTTTGCTCTTCTTTCCTTCCATTTCGCATCTTAATTTCTCAGGGTGTTTAGAGCACTCCAAACTTATCCTTCAAGCTTTATTCTTCTGTGTAAATGGTTTTGCTTTTGTGTCCTGACTTCATGACCAAACTTTTTTCATTCATCTCATCTAGATATGCACCGTCAAAATCTTCTTTTTTGCCGCATTTACAAGTTTTTAGTATATCTGGCCTTAACTATACTCTCTAATGATTTCATTACCCATCCAGATTGAACCTTCATCCTTATCTCTGCCATTAGTCTGGAAATACTTTCTTTGGTGGGACTTAGATTACATTTCTTGCACATACGTGTTCCAGAGCATGCTTACCATAATGCAAGTGGTTGTTTCAATGGTCTTCTCTTCTCATCATGTCCCATCCTCTGCTGCCTCTGAAACCATTCAGATAATTTTTCCTGCTCCTACCTTTAAGTGTAAAAAGAAAAAAATAGCTCCCAGGAACCTCTCCCACCTCTAAATTGACATCTCCATTGTGGTTTTGCTTTGTTGATTTTCACTGTTTTACCAGTGAGCTTTAGTTAAGGCTAAAAATGTACTGAAATAAACTTTTATAGGGTTTATTTCACAAACGTGGTTTATGTGAAGGGTTGAGTCCTTTCATTCCTCTTCACTGGAATAACCTTGCTCTAAAGTTGTGAAGAACTGTTCCTACATAGCTGGAGGGAGTAGTGAGTTGCATCTAACTTCAGATTTCTGTAATAGTGACTGCTGTCTCTGGGAACACTATGTTCTCCATACATTCATTAGTGGGAAATAGGCCGATTTAGTTTGCAATTTACCGGACGTGCTTAGAAAAAGTACTTTGGGGGAGAAAAGGCACACAAATTGCTACAGCAGGTAGCTTTGATGCATTCTTTCTCCATGCAGAAAGATAAAAACCTTCAGGGTTCGCTGGGTAGGCCCTGATTTCTCTGCTCAGTTGTTCTTTGGCTTCGCAGATTTTTTTTTTTTTTTTTTTTTTTTTGCTGGACTATTACAGTGAATATTGCTTTTTCCTTGAAAGGATTGCTTTTTTTCCCTAGCCAGCAATCTCATTTCTGATGAAGTTTTAAATATTTAATAGGGCATTTGGTCTGTAGAAAGAACTATTTGCATTGTCTTTGTATTCTTACATGATGGCTGAGGAGATTGACAAAGCAGTACTTTGTGTAATATCTATACTGATTTCCAAAACAGAAGAGGATAGATGTTTTCAATTTAGCATAGAATTCCCTACAGTACTTATCAGGCTTTACAGTCTTAACATTTTTAATCAGTTGTAAAAGATCCTCTTACTCTCTGATTTATATAATAGACCTTAGTTTTTCTATTTTTGCTTCATTTGACTTCAGAATGTTTCCAATGCTATAAAAAAATTGACATTTTGTTAATCTTACTTTCATCTTAATTTTTCCATGTATCAATGCTCATAACAGTATCACTTTTTAAACAGTGACTTTTAAAGACAGAAATGATTAGTCATGAACCAAAAGAGATACAATATTTTATATCATGCATATGACTGAAATTTTCCTCAAAATCTTATTGACTAAAGTTTTCAAGGGACTAATGACTGGTCGTGGGTTTTGAATTCTCCAGCTGCTGGAGGGCTTTTAATGTTTTCTGGGGAACACTGGGGACTCTTCTTTCTTTCTCTTCCCTCTTAAGAGAAACTATGAGAGAAATTGCGAGTTATGTAAAACTTCCCTGGCACTCCCAGCAGTTCATCTTGTGTGGTAGTCTAGCAGTCTCTGCACTAATGGGAAAAATACTTTCTTGCTCCCTGGCTTCCATTCAGTTTCAGGCACCTCTTTTGCCCACTGATGGTGTTTCCTTCTCTCCTGCCCAGTACATGACACTGGCCAAGGGCTGAGGCTCTTCCAGACATCACTGTTTTCAGTGGGCTGCCCCACTGAGGACAGACACAGAGTAGTTGGTGGCAGAGTGAGTCAGGACTGAAAAGAGGTGGCAGAGAAGAGCCAGGCTGGCTGCACAACGAGACTGCTGCGTTTTGCATCTACAACTTAAACACACAGGTTAATCTGTTGATTGTGGCTGACCGACAAAATAAAGGTCAGTTCCAGCCAAGGCAGAAATCTTGGCAGAAGCACATCTTCTTTAGCAGTGATCCTTCTAGAAATTTTGGGGCTAATTCACACTATAAACCTGATTTTTTGCTCTCAGAATTAGCAAGAATATTAAGGTGTAGGCAATTGCTCCAGTATTGGGCTCTTCATAGGAGTTTGAGTTAACTAAGTTTAAAAAAAAAGCCTTAATTTTAGAGTTTCAGAGCACAGTTGTGTTTGTCAGGAAGGTTTGGAAACCGATCTCAAATCCATCTTTTTTGTGGTGGAAATAGGGGAGCCCTCACTAGTAGGCTTTGATTACTTGTTGCATGTGTTTCTACTAGCTTGAAAACTGCTGTCTCTGATTGCTGGGTTTTATTCGGGTCATCCAAACAGGAGGCTGAGTACAAATACATGTGGCTCCTAATTATACCTGTTCTCTGCAACTCAGTCTTACCAGTGTCCTTGCCTGCTCATGAGGTTCTATCAAGAAAGACGAGCAAAGAGGGAATTAATTTCAAGGACTTTAAACCAGTACACACCTGTAGAGTGATACATAATGTGCCTGACTGGTCCTTTGAGAACCCTTGGGTCACTGGTTTGTCATTGCTATGCACTCTTCTTGAAATCTGTAAACTCAGGGTTACTTGAAATGAAGAATTTACTACTAATACTTCAAATCATAGAGTGGGGAAATGGAGGATTGTGTCGTTTTCTAAAGATAAACTTTGCATTTGAAAAGCTGTTACTCCATTCAAATTCCTTCAAAAGCTGTTATTTCTTCATTCCATATTGGATACTTTTCCGCAGAGCCAACCTTTTTGGGTGCTGGGAAGAAGCATGATTTCGCAGATGCCAATAAATTTGGGGCAAAGATTTTAAGAGCCATAAGGCAGTGTCTCTACAACAGATTAAATAGAGAGCCTTGTAACAAGAGGCTAGTGCACAATCTGGCCAGTTGGCAGCAAAAAAGGAAAAATTTGCTTAAGAGTAAGGGTAAGAGCATTTTAGCTTGGAACAACTCAGTAGATGATGTAGTTGCTAGGAAATGTCTTTCATTTCTGGAAAAAGTCTTGAGGTGAAAGCTAATCAATAAGGTAGATACAGTGTGATGTCATTTGTTGCCATGGTTTCTGAACTTAGCGCCTGTTATCTGCTAATAGTATTGATGGTTGCTATGCAGTTGAATCTTTTCATATTGTTGTTTTACCACTATTAAGCATTTTAATCTTAGCTAAAGCTTCAAAGAGCAGACCACTTAGGAGTTTAAGTGTTTTAATAGATAGGCTACTATTACAACCCTAAAATACCTTGAATTTTACTACCTAATAAACAACAGGCATCAGCAGGAAGTGAACAAGGTTAACATTTTGGTGATTAAATTTCCACAAAGCAGTTGACATTTTCTAGTAAATTAATCTGCAAATTAAATATCTCTGTGGAATTAGTGCTATGACTCATTACATGGCAGATCATATAAAAAAAGGGGTAAGCAGTCAATCCTCTGGATGATAAGGCAGTCAAAAGTATAAAGCTCTAAATGGCTCAAAAGCTATCACAGCTTCTTGAACAATGGCCTTGTGTTTCATGTATCTTTCACTATGGGATTGTACCTCTTTATTATATCTGGCTTTTGCTAGAAAATATTTTTTAGCAGCTTATGCTAAGCATCAGGCAGCTGAACAGGCTGAAAAGGAAATGAGACTTATTTTTCCTGATAGTTGTCAAGGTGAAGAGAAAGCATTCTCAGGTCAGATTCTTTAAATCAAACATAACTTCATTTTTAATATTCTGTGGAGAAGATGTTCGTTTTAGTAAAATGCTTTGTATCCCTTGCTTGATTTAGTGGCATCTCTTTGCAGTATTTTTTTCTTCATAGTTTGAGTTTTTGAAAGCATTTTGTGGGGGGAAGAATGAAAAAGAGATGAGGATAGGAAGGGAAGTAAAAAATCAAATTATGTCTTGCTGAATTCCAGGGTTTGTGCATCTTCAGAGTGACATTTGCCATGCTGCCTATTCTTCTCTTTTCCCCCAATGTGTTCCTTCTCCTCCCCTTCAATTTCCACTGTTCTCTGTCTTAACAACACATTTCTTTAGAAAGTGTTTTGCCACCTTCTTTCTTGCCTTCTTCACACCTCTCTCCTCGGTGTGGTGACTTTGACTATCACCTTTCTTTCGAACGGAGAAGTAATTGCCTTCCTAGTCCTACTTGTCCCCTTAATACAGTGAGCGAGCTGTCGAGGATGCACCCCCTGTGGGAGAACCCGAGGAAGATGTCACCAGGAAAAGTGAGGCATGCGGCTAAAATCCTGCTCCTGCAAAGTGGGCAGGGGTGTTCTGGATGACTCCTCTCCTGGAACTCCTGTAGAAATCCCCCGTTGGCTGTGCAGAAATGCAATAGGAGCTTTTGAGTGAATCCTCAAAGCCGGGCTACTGAGAGCAGGCAGATGGAGGAGACATGTCAGCTTGATGATGGTAGCAGATGTCAAGTTAAAAATTTGAAAAGGAAACTAGCAGTG
>VZTG01005312.1:1174364-1210379 GCA_013397845.1 Melanocharis versteri
AAAAAAAAAAAAAAAAAAAAAAAAAAAGAAAAAAAGAACAGCAGCATTGAAAAGGAGATACAAATCAATATTGCTGATTGGCAGGAGCACTAAAAGAGTATCTGATGCTGAATCTGTAAAGTGGTGCTGTTGACTGGAATTATCTAAAGAAGTACTTCACTATTAAGCTGTCACAAAGAAAAAGCATTTCCTTCAGGTGCCATATGCCAACTGTGCAATCAGACTTCCAGTCATACATCGTGTGTGTTCTAAAGCTGGGGGACAAGTCCCAGCTGTTTGAAGTTGCTCTTGCATAACACTTGCTTTTACAATACTGGATTTTCAGTTGCTTGCACTGTTGTGAAAGTTGTGTTGTTTGCAATAGCATACTTTTATCTCTTGAGACTTTTTTATCTTAGGGTTATTTGGGTTTTTTGTGTTTTGAGGTTTTTTACCCTTAAGGACAAACTAAACTGTCAGACCTTTTTGGTGCTCTTTCACATCATGAAACAATTCAATTTATAGAAGACTAGAGGTAACATACCTTTTCTGTCTAAGAAAATATGCCCATTATACTTATGATATTAGGGAAATCTTGGCACTTTGTACTAGTGAACAACTTGATAAAACACACAGTAGTGGAATGTCTCAGGCAGCTTTAACAAAAAACTTTCTTAATTTGTGAACTTATGTTGTTTTTCTTAGGCCAAATATTTATATACATTTATATACATTTATTTCAGATCTGTTGATAATGCTGAATGTAGTAGCTGATGCAGTTATTGCAGTTGAGAGGTGACCAGTAAGACTAAGAAAAATACAGATATTTAACCCAATTACATACTTCAGCTACTGTTCATGTTATTTAAATAAAAATCTCAGAACTTGCTGCTAGAAGTTTACTTTAGTGTACAAAATTCTTGGAAAAAAAGAGTAGAAAAATCTGAAGTTTGGAAATTACTTTAGATTTATTAAAGCCATTTTCATTTCATTTTATGTTGGTATGATACAGCTAAGCCCTTCTCTGGAGCTTTTATATCTTTAGTTGAGGTCTTGGGTCAGTCATGCTGCAAATAATCTCTTTTTATGAGTAGACTCAAGGCATGTTTACTTTCTGTATACTGATTTAGAAAGAGAAAGTTAGTTCCCAATCCAAATCTAAAAAAGTAGTTGTTCTTGTAATAACTGCAGAATGTTTTTTTCTTATGTATGAGGAGATAAATGCATAAATTTATTTTTCATAATGTATTGCAGAAAAAAAAAGGTGCTTGTTGCTTGAACATTTTGTGGAAAACCCAGTTTTCACCCAATTTTTGAATTATCTCCACAAAAACAAGTCCTCCACTCCAAGTCCCTAACAGTCTAGTAGAGAAATCCTGTGCAGACCAAGAAAAGAAATGCTTTGTGGTTCTTGTATCTTGTATAAGTTCATAAAGCTTTTTTAAAAGAGAAATTTTTTTTTTCCCAGCATAACTGCAGGTACAGGTTCATATCTCGCTTGCCTAAAGTCCTTGTAAGAAACTAATCCCCAGGTTTTCATCATTTGGGTGAGATCAGTCAGATATTAATGCATTTTAAGAGGTTCTAAGGATATTTTTGTACATACTTAAGATGCTTCCAAAGGTTCCCTTTTTCTGACACCTCATAAACCACCAACCAACCAGATCCAAGAATTGCCAGCATTTTAAAACCCAAGCATCCCTTCATGTATTAGGATTATTTTTTTTGTCTACTCAGTACAATATTTTTATACGATGGTTTTTTTTAAAGCCATTCTAGACGGGAATTAGTTCCAGGCAATTTTTTGAACAGGACATACAAAACACACAATGCATGGCCACCGAGAAATCTGTAGTTGTTTCCTACTTGAGTCTAAATTTCTCCACACTGATCAAGCTGAGCTGGAGTGTACTGCTCTGAACACCTCAGACAGAGCAAGGCACGGTGATATTGCCCACCCTATTTTTGGGAAGTGTTGCATTTTGTTTGCCAGTTTTGTGGTACTGTTTGTTCCCTTTACTGGTCTTTTTTTCCCCTCCACCACTCAATCAGTAAATTTTCTTTTGCCTTACTGGAATCTGCTACCTGCTATTACTTCCTTCAGCCACATCTGCTGCCCCTCACCCCTTATGTTCACTGAAACTTTGTGATCTTCTGTACAAATCTTCCCATCCCCCTTCTCTTATTTGCCATTTCTGAACATTATTTTAGATCATCTTGTTCACATCCAGCATGAAATGAGTTCTGTTGGCAGAAAGACACAGCAGCTTTACTGAATGTGCTCAAGTTCCTTGAGATTACTTGATAAAAAAAGAAATTGCAATTTCTGATAGGTAATGCTTTCAGATGTTAAGCCTGGGACAGCCATGGGGCAGAAAAGTCCTTACTAAAGGCAGATTCCCTCCTATTTATCAGTAGCCTGAAACACCATTTTTCTGATATGCCAAATGAAGCTGGCTTGCTTTTACCACAGTCTCAGTACTATTTGGCACTGTATTCTTTACACATTGAAAAAAACATTAAAAATGGCTTTATTTATTTGTTCTCATTTAGAAGATAAAAGCTCATCATCCTGCACAGAAAAATCCTTTATGTTGTAGAGTTACAGGCAGGGAAAGACAATTAAGTGTGTCTTATTATATTCAGTGTTTATTTTTTTATTGAAAGCTGTTACTGTCTCTTCCTGGTATTTTTGCTGGCAATAACAGGGTAAAAATGCTTTATTACACAAATTATATACTTCTAGCACAGTTTTTTAAAATTACCTGTACAAAGGAGACTTTCAGTTAATCTATACAGGCTACTGGAAATTGGTTTGAATGCAAGAAGCTAATGGTCACAGCAATTTGCATGGGACCAGGTTTAATGTAAGTCTGGGAATGGTTTAGTTATGTTTTTATAAATGTTGGACATGAGGAATAAAAAATGCTGTAGTAAATGGGGAATAAAATCAAAAGCTAAATGCTTAAGGTATTTTTTTTACAATTCTAGAGTCAGTTATCTAACGAACTTGTGTTTTGATGAGATGTGGCATTTTAATTCCCTTTAAAAACAAAAAACCCCAGCCTAAACTGATCTTTTGTCACTCTTCAAGTACTAACAATTATTAGTGATAAATTAATACTCCTGTTGACATCAATGGGGGGAAGAAGTGTGAGGAAATATTAAGGCTGTAGGCAAATAAAGGTCTTGTATAATTGTTCTATTCTTAGCATCTTGCATTGCAATAAGTAGCTTAAGCTTTTCAATGCTAATATCTCATACAACTTCTACCATAAAGCTTCCTTCATCTGAAGCCATCAGATTATGACATTTACTCTCCCTGTTTAGCGAGGAAGAGCGGAAGCCACTTGCTATAAAATATCTGAGGTCAACTGGTTTCTTTTTACTCATAAAGTGTAGCTCTTGCACAGATGGTTGACAAGGTGCAGAATATTATAGTCATCCCATGTTTAATTGTTTCTGTGTGCCTTGGAATTTAAAGAGAATTTAGGATGTATGGCAGTAGCTTTCCCTGTATAATCAGGTTGCTATGGTAAACCTATTATTCTGTACAAAGAAAGAGTATGTTTAGTAAAGTGCTGATTGCTTTTCAGTATAATGTGAGCTTCAAATTACTTTCAAATGATTGAATTTGTTTGGAAACTATTTTACCAATATAGCTAAGAGAAGAAGATCACAGAATAAGGTGTGGCTTCTGATATTTCAGTAGCACATATACCCTATATAGCTAGCTGTTCAGAAGCAACAGGACTTTAATTCTTTGTTAAGTTATCTCCTTAGAGTGAGCCCACTTTACATAATCTAACCAAAATCTCACTACTTCAAAATCTCGCTACTTTTGGAGGCAAAATATTTTTATAGCCAGTACAAAGTTGCAGTTATTTAGTGACACCATTAAATTAATTTCTCATGCTGATCTTGTAACATTTGTAAAAGTAAAGGAACTAATAATTTGAGTATCAATTTCAGCAGCTGTGTACTAAGCTACTGTAATTGTATCTTTGAATATTTAAAAGTAAAGAAATAGCTCAAATAAATCCTTTTCCAGAGCACTTGCTGACTGAGGTTTCTGTCTATTTTCAAGACACTTTCAGTTCTGCTGAGGTCTGCAGTCAGATGATCTAAATCATACCCTGAACTTAGGTGGGAGCCAGGCAAAAAAAAATATGAGGCACAGATTGAGAAAGTAGGGCCTAAATTCTCTTTGATCTTGTATCTCTTACATGACAAAAACATGCCTGATCTGCCTAGAGATGGGCTTCCCTCCATTTTTCTGCTGGTGAAACCATTGCACATTAACTAAAATGAGTAAATACTACTTGCAGCAGGGACTGAGAGAAGCCTGTTCCCATTGCAGCGCAAGGCACCTGCCACTGGACTCTGACTTATTAAATTAAGCACTACAGAAGATAGTGCTTGGTTACAGAAATGCAGGATCCTCATTACAGGACCTTCCTTTGTTCATTCCTCTGGAGGGTTTTCTACCTCTGATGACTCCTCTAGTCAAAGCAGCTTGTTTAAAATGATTTTACCATCTTCAGGCATCCTTATTATAGCAATGGCTGGCCAGGAGATCACTGCTGAAGATTCTTTTTTTGTTTATGTTACAGTCTCCACAACAGATGGGTCCTGTTCATCAGGTACCTCTCAGCCTACAGGTTACTGACTCTTCCTTGGGACAGGGTGATGTGGCATTTTCATAAAAGTGAAGGTTGTCTAAGGTGAATGCATAAAAAGAGACAAATTAGACTCAATGAAATTCTCTGTATTTTTAAGCACTAAGGATTTTTTTCCAGCTTCTAATGTGGCTGTCCTTGACAAATAATTATAGCTTAGAGAATGCCAGCAAATAATATAATTTCTTCTGTAGACAATAATATCTTAAATTTTGACATGATTACTAAGCACAGCTCTATTTCATGATGTGGTAGATGCACTTCCTATAAGAAGTTTCTTTCTAGAACAAGTATCCTCATATAATTGCCAATGCAACATAGTTTTTAAACTATGCATATAATAAAGTTATAAAGAAGTATTTACTTTAATTCTCTTTATCAGCATGTCTTTTCTAAAATTCTTGCACTTTATGTCCTTCTAAATCGAATCCTAGTGCATAAAATGTCAGCTCAGAAGTGCAATGTACATTGAGGCTTTGGAAGATGAAGAGTGTAAAAGTTATAAAATGAGCTTGAAAATTTTTTTCCGTAAGTAAAAAGGTCTCTCCCTAATCCAACTTAATTGGGCTGTTTTCTTAAAAAAAAACCAAAAAACAAAAACAAAACCCCAAAAAACAAATCCCAAAACCCCACAAACAAATATAGTGAATTAAGGCTAGAAGTTGGGGAAAGAAGAATATAAATAATGATCTGTCAGTACCTTACCCTAAAAGATTTTATTGTCATGACACCTACAGTTAGAAAATCTCCACTAAGGTTTTCATTAACAGTCCTTTCCTGTTCAATAAAATATTTCAGCAAATGCTGGAAAAAATGAGTGCAGTGTGTGGTGAACCGTCTGGTTGCATAATGAAAGGCTGCACTTGGAGGATAATTTTTACTCTCCAGCAATACTGTAAATTTGGGGGTTGCAGTCAGTAGAGCAGTGACCAGGCTCAAGTTGAGTTTCACTGATGCTGTGACTAAATTAAATCAATAAGAGCAGGTTTTCTGCATCCTAGTCCATGTCTCTGGTGGCCATTTTTTACACACAATATCCTTTCCCAAGCCCATCAAATGTATGAGTTTGGTCCATGGTTTGTGCCATATTTAGAACATTCTTTCACCAGCATTGCAGAAAGAAAAAATTAAAAACATACAGAGGCAAACTCTTAGAAGTTAGGGCCCATTACCTGAGCTGAATTTGTCTCAGACACGTGCAATGTAAGACTGTCCTGGATATTAATTTTTTCCACATCTGGCCATTTAGTACTCACTGCTCTTAGGGTTTTGGAGTGAAGATCTGTGGGAGTTTGGATAAATCTGTTGTTCCTTTAAGCTCTGGGGAGCTCTCCTGTAAATAGATTGACGGAAGGGGAGACTGTGACAGAGGTTGTGCTTATTTCCTGAGATCTCGACAAGAAAAATTACAGGGATTTTGCTTTCAAAAAGCTTGACAGAATATTTGAGGAATCATTTTTCTACACGAATACAGAGTATTTTAGATAGCTTTGTGCATAGACTATTTCATTCTGATCACATTCATCTTGGTGTTTCTGAGGTATGTGCTAAATATTTTAGATCAATTGTAGAGGTTAATTATGCAGATAAGCATGGGCCAGCTCAGTTATGCTAAGTTCAGATATGAAAAACATGCAATGGCAGTGATTTCTTGTTGTTGCTGTTTCCACTAAGATTATAACTGTGATATACTTTCCATCTGGTTGCCATGGAGGAGGAATAGTTTTGCTTTGCTATGTATTTGTTTGTTTGGTTTTTAATTGTGTTTATGTGCTATACTTTAATTAATACAGTGTGACTTGCACTTTGTCTTTGGGGTTGGGATGTAGCATAAATTTAGGGTTTTATTCCATTTATTTTACTTTACTGAAATCATGACTCTAACAATTATTTATTTTTACAGGGAGATGTGAATGTGGCCAATGCACTTGTTTCCCTCCAGGAGACAACAGAGTTCATGGCAAAAACTGTGAATGTGATGATCGACAGTGTGAAAATGCAGATGGCGATGTCTGTGGGGGTATGTGTTCACTTAATATCACGTAACATAACATAGCATAATTTAACAACACAGCAGAACTAAATCTTGACAGGATATAGATTTCTGTTCCCCTTGATTTTATACTGCAATGTCACTATAGACTATTTACATCGTTGATTAATAATAAGATGGCAGATTTTTGTAAGAAACAAGCGCTAGAGGTTTTGAATATGTTAGAGAATATTTATTTCAAGACTTCAGGAATGCCAACACGTAAATTGAAGTGCTGTAGTATATCCCAAGTTCCATCAGTGTTCATTAAAGAATACCGACACTTAAACAAAACTTAAAACATTGGGTAACCTTATGTTGTGTTTAGTACAACTGATGTTTTATTGAGGGTGTTGTAATAAACCTAAAGGGACTGATGACCAGCAAAACTTTTAAATATTTCATATTCACTGAAAGTGATATGCCTGTTTTCTAAAAAAGTAGGAAAATATGTTATGAAAGAATCTAAAATGCTTGAGAGACAGTGTCATAGTAATTGTAGATGCAGATGGTTTATTTTAGTGTTGACAGTGAAAACCTTACGTTGTGATATTTCAGTAAAGTATGTTGGTGTTTAGCAGTATTTCGAGGTAGTTTTGGATGTGTAAGTGCATGCATACCACATGGCATTTTATAAGCAGTTAAATAATACTTATCCTAAATTCTCTCTTTCTAGATTTTATGTGCTTTATTTTTAGAAGGACTCTTTAATTATAATTATTAACAAAGTTGTTGGTATGAACAATGGCACATTGTATTGTATTCCTTACTTCTATGTAAGAAAAAGAATGTATTGCTTCATGATCCTCATGTACATAAAAAATTCTGACTGGAGAGAATATTTCTTCAAGGTGTCTGTCATGCAGAGTATAGACATATATAGAAAATTTTGGTTTGAATGTCTAACCAGCCATAAAAATAGTTTACAGCATTCAGAGTAATTCAATAATATGAGTGTGTAGAAAAAGAATAACTTGAAATTTAATTTTGTGTAAAGGACATAAAAGCACTGAAAAGCACTGAAAATCTGTTTCGTATTTGTTATAAATTAAATAATTGGAAAACAAAATTCATCATCATCCACGCTAAAAATATCTCTTCTGTTTATATCACTCATATTTTACATTATTACATCTCCCTCTCTTACTTTTGGGTTTGTCCATGCTTCTATCTCAGCCTGAACTTCCTGAAATGTCTTGCTGAACTGCTTATTTTTTCCTCATTCCTTGGCCTCTTTTCATTGCTATTTTTCTACCACCGTTGCTGCCTAGGCAATCACAGTAAGGACATAAGCCCTTGCTAGTAAATCTGTTTTCAGAGCATTATAAGCTGGACTGTGTGGGGTCTGACAGTGAGCACTGAGTGCCTGTACGCACAAAGAAGGAAGACCAGTGTTTTCAGATTAAATGCATGCTGAAATGAGAAATGTGAATGACAACTTAAATGATTTGAATAAGAATTGTTACTGGCCTTCTCCAACCAGCAGAGACTGATTAATAGCTTGCTTTCCAGACCAGCTGTCCATGCAACGATAGAGAGACATGAGGCGAAGGCTATGATAAATTAGGGTACAACTGAATGAGACCCTGTGGCCATGTTTCTGCATGATTGTAGTGAGTCATTCGCTTAAAAATTCAGCTGTCCATCAACGCAGTACCAAGAATAGAGACTTAATGTCTCCACAAAGACAGAGGTTGCAGGAGGACTCGGCGTAGATTTCACAGCACTCTGCTATTAGAAACTGATTCATACAATTATGGGATCACAGAAAAGTTTGGGTTGAAGGGGACCTTTAAAGATCATCTAGTCCAACCGCCCCTGACATGGGCAGGAACCTTTCACTAAGACCAGGCTGCTTAGAGCCCCATCCAACCTGGCCTTGGACATTTTCAGGGGTGGGGAATCCACACCTCTTGGCAATCTGTTGCAAGTCTCAACACCCTAATTATAAAAAAATATCTCCCTTATGTCTGAGCTAAACCCACTATCTTTCAGTTTAAAACCATTACCCCTTGTTCGTTCTGTCACTACAGACCCTGGTAAAAAAATCTCTCTCTGTCTTTCTTCCCCTCCCCCTTTATAACATTGAAAGGCCACAGTAAGGTCTCCCGAGAGCCTTCTCTTCTCCAGGCTAAACAACTTCAGTGCTCTCATCCATTCCTCATAAGAGGGGTGCTCCATCCCTCTGACCATTTTTTCGGACCTTCTCTGGACCTGCTCCAAGAGATTCATGTCTTTCTTGTACTAGGGACCCCAGAGCTGGACACAGTACTCCAGGTGGGGTCTCACCAGAGTGGAGTGGAGGGAGAGACTCACCTTCCTTGACCTGCTTTCCAGGTCTTTCCTTCATGTTCCACTTCCTTTGTCTGTGCCTCTGTACAGAGACTTAATATGTTAAGACTGGAGAAGATGTCTCATGCAGCCTTTTTGAGACAGATATGTTCTACCTAATGGCCCTTTCCCTACTGTTCAAGTTTTTTGATTATATAAGATTTTCCCAGGTGTATTGCAGTGTTGATCCACAGAAGTATTTAACATCACATTTCCTTTGGCTTTACTTGGTTCTTTGAGTCCTTCATGTGCAAGTTAAGTGGTTTTTGTGCACACACATGACCAGAGAGTCACAGGTTTGCCAACACAAACCCTTGGCAACGCTATGTCGCTTTCTTACACCAGGCTGGATATTTACTCGTCCTGTATCCTGGTGAGACACACCTCTCTCTGCCCTCTGAGGTTATGGTTGTGCTGCTGGCTGCAGATGTGTCCTAAGCTTTCAAGTGGTATTTGTTTCTTCTCTGCGTCCAGTCACATCTTCCAGTAATTTCATCATTGGCTGCTCCACCTCACTGGGTCAACTGTTGTCCATTACAATGTTTTCTCTCTCAGGATTGAGGGCAGGCAGACAACAAGAACTCAGAACAACAGTAAAGATCAATTTGAAATAGATTTGATAGTGCTCTTAACTCCATTCGTTTCGATTTGTTCTCTGGACGATTATTGGCCTAGCTATGAGTTCTTGTCACAGCCAAGTAGCAGCCATTGAAAGAATAAAAGAAAACCTTTGAGGTCCTCTGCATACTACAAGTTCCTGTAGAATTATGCTGATTAAAAACTCTGCAATAAAATCAAAACCAACAAAAATAGTAAAAAGTTGGTTGAAGCTAGGATCACTAGCAAAGGTTTAAACTTGTAACAGGTAACTCATAACAAGACTCTTACATATTTCTATGGATGCACCCATTTTGTATTACATCAATAAATCATTCTGTGTTTCAAATAGTGGTACATCAGTTAGAAACATAGCTTTGATAAGACCTTTTAATGGTTATTCATAAATGTTTGCAATGTCTTTAACACTAAGAAACAACTAAGACTGATCATTCCAGTAAACCAGTTCTTTGACTGGTGATAGTGGGATACTTTAAGTCTGATTTCTTTATTTTGAAGTGGGCAATTCCACTTTGAGGACTTTTTAACTAATTGTTTTGGCCAGAGCACATCAAAATACCATCCTCACCAAAATACAATCCTAACACTGTAGGGAATCCAGTTGTGTCATGTCACATCAAAGAGTGCCTTTTGGTAAAAGGCATTAGTTATCATTAGTTTGAAATTCTGGTTATGCTATAAAGGCTTCCAGAAGCTAGAGGAGTTGACTTATGCTTGGAGCAAATGCTGAGGTAATTCATATTTCCCTCCTTGCTCAGATTTGCCTCCCTCTTCTCAAAGTGTAAGAAAACAGTGCAGCAAAAACTCTTCTTGAGACTTTATGGGAGGGGAAGTTAGTATTTTTTTAGGAAGTCCACAAGGATATTAATTTTCACCACTCAGACACATCCTTCCGTTGATTTCATCCTCTTGCATTCTCACATTCTCTTGCCCAAATACAAGCATCAAAGTGTCTGCATTTAATAGTTTGGCACACATATACCTCAAGCCACAATTCCCAGCTTTCTGGTGATTTAAACTTTTAAAGCTGAGACAGAAACTTCCACATCACACTCTTACAGTGATGGATTCTAGGATTGCATAGTCATTGCCAGGATGTAAAATGGTAAAGCTCCCTCTCAAAAGTCTGGTATAAGTTGCCCCTAATTGCCATGTTCCTTTGAATATAAAATTTTCATTACTATCCAGCCAGGCTAAATAATTGGATTCAGAGGAAGTATTGCCTTTTTTTATTTTTTAAATTTTTTTTGGAATATAAGATATACAACAGAAAATGTCATTTTTTCTTTTTCTTGTGAAAGTTCTAGTGCCATACTGCAGAAATCATGAATGACATTTATTTTTGTCATCTGTTCAGTGGAGCAGAAGCATGATATTTTCAGATAACATGTTCTTATGAGGACCAATAAGACCATAACCATAGAAATGAGAGAGCTATGATTAATTATATGCTTCATTAAGCAAAGCTAAGTATGGTACAGTTGCTGTCAGACAATTTCCTCATTTCTTGCACTAATGTTGATCCACAGGAACAGAAGTATATAAGACATTTGTGGAACTGTCTAAGATATGTAAAAAACAAATTAGAAATGAAAAATAATGCCTGTCAATCTCCCAAACAACATATAATTGTTACATAATTCAGTATATATAATATATATAGATAGTGATATACTAGATAGATATACTCTCTAGATATATTACTTAATAGAAAATTTTTATTATGGTATTTGTTATTGAAAAATGCAATTTATCGCCTGGGAAAAACAAACAAACAAACAACAAAAACCCAAACAAACAAACAAAAAAAGAAAAACAAAAAAGAAAACAAACAAAAAAACCCCAACACACACCCCCAAAAAACCCAGAAAAACCAAACCAACAGTTCATATGCATGTTTACTGAGTAAAACTGGTGTTAACAAAGGTGAAAATGATGGTATGAAACCATAGAACTCATAGTCTANAACAGTTCATACACATGTTTGCTGAGTAAAACTGGTGCTAACAAAGGTGAAAATGATGGTATGAAACCATAGAACTCATAGTCTAACTGGAATAAAACTAATGTGAAGTAGTCAATTTATTTTGACAATACTAAGAGGAGAATTAATGATTCAGTGCCTGTGTCCTTGTGTTTAGCTGCTTCATCCTAGCTCTGAGGCACATCCAGGGGCAGTGACAGATAAATTTGAAAGGATCAGTAGGTATTAGATACAAGAGTACTACTAGTAGCTAGTACAGGCATTAATGGCATTGTATCATTTGTATTAAATTAAACTAATTCCAATTTTTCTAATTTTTCTTTTAAATACACTACATATTTCTGTCCTGGTCACCCAGACATTTGTGTAGGTATATGAAAAGTCAACACTTTACATAGATGCACAGAGAACTTTGTTTAGCTTTTCAGATAGCATAAAATGTGATTCAGGTTTGCAAAAAAGCATTTTAATCTAATCTTTCTGGTCAAATGAGCAGTAAAGTAATTGCTAGTACGTTAACATTTAAGTTGATTAATAGATATTGATTTTGTGAATCCAAAAGGGGCTTTTCTGTTGAGCCCCTTCCATTAGGCTATAAATAGCCATTACACCATTCCCATGCTTCCCCTGCATTGAAGTCTGGGCAGTGTCTCTGAGCAGGCCATGCTCCCAGAACTCCTAAGACATGTGTAGCCCAAGCCAACATCACTGGAAAGTTTGTTCCAATCACCCTTGTTTGAAATGCTGGTTCATTTCTTAAATGATTTTGTCTGTATCAGGTTTTCTCTCTTGCTTTGTCTTTCTCTGGTAGTTTGAGAAACTCCATTCTGTTACCCTCTGAATTCCTTGGAACTTTTTAGTTCCAAGTCTTGCAAAAGTCCTTTCAAGCATGGATCTCACAGAATTGCAGGACTTTAACACCATCTCATCAACGCTCTAATTTTGTTCCTACTCACTTTTCTCCGGGTAGGTGGATGTGAGGATGACATTGGCCCTTTTTGCTGCAGTGTTTCACTTGAAGGTTTAACTGAACTGCCTGACTGTTGTGTTACTCAAACTGGAGCCACAGTCCACCTTTATTAGGCTTAGACAAGACTAACTGACCTACTTTGAAAATATAATAGACAGTCAGTATTTTACTTCACATTTATATTAGGCTTCTCCAACTGCAGTTGTTATAACTGTTCCGGTCTTCTGGTATTCAATAAAAAATAAAAATCAGTGTTCTAATAATGTTTTTAGCAACTTGTTTAGCATATTTGGGCAGGGTAACTAAGCCTGCTGCTCACTTAGAAAGATTTCTCCCAGATATATGTGGTTTAATATTCTCTTCTGTTAATAATATAATGGAAAATCCTGTGATTTAAAAGAAAAAATAAAAATGGAAATCCTGTTTCTATTTAAATACAGAGAGAAATATTTGTTTCATTTTCTGTGGTGTTCTATATCAGGGATCCTGTGTTATGCTGCAATTTTTCATATTCTTAGTACACTTTTAAAACTTTTTATTTTTCATCAATTTAAAATGCATTATATTATATTAGTTTGAGAAACTTCTGTTCCTCAAGTGCCAAATTTTGCTTGGGTCTGGCCTCAGTTTGTCCTTCAGGAACATCATCTTGTTGTAATAGTTAGTGTACAAATAAGAACCGGCTTCCTCTGTAATGATTACTTCACCTTTTTCATTGTGCTGGTGCTCCCTCGTATTGGTGCCTTTTGTATTACAAAATGGTCATGCAGGTTTTTGGGGAACACCGACAACAGCTGCATGAGTTCTGCATTCAGTTACTAAACTGAAATTTCCCACAACAACGCAATTTTGATTTCAGGCGTGGCAAGAAATAATTCATCCTGGTGTTCAGTTTGGTTCATGTTGATCTGGGTTATATTGGGTCCCTGCTAGTAATCTGTAAGAGCTTGCTTTTTTGCTGAATTCAAATTTCACATTTACATCTTGTGGGTATTTGAATTATAATTCTAAATAAAATGACAGAGTATTTGACACCATCTTTTTGTCTTCTCTGCCTCTCCCACATCAAAGTCTTTATTCTTTAAGAATTAATTTTTAAAACATTGTTGATTATTTAAAAGTTCATTAACATAGCTTTTTATGAATAAGCATTTGCAATGTAATTTGTTTGTGATTCTAACTGTTTTATGTTAGGCCTGAAATATTGGCAGACCAACACTTCCCAGTAAATCTGCCTAATCTGTATAGTTGGGGTAAAGAAAAATCTCTAATTGAAGAAGTCCACCAAAATGAAATGCTTAACATGATAAAATACTGATTTAACTATTCAGATTACCCCTTTGTTCTGTGATTTGCAAGGATGATATTCACAACTAGCCCATGTAAAGCAGTTTTTCTTAGGCCACCACACACATGAGACAGCGTAGAGCTAACAAGCACTGAGCTGAACACTTGTTCGTTTGCCACCCCAATGGATGAGGCATCCAAAAAGCTGCAGCTGCCCAAGCTGGTGTCAGCTAGGAACAAATACTATTTTTTGTAAAATGGATTATTGGAGACAAAAGAATCCTTTATGTTTTGAGGATTTATATGGCATAAAGGAGGAGAGAAATTGTCATTACAAAAAAAATACAAGTAAAATTTTATGTGGTTAACTGCAAGCTCTGTTTGCTGAAAATTTATAGATTATTCATTACCTTTTTATTTGACTTGTGTAAAGGCTTTACAGACATGATTAGTCTCTTCATTCAGTAACACATAATGACTACAAGAAAAATGCTTTAAAATTATTTTCTCAGTGAAATTGCCATGGATTTCTTGCTATTCACTGCTAAATGAGTGCAAGTGTTTGTATCTTCACAAGCAATTTTCCAGCAGTGACATCCAGTTGTATATTTTGCTCTTAATTGGTTGAGCTAATCTGAGTTCTAATCTCTATGTTACTAATTAAAAATAAATAAGGTAGATAAAAATGCTCTGGCAGAAGTTTGATTTTAGTTAGTTAATGTAGACAATTGCATGACATCTATCTGGAAGGAGCATATAGGAAGGTATATTTGCTTGTTTTCTACCTCTTCTGTTTTGGGTTGTCATATAGTTGTTCTTGTTTCCCAGTCTGCCACAAAAGTTCAAGTAGCATCAAGCTTCTATTATTGCTATTTATCAATTTTTAGAAGTGGGTAGAAATACTGTCATAATAAGACTGTGTCATTGTAACTGAGCCTTTAAAGGTGTATAGATAATACAATAAAAAAAACCCTAAGATCAATATAGAATCTGGGATACAAAAATTATTTTGAATTTTTGGACGCTGGAAATGACAGCTCCAAGACTTTGGAGCTCCCAGTATTTTTGAAATTAAAATTTGTAAAGTATTTGACTATCAGTAAACTTGAATGAATTCCACTCACAGCAAACTACCAGGTTTGTCTCTCCTCTGGGCTTCTACCAGTGCTGCCTCTCAGTTTACAAAATCAAGTTGCCCTGGAGGCTCATGAGAAGTCCTCTAATCAGAAGAACAAAATTGCTGGTTTGCTTCCCTGCATCCTACAGCTCAATGCTTTCCCAGACACTCCTACTGCTTGTTCCCTTCTTCCCAGCCCATGCTCCCAAATTATCTCAGTCCCTTCATTTCTACTCCCTTGCCCTACATAGCAGGTAGGATAGGACAAAAGTCACTGGTATGTATAATTTGCTTCCCAGGTAACTGATTAGCTAAGGAATCATAATTAGTCTCTGATGCAGAAATATTATTCAAAGCTGAAAAATGTAATTCTGGATGGGAGACATTTCTTACTTCTTTTTTTTATTTCTATTCTCCATTCCTATATTCTTGTCTATATTTGCTGTCACTTTTCCTTTCTTCCTGGCCAAATTTTCTACTCAGTTTATTATTCAACATATTTTCATTTTTTTATTAATCTTTGTACAAATAATTTTCAAAAAGTTCTATTTTATCTTTTCTCTCCCCTTCTTTAAAGGATGAATTATGGCTTCTATAGTCTATTTCTCACCCATGTTCTAGGGTTTCTTTGACCTTTCCCTCGCTTGTTTTCTGCACATCATTAGGGCACCCTGTTTAACACAAGAAGGAGAGAACTGGAGAAGGCCATCCTGCTGGGAAGCTGTGATGTCCACCCATCTGTCTGTCTATGCCACTGCACATGCTTCATACTGGAGAGGTCTGAAGCTGTGACCACAGTCACTGGTTTCTGCTTGTCTCGCTCATAGCCAACTTTGGTGTCATTACAGGCCATGGCATCTGCTCATGTGGCCGATGCATTTGCGAGGATGGGTGGTTTGGAAAGTTGTGCCAGCACTCACGGAAGTGCAACATGACGGAGGAGGAGAGCAGAAGTCTCTGCGAGTCAGCGGATGGCATATTGTGCTCCGGGAAGGGTAAGATCTGGCAGCTGAGCTACCCTGTGTCAGCGCCAGCCAGAGGAAAATAATCACGTTCTGGAAGACTAATGTGCACGGCAGGGGGTTGTTGTTTAGTAACCCTCTCTCTCAAAGGCACTCGTTATTAAAAGGATGTTATATTTGGCTCCGTAATGCACTTACATCCATTTTGTCAGACTCCCACCCCAGCCGTACACGTTCAGCAGCGCTGCTCTCCTATGCAATTTGTTAGTAGCATATAATTTCCTGTATGTGTTTAGCTGATGGCCCGTGTGGACCAGCTGTACATTATAAACCAACTGTTAGTCCTCCTTCCACTTTGGGGGAAATGGGAACTACCCACTGTAGCATTCCAGTGGGGAAGATGGCAAATATAATATATTGGACAACAGTAAGTGGAGGAGAGTGTTTAAAAGCAACATTTGGTATCCTTAATCACTCTGCTCCCCAACACAGCTGCAAAGGAAAAGGAGATATCTGCAACCCCCACAAAAGAATCCTACAAACTTTCTAATTTACTAATTTTCATTCAGGTGGTTGCATCAGCTTCAGTTCAGGTCTAAAAAATTGCCACAGGGAAGAATAAAAGTTAGAAAATCTTGATAATTATCTGAAATTATTCTCTGAGGTTCTTACCTTGCAGTTGTTCAGGCTAGGAAATTGCATTAATGGAAAGAGGGCTTTTTAGCTCCCCCGTAGTGCAAATTGCCTATTTTTGTATATAATATGTCTGAAAGAGAATAGACAAAAAAAGAGACTGGTTGGAGGCTAGAATGCACTCAATCCACATTCTATGTGCCATTTCCTATATTTGTATGTCCCTTGCATAGACAGGAAAGAAATCTGCCAGCTGGAAAAAACAGTTAGGAACCTTCTACATCAGGCAGATTTCCAGTTTTCCCTTTGGTAACTTTTATTTCAGTGCAAAGGAAATTTAAATGGGGTTTCCAGCCTCGCCTTCATCCATCTGTATTATCACTTATTAGAATTCTCCCCTATTGCACCATTTCGGGTTTTTTTTGGGCTTTTTTTCCCCCTCAGTTGATGCAATGTCATCAACTTCACTTTCTCATAAAAAATGAGAAAGTTGCACTGTTTCTCTATTGTTTTCCAGATGGGACTATCTTTAATTTAGTATATGTGTAAGAGGATGGTGAGTTACTGGAGAAATAGAAATTACTCTGTTTTACTGCAGAAGTTAACTTTTTTTCTTTTCATGTGTGCCTTACTGAGATTTTTTTATATAAACCATGAAGGTGAGGGAATGTGCTTGGTATCAATAAAATTCACTATGTAAGATTCTATACAAATATAAACATGAAAAATGATGTTGATTTTTAAAACATTCGTATTATCTGCTACTTTTTCTAAGAATGGCTGAGAGCGATTTATTCCAGCCTTTGGGTCTTATTGTGAGAACAATTAGCTTTGAACATGTGTTTCAAGGGTACTATTTACTTTGAGGCTTTGGGAGTAGATAATCCATCAGGAATTTGCAGAGATATCAAGGATTTTTTCCCTCTGTTGGCTATGCCGCCAGGGCGTGGTTTGGGATCTGGTCACTGATGTAATCTGTAGCAGCCTGAAAGGTTCTCTAAATTGTAATCAGCAGCAGGCAGGTCATGCTTTTAAACATGGCTGCATGAATGGAGGTTCCAAAGGCTCAGATCTTCTAGTTTGTAGCTCTCTTTTGAACAGCCTTTACTTTCGATGGGAATTACTTCCTATGACAGGCCCTTCTCAGTGGTGCCAAGCAGAAAAACAAGAGGCAACAGGCAGAAGATGATGGATGGGAAGTTCCACCTGAATATGAGGAGGGACTTCGTACTGTGTGGGTGACCAAGTGTGTACAGGTTCCCTGAGAGGGTGTGGATTCTCCCTTGCTGGAGATATCCAAGAACTGTCTGGGGGCAATCCTGCTCGATGTGTCCTAGGAAGACCCTGGGAGGGAGGTTGGATCAGATGAGCCCACTGTTGTCTTTTCCAGCCTTACCCATTCCGTGATTCTTTGACCCTAAATCCATATTCAGCAACAGTGGTGGGATTTTTTTTTTTTTTTTGTTAAGTTTCTTTGGCCCCTTAGCACTCATTAGCTTCCAAAGTCATGAAAGATTGCCCTTAGGACAGTCAATATAAAAAAGCTGTGTCAAACTAGATGCAATAGCAGCTTTATTGTAGGAACAGCAATTCACATGTAAGTGCTTGTCCCAGAAGAGAAATCACCTCCATAAGACATCTTCAGTAGTGTGTGGCCAGTAAACATCCAAGAAGGCTACTATCTCCTGCCTCTTCTCTCAGCAGGATGGAGATCACAGGCAAAGACAGTCTAATTACTTATAACTTTTGTTTCTATGGTATTTTTATTCCTTTTGTTTGTTTGTTTGTTTGTTTATTTTTTGCAAATCTATTCTTGATGCTAAGGTATGCATCTGGAAATCATGTCTTACTGGATACTCATACTTTAAAACACTGTCCATAGCTAATGAAGCACTACCCAGGAACCAAAATGGCCAATTGTTCTTTCTGATTCATTACAGTGAGAAAAAAATAATGATTACTGGTCAAATAAAAGGGAATTTCAAACCTGTGCACTAATGGTGGTTATTCCATTTTTGTTGGAAACCTAGCCAGGATATGCAAGTGCTATAATGGACTGATGATAGCTTGGATTTCTGTATGTAGGTTTTAACAGACTGTGAGGAGTCCTGGTTTTCAGCAGATAGCTGCTGAACACTATCAGAAAATTGGACTCTGCTAATATAAGCAAAATTGGGCATCTACATTCCTAGGCTGTTTTCAGAATCTTGGCTCGCTGACTGTGCCACCTGTAGCAAAAGCTCTTCCCAAGCAAAACAGCAACACCCACCGCGCTGCTGCCTCCCTGGCAGTAAAGATAGGGCTGTACGTGGCGACTGTAACAGTGCAGGATGTGGGCAAGGTAGTGAGCCAAATCCCATCTGAGAGGATCTGGCTGGGATCCCAGGAAACACCCTGCAACTCATTAGACTCAATTAAACTGAGGAGCCTCCCAGAGCAGCATGCCCTGTTCAGGGAAAAGACTCGATACATTCATTTCTCTAACAGATTTTGTATTTTGGAGCCTTATCTTCCTTGCTTGACTTGGTGTTAAATTTGCTGTATCTTCTGCAAAACAGTTTTAAACATCATGGGCATCCCTCAGTAGCTGCATCAATGCTTGCTTAGGCAGAATCACTTCAGGCTTCTCACAGTGTAATACTCTTAATAACTGCTTTAATTTCACTAAAATGCTCATACTATTCGTCATTATTTTCAGATGTCAGTACCTTGCAGTTTGTATAAACAGAAGTATTTGGTTTAAATTACCCTCAAGTATGTCTTAGTGTATCTCTTACAGGGCAATCCTGTGATATATATGCCATCCTCCACTGCCTCTTTATACAACGGCATTTTTGATCCTTGCAGGAAATGTCAATATTTTCTATGCCAGTGGCCCAGTAAGCAATACTCAGAACTCGCAGAAAAAGTAGATGCTTAATCAAATACTTCCATCCTCAAATGTTTTAATCACTAGCTCTTCCTGAATATATTTACATGTTCCATATGTTCCAAGTTAAAGCATTTCCCTAAAATTAGGCAATGAGTTAATTTTTGTGAATTTAAAATAAGCATTAAATTACATATTTAATTAAAAATTCCATACTCTGCTGAGGCTGTTCTGAAGTTTTCAAGAATTAAGCTTCAGTATTTATGGGAAAAGTAATGGAAAACTGGTTGATATCAATAGATGCAACTTTTTTCTTAAAGTGTATTAGGATTATTACTTTGGGTTTTATTCAGAGGTCACTAAAAGAACTGGAAAGATGGAAAAGCATAATTTTATAGGCTTTGGCTCAGGCCCTGTTAAGTAACCCATGAATCCTGTTTAGGTTATAGTCTGATATAACCAAGCTTCCTTCTTTACTACTTTTTCTTTAATAATGCATTGAACACATTGGTGGCTTTTTAATGGAATCATTCTGGAAATATTGCAGGAGGCTAGGATTTTCAAGTACATTTAATTCATTTATAAGCATCTTCTGTAAAAGGTCAACACCTTCTTTGGTGACCTTTTTTTTTAACTCTGCCTCTCATTGTTGAAAATTTTGCATGCATTCTTTACCATCAATTATTTGATTTTTTTATTAGTTTTTTTAACATTGATTTCTGCTGTAACCCCGTCTTAGGGCTAGGTCCACAAAAGGATTTTTGCTTAGCAATTCCTAAGATCCCCACCTCAGTTTTCACATGTCTGAAATCTGTATAGGGCCAGGCTGCTGAAGATGGATCTGTAAAAGCCAAGTCTCTTCAGCCAAGTGTTGGAATCATTCAGGACGAATTACCATCTCCTTGTGGCATTTCTAGTTGCAGAAAAGCCTCTCTCTCTTCTCAGGCTACAGGCTTCCTGACACATGATTGTCTGGGGGCACCTGTCACTGTCCAGGTTTCAGAGCCATGAGCCTTCTCCTGAGGGTGAGGATGTCTCCGAGTCTTCTCTCAAAGGGAGGTTTCTCGTGCTCCGTGGGTTACGGCACCACCCGAAGTTGACCATAAAGTCCCTCCTTTGCCTGTGAGGGTGTGGCCTGACATCCTTGAGGAGAAGGAGGGCAGCTTGTCCCAACAAGGGGCATTAGGGTACACTGCAGGAATGAGCCAATTTCTGAGCTGCCATTATGTGCACAAATCCTTTCCGAACTAAAGCAACTTCCGTGGGAGGTGGAGAAGCTTCATTTGTGGTGATGAGGATTTTGGGGGTCTGTAGATGTTAGTGCTGGACACTGCTGGTCTTTTGTGAACTCACCCCTAAAAGCTTTAGAAAAGGAGGACTATTTTCTTCCTGGGTGTGATTTTTTTGCCTTCAGTAGCAATGGGTCAGGGACAATTTATGCTTTGCTAGTAAGAAAAAAAAAAGAAGTTACTGTGAAGAGAAGCCCTGATTGTAGGTCTCTGAATCCAAAAGAAAGCTTCAAAATGTGAGTCCTGATTAAGTGAAATAGCAGGATCAAAGCATTAGTAGTAACATCCCACCATACTCTAGCTCATGCTAAAAGAATCCTTTCATTCAAAAGGCTTTTAGCTTGATTATTTTCTTTTATGCAACAGCCTCTTAAGCAGCAATTTTGTGCACATGCACATGTGCGTATGTGTGCACATGTGTGGCCTGGGTTGTTATTTTCTAGTCTGAATGTGCCAGTACTCTTTGACTGTGAGTAATAATTTTTGTGATTTCAGGTTCCTGCCACTGTGGAAAGTGCATCTGTTCACCCCAGGAATGGTACATTTCGGGTGATTTCTGTGAATGCGATGACAGGGACTGTGACAAACATGATGGTCTCATTTGCACAGGTGCAGTACAGGCTAACACTTACTTGCTTCAGGAAACAAACTGAGTCAATGGGAATTATGTTAGACAAAGCCCAGCTTTTTCTTTCCACACTGACGGAGCAAGCACATTTGCTGGTTATTCAAACCTGCTGTAATTGTTTCTTCATGCAGCGCAATGATCAACTTAAGGTTTCAAAACAACAGTTAAAAGCCTGAGTGTGAATTAAAATAAGTAAGCCAGCTATGGAATCCATCAACAATTTTCACTGTAATAGACTACAAGTTGCTGTTTTTTGGCAAAGGGCACAGTGTCAGTATTACAATCATGAGGTTTCCTTAGCCTTTGTTCTTTTACTGGACATTCCATGTGTAACGCATTTGAGTCACAGACAAAATTCCCCTGTCTGATGATCCCTGGTGGGTTAGGGACATAGTTGTGTGGGTTAACAGAGCTTCCTAGCAATCAGACAATTGTTGGTGGGAGGCTGAAATACCTGATAGCTTTTCTTACGAAGCGATGGTAAATGATTCAAGCAGCTTCACCTTAACACTGTCTGAATATGCAGGTGGCAGATGTCGATAGACATGGGCAGGCTGCCAACAAACCCTCATGACAAACATAGTGACAAGAAGCAGCATGGGAATTGCTAAATTAACGCACTGGCTGCTTCCTGTTACAAATCTTAATTTTAGAAAATCTTTGCTGAGCAGTTATCAGATGTGGAAGAACTCTGCAAGCCGATTAGAGTGAGAGTGGGAAGGCTGACACTAGTAAATTGTGTCTTCCAGCTAGCCCTGCTAGCAATGGTCATTTTCTGGGAGCAACCAGCCAGTATGGCAGCAACAGGAGCCTTGTCTGCAGATCTCATGGCTAATCATGGATCTTCATAAAGTCAGAAGGAAGAGGATTTTACACAGATACAAAGGCTATAGAGGTCTCAAGCTGAGCATCCAAGAGTCATAAAAAATATTTAAATAAAATTAATATATGAGTCTCATCTGTTTCCATGCTGCAAAATAGGGCCAAGACATTTTTAACCTGATAGAGAGTTTGAGATAGGATTTATTTGTATAGCACTTCTGAGATTTTAGGTTTAAAGATTTTCCATGTTCAAAGTCATGGTTTTCTTGCTATTCTGTTGGTAGCTTTGAATGACATTTTCTTTATTAATAATAGTTAAAAGTAATCTTGTTTTTCTTTGTACCTGGATGAGCAGTGTGAACACTTAAGCCTCACCAGCTGGGTACAAACACTGGTGTACACAATTACACTACACCATGCACAATTTCAATATTTGCAATACTGCTGATGGAATTATTGAGAACATGCTATTAATGCCTTTTAAGTATAGGTGTGAGGTGGCTTCTTAATGCAATGGTACAGTAATTGCTTCCTTCCAAAGGAAAAAGGGGTAGGGGAACAAGAAAGGAAAAATGCAACTACTTTAGCATAGCTTTTTACTTCCCATAAAACTCATTTTAATGTAGTACATTTCAATTATGATAATTGCCCTTTATTCATTCTATTCTAGGTAACGGTGTTTGTAGCTGTGGAAACTGTGAGTGCTGGGAAGGATGGAATGGAAATGCTTGTGAAATCTGGCTGGGGAGAGAATACCCTTAATGAAGGACATCAAAGATTGAGGATGTTTTTTTGGTTTGTTTTTCTTTAGGCTGCTAGGACATTTAATTTCAGAAGTGTCTGGGTGTGGGTGTGCATGAACACACACATACATGGTTGTAAATACCTTAGAACACATTTGAGGATCTGCTCCTTAAAGAAATGCATCAGAAAACTAAACAAGGGAGCAGGACAGCCCAAGCTCTAGAGAGTGAAGTCATAAAATACTGGCCCTATGGAACTTCTCCAGAGGTTTTTCGTAAATTCAGTGGAACCGAAATTATACCTATAATGACTATTTCTTTGAGCAACCTTAGGCAAAGGTATAAGAAAACCCTTTTTTTAACATTGTTTACTTGGTTGTCATGTCTCCTTATCAGTATGCAACAATACACCTGTAGAAGAGTAGCACTAGTTGAATATTTGTCAAATAATTTGTTTGATTTGTTTCATGGTATTTGAAAAATACATTATTTGGCCCTTTTTTTTTCTTTCCAACAATCCTGATTACGCACCAACTCATAAATTGAGAGAAACTGTAAAGAAGCCTATAAAAATATGAATGATTTTTTATTTGGTCAAATAATTGTGTTACTGAGGTCCAATTACGTGACACCCATAGACTGAAGACCCAAAATGTTTGAATGGAACCTTTTCCACAAGAGAACTTTTAGTTTCTGTGGTTGATATGTCAGTAAGTTGGTTATCTAATCTACATATTACAATACTTTCAAATACGTAACCTATAGAAACATAAGGAATGAAACTAATAAAGATATAAAAGTATGATTGCCTATTCTGCATATGTATTCTGCAACTCACATGTACTTCTATTGTACTGTTCTATGTATCTGCAGTTGCCTCCTACATGTAAAGCAAATGAAAATTTTTTTATTAGGAACTTTTAGGATGAAAATTCTGTCTACTCTTAGAAATCACTGTTCAGGACAGATTGCCCTGTACACATGGAATTAACTGAATTTAACTGCTTTTATAGAAGCGGGGAACCTGAACGTCAACTGACTTGAAAAATCATCTGTGCTACGCCGTAGCTTGGTCTCAGCCAAAGATGTTTGGACAATGTTAACAAAGTCATTAAAGTTTTAATATAGTAAATACAAACAAAGCAGTGGTATGAACAAAAATTTTATTTTTATTTTCCAATGGTGAAATGCTGCTCAGTGTGAAATTCACATTGAGTTATGAACGATGCACAACTATTGGGACTTCCCTAACTTATTTACATATGAGTCTCTTATTTTTTGTACATGTAGATTTGGCAGCCCTTGAATTCTTTAGAGCAAAAAAAAGAAATATACATTTTAGTTTTCAAAAATGTTTACATTTTGTGAAACCATGATTGAGCAAGAAATTGATTAAATGGCTCAAAAATACTTCTTTTAGATACCAAACTTTAACATTGTGGTTTAGGTGCCAAGGTCCTGATTTTTGAAGAGGTACATGACTCAGAAATAATGGAACTATATATTAACAAAAAAAATGTATTTCCATTATTAGTCTAGAAATCAGTTTTCTTTTAGAAAGGAGAGTTTTGAAATAGGAAAATACAATGGTACAGAACATGTAATAGAATGCAAAATTTCAAATTAATTTATTTAACTTCTTTATTATTCCCCCATCCCATACAGCTTGCCCTTTAACTACCACTTTTTTTTTTCCCCCTTAACCTGGATTCTTTCTTTCTAAAAATCAAGCTTGTGAAGCCCATGTTCTCAGGAATTATAAGTACCAAACATCCAACTTATATATAAGCTATGCAGATAAATAACTAGACATACATCCCAAAGCTGCTAGCTACTCTCATCAGATAACAAAAGTGTCAGGCAGAGTTCTAAACTGTACTCATAAAGTAGAAAGAATCTTCAAAGTAAAATTCATCTTGAAATTTTAATTTTTGTACTTAAAACTCTTATACTCCATGGAGCACAGCAGGAGTATTTTCTTAAGTTTTAGCACATATGCATTTTGCCAACCCTGTGTCTGGAGAGCACGAATTGTTGCTTTTATTTATATTTATGAATAACGAATACCGCTGACCTGAATCATCTTATAATCACTGGTTTTTTTGCATATACATTCATCTGCAGAATCAGAATGTAAACAATGAAGGATACAAAGTTCTCCTTGCTTTCCTTCCATTTTTATTTAGTACTGTATTAAGAAAATACTAGATAATCAAAACCCTTATCTGGGGTCAGTAGATGCTTTTGACTTGTTTCATGGCATCCTAACAGATTTATATATACTGTAGATCAGCTGTGGTATTTCAGGTATTCATTCACTTATAAAAGAACAATTCTTTAGGTGGTTCCAGTGTCATATTTGATGCATTTTACTTTGTCATTTGCTTTAATTTTAAGTTTATATACTTAAAGAATATAAAGTAATTTTTATTTCTACTTTGATTTTTTTTAAAAAAAACCAATCAACTCAACCTTTTGACTACTGGATGGATTATGTAGCCATAGCATTTCAAAAAGTGTTATCCAAGTTGTTTATTAACTTACATATGGAAAAAAAAAATCAGAATATCTAAGACAGCTACTCTCAGTGGTTCATTAAAATGCAATTATCAAACAAAATGGTGCTATTACTATAAACCTTAAAGTATTAGCTAAGACTACTAAAAATGTAATGTACACATGAATTATTTTCCAATTTTTATTCTGTTTCCTATAATGTTGCTTAAACATTTCCCCTGCTCTTCATGCTGAGGTAACTGGTGATGTGACACCCAGCATACCTGTTTTGTGGCTTACTTCCTCTCTAGAAAAATGAAATCCGAAGGAATAAGATTATTATTCCATATATGTAAATATAACAGCTGTATTAATAAATTGTTATCTTATACCTCATTCCCTATGATGGGAATTCCAGATACATAAACTGTAAATGCAGGAAGAGGCATAAGGAAGTGAAACTTACTGCTTGGTTCTTCATAGCTAGTGACTGTAAAAACCTGCTTCCAGGCCTGTGGCAAAAGGCAAAACCAAATTGGATAAATGGGGATTTTTTACTGATTAGATTGATAAACCTTATAAAGAAAAAGATACTATACCCTTGTTTTCTTCTTATGTGAGAAAGAAACAATCCAGAAGTGTGTCAATGCTTCTATAATAGACTTGCAGGATTACACCTATTGTGTATAACATATCTGTAGTATCACCTATAAAAAACATGTGGCTTGATTTGCTTCTATAAATTATTAACCTGCTTGTGATCTTCTTTTTTTTTCCTCTGGCTACATTCTTTCTTAGAAACACATAGATGCATTTAATCGTGTACTTGCTCTTACTTTTCTGCTGCACTGCCCTTGCTTCTTTGCAGAATGACATCTCACTTTGTAGCTAAATGATACAGCTAAATGATACTGGAATGAAGAAAGCTAAGTTGAATATTTCTGTGACTAAGTAATTGAACAAAAAATTTTATTATATCTTTAAAAATAAGTCATAGCATTTGCATTAGTCATCACAGAAAAAAACCCCTGTTATTAAACATTTTAGAATGCATTGCACGAAATATGAATTTATCTAAAGGGCCATTTAAAAGGAAGAGAACCTTCTTATTTAGTCTAATTTTGCTTCCATTCCCATTTGAATGTAGCATTTGAATGAAAGAATAACGTCTTCTTTATACCAATAAACAGATGGATCATCATGATACATTTTTACTGCATGGACCAAACTGCCTGCTTTCACACCTCATTGCTTAAACTAGTTTTAAACCAAGACAAAAACTTTCTCCATATATATATATATGTAAAGCCAGGGTTCTTAGTATTGTTTCAGGTATATACCATAGTCAAAGTGAATTGCTTTACTTTATATCTGGTGAAAGGGAGGGGCTGGGAGGTATTTATTAAGAACCAACATTTATGAAAATGACAGTATATTAAAAAATCAATTGAGAATGGCTAAAAAACCCATCAAATGAAGCAAATGCTCTGTTACGTGAACTACAAAGCACTTAAAAGGAGCTAGAGGCCCTTCTATAGGCTCTATCGTGAGCAATCTCATAAGGATTCTTGTGTATTTATAAAATTTTCGAAGTACAGCAAAATGGTGCTTTGTTGAAGTAGTTCATATTTCCTCAAAACTGGATCTCTAAAACTGTGCAGGTGTGACTGATTTTGCCAAATAGAACTGTAGCTGAAATACAGATCAAAAAAGAGAAAAGGAAAGAACGACTTTGTGCAGTGTTAACATATAAAATGGTAAGATGAGGTTAGATTGCAGTGTGAACAGTCTCTCAGAGATTAGAGAAAACCCAGAGGAACAAAATACAATGCAAGCATGCGAAAGACCTGGAACGCTGCAGATTCGTGGACAGCTGCACATGTAAGTACAAAAACCCCAATCTATAAATACAAATTGGTTCCATCGGGTTTACTATACAGTACTTTAGTAGTAACAGACAGTTGAAAACAGCTTTCACTTAACAGCAAAATTAATTTTAGAGGGAAGAAAATGGTGAAGTCTCATCCTGGAGAACAGCAAGAGAGGTATTAGATTAAGGAGCTTAAATTTTCTTTGGCATGGTAAAGGGGGAGAACTGAGTTTGCCAACCTATTTACATGAAGTTTCACCATCCTGTGGCCAGTGCAATGACGCTTTGCACAGTCTACTTCTTACATAAACTTTTTTGTTGGTTTCCAGTATGCCTTCATATAAATGTTTTATTCATCATGTTGAATCTGTGTATACAACAAATAAGAATAAACACAAACTGTACAATGCAGACAAACTCTTTGCATATATGTATGTAAATTTGTAACACTGACCAACAGTTCTTTGACAGACACAACCTACGACATGCAGTTAGTTCATCCTTGTCATACTCTTCCCATGCAACAGATGAGACAAGACAAAATTAAAGGGAGGAAACAAAGCACAATGATACCTTCATTATGTTCAAACAGATTGTAGAAAAAAAAAATTATGACATTGATTCATTGGATTAAACATTCACATTATTTTAGCCCAGAGAAACAAAACCAAAAAACAATAATTAGAAAAATAAAAGAAAAATGCTGTATTTCCAGTATGTACTAACTGCTTAAAGAAATTAAATCTGGCCTTAATTATAGCCTCCCAAACTGGTTCACAGATCATAGTTACTCAGGACCAAAAGGTTAATGTTGAAAACAATGCTTATATAGGATCAGGCAATGAACCAGATCCTCCTTGCATGGCTCAGCCAGGTTTCCAGCCCTGTCTCTCCTTAGGCTCTTACACTGGGGGAGTAAAAAGACAGCTGAATGGGACATGAACTCATGTATTCCCTCCTCATGAATCGGGTGAGAGAGAACGTAGCCTTCAGCTGTTTTATCTTACTTGAAATATTGTGAAGTTCTCCTCTTATAATTGTAGGAAGGCCTGGGGCCACGGCGGGACCCAGCCGACAGTACAGCATCAAGGCTGCTGCCTCCCACAGGTCCTGCAGCACACAGCAAGCCCCCAGCCCACCATCTGAGTTGCTTTGGTTTGATTTTGTTTTCTCAGGGATGGTGCACAAATCCCACTGGACCAGATGGGACGAGAAGGGCACACCGAAGTTTTTAATAAAGTGTTGTTTTCCCCACGCACACAGATTTAGTGCTAGCAGGCAAGGGCACAGTCTTAAGTCAAAGTTTCTTTGCATTTTTATCACAGTTTTAGACTAGGTTTGTATTTTTTTTTCCCTACATGGATAGAGGGCTTCATGCTTAACTCATTCCCTCCCTAGAAAGACCCAACATCAAGCATTATCTTGCTGTTCTCATATCACATATACAAAAAGAAGGCTGACCTACAGAAAAAAAGAAAAAGTTTATCTAGAATTTAGCAGCTTTACAGCAGCCTCCTTGATGAGTGCACTAAATGTTGCTTATAAAAACAGAACACATTTGAAAAGTAGTATGAAGAGTTCATTCAGACTGCATCAGTTGTTCAGCTGAGCAGACAGGGAATTTGAAATAATCAGCAGTCTCTCTTAGGGGCTTCAGCACAAAGATGTGATAAAACAAATTGCCAGGAATACAGTGCTAAAAAAGGAACGGATGGTTTCCTCTCTTTGTCTTTAAATATCAAGGTAACAGCAAGAGGCCAAGAGAGTGCTGCCACACAGTTTTCCAGACTGAGATACAGTTTGATCTTTGCTGCCATTTCTATGAAACAAATTCCTTCTTGAGCATACAGAGAGTGCCCATATTTTTAATCCTCTGAAAGCCTGTGACTAAGCGTGCAAAAACTTCAGTGGCATCTCTGTGGCATTCTCTAAATCTTTCCCCCACCCTCCTTCATCCCCCACAACATTGGCTTAACTGTTCGCAAGTGACAAACTCAAAGGGTTAATGTTGTTTCTGATATGATCCAAGGCTTCAATTTTATGATGTTTTTGATTTCTTCTAGGTTCATGTAGGAGAAAGTACAGTATATAGAGATCAAGGCAAGGCACCTTCAATCTAGCAATTTGGTGGGCATGTTATCCTAGGAAGCTGGGTGGAGGTACATACTGGGATATCAGTGAAATACATAGGACCGGACTTTGCATGCTTAGCTAAAAATAAAAATAAAGTTTTGTAGTATGTCCAGTTTTAAAACTTCTTTTTTAAAACACCAGAAATATTAAACTATAATTTGTAACTACCCTTTGCATTGGTGCTGCAAAAAAGAACACAACAACATCCTTGCCCATGCTTTGCTAAGTAGGTGTGGGATTCAGCCAAAAATAACAATGGCATTAAGTTCAGTTCCTTGAAAACAGGAAAGGATTATATTTGAAATGGATTTAGGTAGCGCAATTCTGATTAGTCTTACTTTTTTTTCTTTTATTGGTGGTGGTTGTTTTTCAAACAATGAAGATTTAGTAGATGAAAAATGAGCCTTAATTCAGGCCTACAAGGCCTACAAAATTCTTTGGACCCACTTTTCCAAAAATGAGTGGGTCTTGCTCGCTGGGCAAGGCAAATGTTACCATTACCAGTAAGCCTGTGATATGTATAAAACACACACACAAAAAGAAACTATAGGGGGATGCCAAACACACGTTTCAGAAAACTCCCCGTTGGTTGTGTTTGACACTCTTCCCTCCACTTTAATGCCAACCTCAGAAGCACAGTATCTGTTACTAAAGAGTATTCACATTTAATCAATATTTTAAGCCAGAGACAACAATCCTATTCTTTATAGATATAATTTGTAATAATAGATTTTTGAAGGCTTCCTGATTCCCTGATTGCTTTCAAAACTAAGCCACCGGCAATACTTAAGTTATAGAGAAACACAATCCCTGCAAAAGGTCACAAACAGTGGAGCGAGCAGCCTTATAAAAAAGGGAAGAAGAGAAATCCATAATAGCACAGGTTTACAGCATCTAACTAGAAATTACTTGATTATTTGTGTGCTACAAAATAGAACTTAAACACATGGATTTTGCTGAAACTGGACTCAAAAAGGGATTATGGGCAATTGTCAGCAGGCAAGGTATCAAGTGTACTTGTGAAGTATGTCATTCACATGAAGTGTCACAGTCACAGAAAAGATATTAAAAAGGCATTCCAATATCTGGTAGGGCATTCCATGGTCTGAGTTTAGCTGGTTCATCCAGGTGTCTTCTTGTTGTGGGTGGAGCTACATGTTGAGATTTATCCACTTGCAACAACTCAGTTCAGAAACAGCAACGGGCAAGTTGGTGGCTTGCCGCGAGCTGATCCACAGACACTGCCGAGGGGAAGTCTGGCAAGGATAAATCGCTCAACCGTGCTCGGGACTCAGTAAAGTCACAACACCTGTGAGGATCTGGCTATGTCGTCTTGCTCTTGTTCACTGGTTTGCCGCCATTCATTATTGCAGATGCACTTGTGCTTTTACTCGGAGTTACCCCAGCCTTTGGCACTGTTTCTCCAATATCATGCAAAGATGGTTCTCGATACATGGCAACTGAGGGGAAAGAAGAGAAAAGGAGAGGCAATTTTAGCAATGTATCGCATATGAGAGTTCATCTCAAACAGGATTAATTTTCTGTGTTCCTCTTGCATACCAGGGAAACTGTTTATTTTTACAGACACTGGTTTTGCACCACTGGCAGAATTGCTTGACCCTCCAAAATTCTCACTCTTCTTCTGCATCTGACTTAGAAATGCAGTAGGAAACTGCGTTCTTGCTTGTTTAATGGATACTATAGGTTCTTGGAAATGAAAAACTAGTGTTCTGTCTTTGCATAAGGCACACAAAAATGTTCCTGTATATACACATATGTATGTATATACAACCCTTAAATAAGCATTAAATAAACATGCAAGCTTTTAGAAGCAAAATATGATAAGACAAATTGTAATTAAAAAATGGAATCATACAATACAGTTGTCTAGACTTAAGTGTTCTTTCTTAGTCATACATTGCAAGACTAGGTTAGGGTCCAGCTCTGCAAAGTTACATGTACATCAGTCTCCCAAATCTGAGGAATTTGGCCATGGTCTCTTCTTTGGATGTGTCCTGAAGAAACGTCCAGGATATGTGGAGAGTGAAAAAGAGGTTTGGGGGTTTTCTTCCCTCATTTCCAAAAATATATGCAGTAGCCACTGATCTCCACTGAATGTAGAAGTGCAGAAAACTCCAAATTAAACTATTAACTGAATTCTTAGAGGAACTAGAAGTTTATCCCTGGGCTTTAGTCCCTATCTAACCACTTCAAATTCTTTGAGGGAAATACATGTATTCAATTACACAGTTCCACCATTAAGCTGCCTTAATGATTAATGCTCTTGGATAATTCAATTTCATTTTCCATGTCACTGTATCAGGTAATATTTTCACTTATACCTAACTTCAGTTGCATTTATTAATATCAGAGCAATGTTAAAAGAGGTGTCATAGCAATCAAAGGAATTAATCATCACACTGATTTCCGGACTGGGTGTGTGCTACCACAGAGAGCACAATTCCTTCAGCCTTTGGCTAATTAGAGTAGGAGGCTGGAGCATCAAAGTACTGACCTTGATCTTCAATGGTGTGAAGTTTCATCGTAAATGTAAAGAGCCCCATAGCATCATTAACTAATCAAACACTTGTTCTAACATTTCCAGTGACATAATCTAAATCCTTTTATAGCTTCTGAAAGACTGAAATTAAATGTCTTCTCTAGAGTACATAAGGCTGGTTATGATCTATATCTTCAGAGTGGCCCATAAATGTGTTTAGGGCACTTTGCTGATTAATTAAAAGAGCTTGGTGAAATAACACTGTGACCTACAAAATTATTACATTGAACAACATGAAATGGAGCTATAAAGTAAGGAATCGTATAGCAGAGCTGTCATATTTGATGATTCTCATAGGCATTGTAAATCAAGTTATTTCTAAGCATTGTCTAAGCTGTTTTGATGGAGTCTGATCACCCAAACATTATTGAAAAAAAGGAACTTCTTTCCTAATCCATACAAATTTGCATTGCTTTTAAAAATGCACTGGCTTTTCCTTATTATTCTTAATTTAATATAGAGGGATCAAGATATAAAGTATTAGTATTGTTGAGAGCTTATAAAACAACTGTAAGCTTTCACAAGAAAAGGAAAGCACCAAGGCATCAACCTGACTTCAAATAAACATAAGATTATTCTGATTATTTCCTTATGATGAAACTGATAGACTGATCCTTCAATCAAAAATTTTAAGTTAAAGCATCAAAAGAAATAGGACTGCTAACCGAAGCATTACTCAGGTATGTGTTTTAAGATGGTAAGTAATGAGATAATTTTCAGAATGACTGAGGCTATATGCAGCAATTAGAACATTGAGTAGTGCCATCAGGACAAGAAGCAAAAGGCAGCACTGGTTTATAAAGGCCTGCAGAATACATAGGATAACACAAAAGTTCCAAGATATAGATGGGTTTTTCAGAGAATGTGACATCATTTTGCTGTGTAAGGTTACTGTCATTGTTATTTGCTATCTTGGTTTAAAGGCCATCTTACACGAGTTGTGTACATTACACCAATTGGCAGAGTAATATATCATGATTTCTTTCTCTAGAGAGACCTTTGTGTTTTGTATTAGAAAGCTTTTACTTTGAAATGCTGACATTTCATCCATTCTCTTTATAACTCCCAATCATCCTACAATATTCATTATTTCATTCTGCCTAATGAAAGGACTACTTTCTCACTGCAAGACTCACAACAGCTTTTGTCCCTAACAACAGAATATTTTAAAAGCAACACAATGCTCTTCCACAAAAGATTTCTTTTCTTGTAGAATGACCTCCTAGTCCCTGGAAAAATGCTTTTCCATATGCTCTTTGTAGCATCACTACACGGAAGCACAAACTGCTCTGTGAAACTTTGGGAATGGCATTGGGATTGGCCCCTGTGTGGGGCATGCCCATTCAGGAAGGGCATTTCGGAAACCATTCCCTCTTCTTGTGAGATCTATAGGAGAGTCTGCCAGAGATGGACTGAGCCTCACCTTCCAATGGCTTGGGTAGAAAATGAGCTGCTGGTTTTGTTTTCTTCACTCTGTTTCCTTTCATGACCTGCCCTTCTTTGTTCAGCCCCAAGAACCAGGCCCTCCCGGACTCCTGTTGTCTGTAGAGCATGGATGAGTAGATTACATAATAATTTTCAAAAACAGACTCCTTGAATTTGCACTCTGGTGTAAAAAGTTCCTGTGGGAAAAAAAATAAATGTTAAATGGTATCTCTAAAGCGCAGGATTTGTTTTGTTAACTTATAAATACCTCTTTTATATAAGTTTTTTATTATAAGCAATATATAAGTTTTATATATGACTTAAGATAAGGTTCTGCTTTAAAACCAGGAGTTCTGTCTTTGTCTGGAAGACCTCCAATGAACTTATTTCACTTCCCATGCGTGCCTCAGTTTACCCGTCTGTGCAACAGAGACAGTATATTTTTAAAGTAGAAAGAAAGCCACGCAGGCATAAAAGCACTATTTAAAATACAGGCATAATTATTGTTATTGTGTTTATTTTTCTGATAGGATATTATAAAGATTGAGAAAGTCTATGCAAAAATAGCATTAATGAGATAACAGTAGTTCTGTTTTTAACTGAATGCAGCAGACTCCCTCTGGTTTACAACAACTAATATTTGATGCTTAAAGTGCTGCCTACAATATATTGGAATATGTAGCATTCCCTGTAGTCCAGGGAAATATCGCCACAGGGAAATATTATTCTGATGTACACATTTCTGGACAAATAATAGTAATTCCTCAGCATTCTCAGCATTCATTCCAAAACTAGAATTTTTTTCAGAAGTCACATTCAGTAACAGCAGTTGTCCTACACTCTATATAGGTTAATCTAAGCATAAACTTCTGTAGTCTAGTAGCTGAATAATTTTTTTAAAAATGTATATTAATAACATAAGTAACTAATGAAATAAACAGTATGAATATACATTGAGATAGAGATTAGCAACATTCTTTGAAAAAACCCAGCAAGTTAATAAGCAAATAAATATACATTTAAAATATCACAAGAAAATAGGATTCTGTGCGAATGTGATTTTCCGTCTGTGGACCCATCTGCTGAAGCCTGTAGAAGAAATAAGACATAAAAGGAGGAGGTAGATGTGGGAAAGGGGGAAGTAGCTTGCTAAGATTTCAGAGCTGAAAGTTCTCAGCCCTGAATACTCTTTTTATATTTCTTTTAGTTATCTTTCCCAAAAAGAAAAAAAAAATCTGGAAACATCACATCTTTTCACTTCTTCATTCACAGTATTTTTTTTTCCATTTCTTTTTGTTCCTGGCCCCATGCAGTACTGAGTTAACACCCAGCAGGCAATGTATTTTCAGGGTCTCTATGCCATCCCCAGCTGCCTATGTATTGTAAGAATTGCACAGCTGTTTCTGCCACAGATTTACTTTCTGGAAATCAAAGTCCTTAAAGACACAGTCCCCCATACCAAAAAGCACAGATTTAAGACTTTTCTGAATGTGCACTGGATGTCACTTGGAGCACAACCTAGTTCTCCTAATGTGGTGGGGTACATGGTATTTGTATTGCCATGTCTTGTTACCTCCTGTCAGCAAAGCTGTCTTGATGAACACCAGGCACACTATTGACATTCTCAATCTTTGAACTTCAGATTAAAAAAAAAATAATGTATTTTATGCAGCAAGAGACTAAAAGCAGGGAGCAGCTGGGAAATAATTTGTGAGCCGTTGCTAAAACAGGTTGCTTTGGCTGTGTCAGCCAGTACACTTAGTGTCTACAGATCACACTCTTACAGGATGCCAAAAAATATTCTGGATTGTGCAATGGGCATCTTTTTGCACTACCACTTCTTTACCCCCCATGTGTACAACTGCATACCGACTGCATATATATAGATAGGTATATATATATACATGCAAAAATGCAAATGGAGTCTGTACTAGAGGCACTGAATACTAATGACAGGAAAACACCTTAACTGCACCTTCTCCTTTGCCATAGGGCTTTTTCTCTCTCTGTTCAAAACTTTAAGACATCTGTTGTTTGTGTTACTCTCCTTTCTCCTCCACTGATTTCAAGTCACAGTAGGGCTCAAGGAGACTCAAAATAAAACCAGAAGGCAGGGTGGCATGCTGGAGGGAATGCCTGTTAAAGCCTAGCACAAGCATTTACATGCGAGTCGTGTTCCTTGGCTGTTGAAACAGCAGATGCTAATCAGGAAATGCCTACACAGCTCTCCTTATTGCCTACTTCACTGAAAATGCTACCCCCTGTGTTCCCCATGAAGTTTTACTTCCTTGTAAGACTCAATTACCATAAACACTACTTCTCAGCCAATACTCACATCTTTTGTGCTATAAACAAAAGCTGTTTGTCATTCCATGTTCCTCCGTACTAGAGCTGCTTGGCTGCCTCTAAACACTATTTGTATGTTTTCCCATTATGATACTTAAACAAGGTTCCTTCAACTCCTATCCCTCCCCTGAATCAAACCAGTCTCTTTCCTCTCTAATTTCTTTGGCATTGCAGTAGTGTTTCTGACAGTGCACAGTACATGAAGTGGTAGGCATTTACTTCACCAATTAAAAAAAAAAAAA
>VZTG01005312.1:1210424-1221703 GCA_013397845.1 Melanocharis versteri
AGATTATGTCAATGCAATTACTTGGCTACTCCTGGTTGCAGACTGGACAAACTGGCATCATTAGTACTATGTAGTTATAAAAACCATAATAATAGTCTGATAATTTTTTTTGGGGGGTACAAGGAAGAGTCAAACCTGAATACTGTATTCTGCCTGAAAATACTGCAGCTATCTTACTCCAGATATCTGGGTAGTACAACAGCTTTGGACAGGGTTTGCATTCATCCAGTATATCAGGAGGCCATTCTGCCTGGGTTAAACTCTCAGTCAAAAAGTCCCTTAAATATATGTTACTTTAAAGCAGACTAATAGTTCCAGTGGTATAGGGAGTATTCATTCATGAAAATTAGGCACCTGGCAACTACTATACTGAACTGCAGACATCAGTTCCTCTAAGGAAAGAGTTAATCAGGAGACTTCTGAAATGGCCTCCTTCCCTGGGGCTCAGGTGAAATTGAATATTTCTAAGTTAAGAGTGTTGCCTAAAGTCTTGCCTCAGACACCATCTCAGCTGGCTGAAAATCTGTATTATATTTTCTTCAATAAAGTAGACATAACACCTAAGATGTGGTTTTTGCATGTACCTAGGTCAAATCTAGATCTGTATATCTTAGACTTGACACAGTTTGAGCTTCCAGAAAATTACTAATGTGCTAACAGCACTGACTTAAAAAAAAAAAAAAATCCATGGGCAACTTTATTTAAACCTATTGTTGGGGAGAAAAGTAGTACAATGGTGTTTTATAAGGGAAACTGAGTGGTGAGGACACTCCCCTAGGCTACTTCCCTATCTGTATCCAACCTGAAGGAAGCCAAATCCGCATCTGGCTGACATGAATAATTTAGATCTTCCCTGCAAGAATGACTTTTTAGGTTTTGATCCCAGGACATTTTGTATTAGGAAGTGAATGAATAAATTGCAAAACCAGACATGACTTGAAAACAAGAAATTGTGCTCAGGATTTCTCTTTCAAGGTCAGAGCTCAGATTTAACCTGTAGTTTTATATAAAAAGTGTTTTTATCCTGTCAAAGCAACATTTGAAAAATAAAGCGTATACCAGCTGCCAATTTCCAAAACCCTTGGAAAGGGTTTTGGCTGTGAACTGCAATCTGATACAGCTTCCTGGGTCCCGAAGAAGTGAAAGATGTATTAACCTGCACTTTGCTGAGAAGAATTTTCACTTGGATATTTTTCTAGATTCTCATCAAATTTTTGCTTGATGTGAGTCCTTTTTGGAGATATTTAAATTATAGTTGCAGTAGCATTAATTCATTCACAACACAAAGATTGTGAATTCAAACTTGTGGAATCAAAAGTTCTGTCATTGCAGAGTTCTTAGTTTTGGGGCCCCCACCAGTGTTGCCAAATCTCAGCATTCTAGTATTCAAAATGGTGGGGTTTTACCTCATGGAATCATGTGGTGGTATCAGAATCGACTTTCATACAAGAACAAAACACAAAAGAAATAAAATAAAAAGAACAATTATCCACTTCTCAAATCTGGGAGTTTCTGAACAACAGAGCTCAGGTTACTTGTGGTGTCAACACAGAGATACTGTGTTGGAAAGTAATTCAGATGACAACTGAGATGAATTCCGTACCAAGTAATGTCTTCCTGTCAATCAAAAGCTGAGGTCTGACATGATGAAGCTAAGCCTCAATGCCAATCAATAATACGGCGCTGTAGCAAGTGGCTGTCACTCAAAATCAAAGTACAGCAAACTTTATTATCCCACAAGCCATTGAGTAATTGAAAATATTTGAATGGATTATCAGTGTAACTTCCAATTGCCATGATTTCACGATTTAGTCTGTTCAGGTTAGTTAGCTTTAGTGCAGTTGCACATATCCATTCTTAGCCATGAGCTTTCCCTTAAAATAAACCCCACAAAGCACAGCGTTTTCCTAGTACAGTTCTCGGAAGGAAGAAATATGCTATGAACCACAGAGTTACAAAGCGAAAACTAGCATGACAACACAACTAGCCACATAGCTTCCAGATATTGTTAAAAAATTAAACGGACACCTGCAGTTTTAAATCACATTTCTGTTCAGTAAATCAGTAATGAGCTGCCAGGACTGAACAAAAAGTAACCTTCCATTGCACACCATGAGGGACAGCGTAAGAACCTGGCTCTACAATGGTGAGCTGGACCAACAATAAGTGCTCCCACAAAATTTTCCTAGCACCTAGTCCTGAACCTTTAAGCCTCTTTAGATTTGTGTTTTATTATGAAATATATGAAGGAAGGGCATTAGTTACAGCTCACAGAAGTGATAAAGCTAGCAGATATCCTCTTGAGTTGTAGCCAGCAGCAAACAAGGAGGCAGCGCACTCCTCTGGAGATGGGCACAACAGGTCTTGCTCATCAACCAGGCAGCAAAAGCACAGCTGTAGGCTGGACTAGCTGCAGTTTCTCCCTGGTGCCATGCAGAAAACACAATTGCAATACAAACTCAAAGAGATTGCCAGGCGAGCAACAGCCAGTCTAATGAAGCACTGTAAAAACCCTGATACTGTTAATTATTTGCACCTAAAAGTACAGGTTATGGAATAGAACCTCAGTGCTCTTGAAGTACAGGCCAAGTGGAATCTGCCTGATGCAAACACCTCACAACCCCAAAAAACCAACACATCCAATCAATGATGTCAGCATGGCAGTAGGTGGTTATCAAATTTTTTTTTTTTTGTAGAAATGATGACAAAGGATTCTTAAGGACAGACTGGAGAAAGGGCAACACTAGCTTTGTGGAGGCTTATGGGAAGTTTCTGCAGAAGGAAAAATGCAGCATGGAGTCAGCACAAAAGTCTTTTGAGAGTTAGATGCTAGCAACACAGGAATAAAAAGAAGGAAATGACATTTTAATAGTGGATAGAAAGGTTGGAAATGACTCATGAAGACTGGTCTTAAAGTTGAAAAGAAGCAGTCTGCTTAATGAGGAAGATGCACTCAGAAGAGAAGAGAAACGAGTTAAGATAATGAAGGTGGGAAATGAACTTTGTGGCAGAGTTCTGCAGGGAGACTGTGGGGGTAGCACTGTATTCCTCAGCGCAGGAGGGAGGATGCTGCAGTGCTCGAGGTGTGAAATGATGAGATCCCAGGAAACAGCTGCAGTGGGGTGGAACGGCAAAAGGCCTTGTCACAGACATATTTGTGCAGCAAAACCTGTAAGATCTGGAGGCTCCTCCTGCACATGAGACTTGGAATACACCTAAATTGATATTCCAATGACTTGCTGCACATGGAATTAGGTGAGTTAGACTCCTTCTTACAGTAAACATACAAATGCTGGTGTAGGAAAACAAAAAAAATCACTTAATATTTCCCGTCCATAACACCAAATTTTCTCAACGCTTAAGATGGCTAAAAGTCTGCATGAGCTCCTCTTCGAATGGCAGAAAACACAGCAACAAATGGTTATGTACCTTATGAATTAAGGAGAAATTTATATTCTATTTCCTGCAGGTTCAGAAGACATTTAGTGTATCTGTGCCTAAAAACCCCCTAATACAAACATAATTTTTAAACATTAGAACAAGCAAAGTTGGCAGAATTTTCTATGTGCAAACTGGCCAAATAAGATACCAAGGAACACAAGACTTTAGCTGCCACTGCAAGCTTTGCAGTCAAATTACTAACTAACTTCAAAAGCAAAGGCAGTAATTGCTGAACCTGACAATCCTCTAGATGTCCTATGAAAGCAGCAAACACTCACCGCCCCTTACATAAACTTCCCACCATTTTCTGACAGAAAATTTCCTCAACAAATTACAACAGTCAGAGAACACCAATATTGTCTCTTCTAAGCTAGTGTTATTTCTGTCCTCTGGAAGATTACTAAATGTGGTCTTTAAAAAAATAAGAAAGTTATAAGAAGAGGACTTGCTATCATGCAAGTAAAAATCAGGGATGATTCTTGCTGGTTAAAGAATCACTGAGAGTATATTAAAATGTCAGCGTGTAAAAGAAAACTTAGCTCCAATTTCTATATCTCACTTTAAAGACTTGAAAATGTGGCTATAACTGCTTGCAAAGAGATAAAACACAACTTTTGACTAAATTTAGGCAAAAGTCAATGTAAATGAATGCTATTGCAAATATTAGCACTTACTTAACTAGGATTCTAATTAGCAGGGATATGAATGGTAATACTGATCACATAGCAATTCTTTTATTCATGTACATTCATAAGCACCTAAAATAAGGTCATGAATAAAATTCACATGGCATACATAAAGATAAGCTAAAAAAAATTGCTAGAACAGACAACTGTGTGTTTAAGTGGATCACAGAACCACAAAAGAGTTAGGGTTGGAAGGGACCTCTGGAGATTATCTAGTCCAACACCCCTAACACTGACCAAAGCCCAAGTCTGGCTTAATTTTATGTCCAGATTGGAATCACAGAATCATTAAAGTCAGAAAAGGCCTCCAAGATCATCAAGTTCAACCTTTGACTGAACATGACCATGTCAACTGAACCACAGCACTAAGTGCCACCTCCAGTCATTCCTTGATCAATTCCAATGATGGTGATTCCACCATTCCCTGGGCAGCCCATTCCAATGCTTAACCACCCTTTCAGTGAAGAAATTCTTTCTGATGTCCAACATGAACCTTCTCTGGTGCAGTTCAAGGCCATTTTCTCTCATCCTGTGTCTGTTTATCTGGGAGAAGAGGCCAACCCCCATTTGCCTACAACCTCCTTTCAGGTAATTGTAGAGTTAGTGTAGAATAAGGCCAAATCAGAATATAGCATCTTGGTTTACAAAAATTTCCTTACTTCACAACAGATAGGTTGCCTTGCTTACAACTAGAAGTTATGGCCATATTAACATATCATTTATTAAAGGCAACAGTATTTTTTACGGAAGGCAGAGCACATGCTCTTTCATAAACTTGCCATTTGAAAAATGAAACAATGNACAACAGTATTTTTTATGGAAAGCAGAGCACATGCCATTTGAAAAATGAAACAATGATTTCAGATAAAAGAATGTTTTAAATAATAACTGCAAGAATGATCCCAAATTACTACTTATATATACTAGCCAGGAGAAGTCATATATTTCTCTCTCCTTCTTACATAGAAGCTACTATTATGTTACAAGCAGTGCTCTGGTATTAATCTTCTTTTGACCACTATCTACAAATCATAGTCATCAACTCAGTGGGACATGGCTGAAATAGAACAAATTTCCTTGATATGAGAATTTCTGATACATGTTATTTAAAGTTGGACAATTTGACTCAAAAAAATGACCTAATGTTAGTGAAATGCAGCCCATCATGAAGATCAGAAACATAACCATCATCCTGGGAATGAGTGAGTAGAGGTGGTTTATACACAAGAGAAAGTCTGGGGGAGCAGCCTGGAAAAGGTTACTAATTTTCAAAACAGTCTTTATGGCACTAATTCCAAAACTGGAATACTTCACTAAATGTTCAGGAGTAGAACCACTAAAAAGGTGCTGCTTCACCTGAATAAAAGAAGCAAAATTTATTTTAGAAATATTATTAAGAAGCCAAATTTGTACCTATGGGTTTAGAATGGTCTGCAGCCCACCAAGAGCCATCACATGTTATAGTGTATGGTCAAGTATCCCCACAGACACATAAAGGAGAGAGAAGTTATTTTCTGCTTCATTTCAACTCTGAACTTTCACAGAAATGTGTAATTTTTGGCTTGGGTACATCTTTGGCTTTAAAGGAAACACAGCCAGAATCCTTGTATCACTGAAATGAGATACTCATTCTCCCAGAGCATAATCTCCTCCTCACCTAATCCTCAGCATCCGCCTTCCCTTAAGATTCAAATATGCAGTAAAAATTGCTTTAAGGCTTCAGCTTAAACACCAACGATAACTCCTTGCTGTATCAACACAGAGAGACATCTTTTATCTCCTGTAGAGCATCTGTGATTAAAGAAACCCAGTATCAATAAGAAAGGCAGATGCCCCAAGGCATGACTAAGAGAAATCGCACGCATTGTAGGGAATATTTTCTTCCAGTACTGTCATGGGGGGGTTTGGACAAGAAGATGAGTAAACCAGCCTATATTTGATGGTCACTTCTACTCAGAACAGCCATATTTCATCAGCTTGGCGACAGCACCAGGTTCTCATCTAGAAAAGGTCAGTGCCAAGGGAAAAATGGGACAGCACTAAATTAAGAGACTGAAAGGAAGGATTTAACAACAAAGCTGTTGAAACAAACCACGATGGGCTGGGGAAGAAATTCTCATCCGGTTGCCCATCAATCCACTGTTCTGTCCCTGGATGAATAATGCAGGAGGAATACAGAGACACTCAGTCATAGACCAAACCTTTCCAAATGACAGTGGAATTTTTTCACACAAGTTTATCCAGACACCTGCAGACATTACTGTAGACAATCTTCTGCAATGCAAATGCCTCAAATAAAACAAACTATAAAGAAAAAAGCAAAAACAGTTACTGAAATGACCAAGTACCCAAAAAGAAACAGGGAGGATGACATTTTTCAGTTGTTTACCACAAGGAAATTTCTGCTTCTCTCTAATACACTGAAATATTGGATAAAGAGAAGTGATTACAGTTTTTGCTACTATTGCACAACATCAGATGGGATGGTATATTTTCATATATATGGTGTTTTTGTAGAGCTCCCTGAGTATGGTAGTATGACATGTCCATAACTATGTACAAATGCAAAAGTAAACACAAATAGGTGCAAATTTAGAGGTATTTTTAAGGTATAATTCAGGCTCTTTCAGTTCTACATGTTCCTTCCAAAAGATGTGAGAACTTATGAAAGTTCAAAATGGGTGTAATTTACAAGCTGAGAAGCTAGAAAAAGTTGCAAGAACACTCAAGCTATATGAAGTGGCCTACTTTAGTGTACTCTTTTCTATTTCTTTTTTCTTTACAGTTGTGAGCCTGTTTTTCTGCTTGCAGCCTTTCTTTACGACCTGTCAGTGTATGAATTATACTGTCTAAAAATCAACTATTGCAAAAGACAGGGGCTGGAATAAATAAAAGTAGGGAGGGTAGGTATATGAAATTATGATTATTATATGAAATTCTTGCTACTGTCTCTTTCTCATCCTTTTGCTATTTTACACTTGGTGTTCATTAGAACAACATGAAAGGTAAATTCAGTAGAACCTTAGTCTCAGGAGATTTGTGTAAGGCAAAACTATTGTGTAATGAATGTAATCAGATCTCTGAGAAAATGCATTATCTAAGTCTTCTCTTAGTTTCACAACTCAGTAAAAGCTGCGGTCGATCACTGAATGCTGGGAAGCAAAGGCAACAGACACAACTTTTAGGTGTTTGCTACTTAAATCTTGTTAAAGAGCAAATATGTGTTTTAGGAGAAGCCACCAATTTCTTTCTTCTTTCACTGTGCACCTTTTTGCCCATCTTTGTTCTTCTGCTTTGAAAGCACAACTAAATATTCAACAGGCTTTCCCCATTTCCTTCCAAACAGCTTTCACATATGAAGACAAAGGGCTCTAAATACATTCCCTGATCTTCGTCATTCTCTCCTTTTCCAATGAGAGGATAGAAAATGATGGATATCAAACCAGAAAGACAGATAAAACCTGACAGCCTGACAAGCTCTTAAATATTCTGTACTGTTTCCTATTTTATGCATTTTCATTCTTTCATAGAGATAGATGCCTACAGCACTGTTCCGATTAAAAATAAAAATGCAGTGCACATATGATGGGACACTCAACAAACTGCTGCCCGCCATGAAATATCTGTTCAGAAAATATAACGCAAGAGCAAACTTGTCTGTCCTGAAATTAATAAATGTAAACACAAATCCTAAAAGTCTTTCTAGTATAGGAAATATTCGTGTATATATATACATATATATATATATATATATATAAAATGCAAATGGCAATGTTCACTTAAAATATTTCAGTTCATCTAGACATCTAAAAATATGTTCCTATTATTATTTAATTTTCACACATCTACATAATTGTTACTTCAAGTATCCATTATCAGAAAGAAACTTGAAGTACAGAGACTCACACCCAAACATTCAAAAACTGTATCATGAATCAATACAAAAGAAAATACATTATGTCTCCTGTCTTAACTAAACAATTAATGGGAAATAAAATGTCAGCCACTTAAACGTATTTTTGTGGAATGGCATCACACCATTAACCAGTTGGAAATTGTAAAAAGAAACAAGTCAGACAATTTTGGATGTATGTTTATAGGCTAAAACCCCAGAAATTTAATGTATCTCATTAGAAAGGAGATGAATACATGCAACTCCTAACACACTCAGCAGTGATGCTTGTTTTTGTTATGGATGGGTAACACCAAGGTGGTTATAGCTACATCCTGATGCTCACATAAAATTGCTCTTTCAGCAGCAAACTTTTAAGGGTTGATTATGAAGAAGGTGAATATAGATGCCTGGCAAAACCCGTAAAGGTACAAAAATCAGAGTGGTAGCAAAGGATTATGTCTTTTTATTTGCCTCAGTGTTACAATATGCATTGCAGAACCAAAAAAAAATTTAAAAAATTTTGAAAGTAGTTTTATCAAGTAGTTTTCATAACAATAAACAAAGCAAGATTTTTGTCCAGAGCTGCTGGCAACTGTGTTATAATCAATGTCACTACTTACTCAAGGTGCTAGAAACCTGATCATTTCCTAAAAAACCGGTTGTATCAAGCCACTATTTAACTCATTGTCTATTATAAGATATTTCTATAGCCATCGTGAGAAAATCAGAGCTTAGTGTTGCATGGACACAACACATTTATCCTAGAGCAGCTTCAATCTATTCACGAACTATCCTGGTGAATAATGAGATGAAAATATCCAACTTTTACCCTTTTAATCTACTCCTGAGAAATGCAGACTGTAAAACATAACAGCTTCTTCAAAGAGGCTCAGCTGTTGTGAATATATTTTCAAGAAAGCTATGAGGTTTTACTTGAGATTATGGTTGCTTTTACGGCTGCTTGGAATTTGATTTACATCAGCTACGTTTCTGAAAAATGGAAGATCTTCCTCTTTGTCAACATGGCAATAAAAACGCATTATCTATAGACTTGAGCGGCTAATTGCAAGGATAAACTGAGCTAGAAAACATATATTACTATTGAACTGTGTATAAAAACAACTGGAGGATCAAGGTTAAAACTCTAGCCAGTTCAAAAGAGTAAGACGATCTGTAACCTGCCCTCAACTGGTAAAAGAGACACAATGGGTACACATATTAACATGGTCCCTGCTACATCATCTGTAAGAAACGGGCAAACTGCTAAATGCAAAGAAAAGACTATTTTAAGGTCTTAGAAACAGCCTTCTGATTTCTAAAGCAAAAAGCATGAAGGTGAAAATATCAGGTATTTTGATTTCCAAGTTTCTTGGAAGCACACTTTTTTACTGGTTCAGCACAGCTGAGCACAGTTCCTGTCACAAGAAAGGTGTGCATCAAGCCATACTGCACACAAATTCTGAACTTCAAGGAGTAATTCAGAAGAGCTGGAGAGAGGCTGAACTTCAGCCAGTGAGTTGGTGAGCCCCAGCTGATGCCTGGTGATGCCTCTGTAGTTACCATCATCTCAGTTGCCTCCTTACAAGATTGTGGGATTTTTTTGTCTTTTAATATTTGTTGATCTACATTCCATTTGTCTTATCCATTTCCTTCAAGTCTTTCAAGAACCTTTTGAATCTTTCTCCCCCAATAATCAAACCATCAGCATATTAAAATATTGCTACAGGCCAGAAGAACTCCTTTGTCCTGAGACTGCCATGGTGATTGCACGCCTGTTTCTATACCTATATATGCGGAGGAATTTTCAATTTCTCCCACTGTCCTAAAGGCATTGCATGACACGCATTCAAAAAATCTGTCAAAATTACATGTATGTTCTGCTCTTATTCCTACTGGATTATCTCACTAAACTCTTATCATTAAGCAAAAATGCAGATGAAGGACCTGTGTTTAGACTTAAACTCCTGTTCCATTTGTCTACATTTCTCTTAGCTTCTACCTTTTACATTGGTCCAGATGGATACAAGCAGTCCCACGGAAGTCTGTCTAAAAGAGCCTATTTTTCAATACTTTACTCATCACAACTGAATTTGGTCCTTATGCTCGTATTAGAGAATTAGATACGGATGTGTTTTCTTTTCCCTGAAAATTCCCAGTAATGTTCCCTTTGTACAATCAACAGATTATTTTTGCCTTGCTGCTCGTAATTCCTTACAAAACATGATTTTTTAGATACACGAGCTCCACTGAAGAGGCAAGCAAATGTGACCTTTTGGCTGGGACTGGAGCAGCTGGCGTGACTCAGTGCCTGTCAGGGCTGATGTCACCGGTGCTGACTCGCAGTGGCCCCGAGGGACAGCCCCGTGCTGCCACACCTCCAGCCGTGCCCTCTGCGGCGCTGGCACACCCCGGCAAGGGGCGAGCTGAAGAACTGGGATAACTCACAAACGAGCAAAACGCTGTCTGTGTCCATGATCTAGGAGGGCCAAGGTCAGAATGAAACACAGGCACAATTTAAAATGCATAAAAACCATGACTTGGGGAAGAACAAATGCAAGAGTGGACATGGAAAGGGAGCTTTGACTGCAATAAATGAAAGATTTCCCAAACTATAAACTATTTTCTGTACTGTACTGGCCTGTTTTCTTTCTTTCTTTTTCTTTTTCTTTNTTCTTGGGTTTTTTTTTTTTTTTTTTTTTTTTTTTTTTTTTTTTTTTTTTTTTTTTTTAGCTGTGAGTTTCCACTTCCATTCTTTTGCAAAGACTTCAGACAGCTACTAAAAAAACCCACTGAAGTTTAGAGACTATCACCCATTATTGTTCTGTTCAAATACCTGATTTCTGTAATGGACAGAGTATAAAGTGTGGGAAAATAACACTAAGGAGACCAACTCTGCTCATAAAGGGCTGGAGCTGCTGTATTTCATGTAACAAAATTGAGATTGCAGAGTCATTATAGGAGAAATCAACCCACAGAACATGCAATTGAACATCTAAAACTTACAGCAGGTGGCAGCTCCTCCACTTCTGCCTCTCTAGTTTGCCTGTCAAGTCTTTTTAATTGTACTTTTGGTCTAACTAAAAGCAAATAAACGAGAAAAAAACCCAAGCAAGCAAAAACATCTAGATATTTTTGAAATTTGAGTAATTTTCTACTGTATAATTTACAACAGCTTGGTACAGATATATCACTTGGCTAATCCAGGGTTATTTCTTTATACACTCAATGTCTCAAACAGCTTCAAAAAAAAAAAAAAA
>VZTG01005312.1:1221746-1239977 GCA_013397845.1 Melanocharis versteri
AAAAAAAAAAGACAATTCTTATATGTTAACTAAATAACAATCATTTGGCAGACCTACCAGTGCTTAAAACAAAATGGGAGCAGCAACTGGTTGGGGTTTTTTCCAAACAATAGCACAGTCTTAATATTAAGTAAAAAATCAACATTTCTTTTTAAATCCGAATTTAGAGATCGGTTCATGGTACAGTTTGTCTGAATCCCCGACAATGTAACATCTCTTTGGCATTTAGACCTCGTCCTCTGTACTGATACATCACCTTGCACATTCAGTATTTCACCAAGCATTCAGAGGTGTCAGCAGGAAGCACCAAGTTATTTGGGAAATCTCAGAGTGTGAAGCAGGCTGCCAGTAACAGGCTGTGACATTCCAAATGAGACTGCTAAGAAAAAGAAGAAACCCTCTTCTTCAGGATGTGCACTGACACGATGCTCTGTCAGTGATTCAGAGATGAGTGCTGCTGCAGGGAGCTGCCTCTGCAGTCGTGCTTACAGGTGTGTCTCCTCTGCTGCTTCTGGAAACCCATCAGCCTGGCACTTGAACTCTTCCATGGAAAAAAGCAGCAACTGAAGCAATGCTGCCAGTAAACATAAAATTGGAGGCACTGGATATACCTGCCTACACAAGTCACTAATTTCAGTGAATAAACTTTAATTCTTTTATGTACTTGCATGAGATCAATAATTAGAAAAGAGGGAGTCACTGTGAATAGCACTCAGAGTTTCTGCTGAGGCACTCAGTCCCCCGCAGTAACAAGAACATGCTGTTTACATTCCGTGTGATTTACATCAATAACAAAACTGGTATTTCACAAAAAGACAAACAGAAAACTTTTTATCTTTTTTGTTTCTGTCAAGCTTTATGTCTTCAAAGGTCTGTACTAGTATTTCCACCCACCATTGCCAGCAAACAGAATCACAGAATCATAGAATGATTAGGGTTGGAAGAGACCTTAAAAATCATCCAGTTCCAACCCCCCTTGCCATGGGCAGGGACACCTTCCATTCGATCAGGCTGCTCAAAGCCCCGTCTAACCTAGCCCTGAACACATCCAGGCATGGGGCATCCATGACTTCTCTGGGCAACCTGTTTCTGTGCCTCACCACCCTGGGGGTAAATAATTTCTTCTGAATATCTGATCTAAATGTACTCCTCTTTCATTTCAAATAAATAAATTGGGAAAAAGCCTTTGGAGAACATCTAGAAAAACCTGTAAAATTGAGATTAAAGCCAGCGTTCTCAAAGGTGATCTCTGATTTTGAGATTATCTTTTAGCAACAATATCTGGAGGCCAGATGGTCAGCTATGCAGTGCTAGGCAACCTCTGCTTCACTCTCAGCTGCTCTGGTGCTTCTGAAAATCAGGCCAGGAATTCTGGAGCCCCAAATATAGAACTGTGGAAATCTACTCAGAAACAATTTTCCCTAAACTCACAAAATCGGTGCCATTTTTCAATCCAGCTGAAGTGCTCTGCTTGCCACTTTCAGGCCTCCGCAGAAAGCCCCAAGAATGGGTAGGAGCCTTTTCACCACTGGTTGTCACTGTTATCCCAATGCTGTCCTGTCTATACCTCACGTGCAACACTCAACAAAGAGTTAGATATCTCACTATCTAACTTAAAAAAAAAAACAAAAACAAAACAACAGTCCACATCTAAACACGTATGCAGACCAAATGCAATTCAGAGCTGTGGTTGCAAATCAATCCTCAAACCTATTTAGTGAGGGGGTGAATAGATTTTCTCTTGTGTTTCATCAGTGTGTTTAAGAAAAAGGAAATCCACTAATTGAGCTCAGAGTTAAAAAAATAGATCAGGAGAAGTGCATGGGACAAAGATGTGCTATAGGACAGGGAAAAAGCAGTAGAGATGATCAAGGCCTCAAGTCATACGAATCAAAATCAGAGTTCATTTGGGCTGAAACACTGTGGGTAAATGAACAGGTACAAAAATATTGCTTATGGAAACCTCTCCTCCCATATAACCAGTGAAGTGTTAGGGTTTGTTTGCAAAGCCTCTTGTAAATTTTATCCCTGCAGAATGGCATTTTTCATCATTAGGAAAGTACCTGGGATCAGCTAAACATATAAGACCTGGTCTTCCAGGACACCCCGATACTCAAGTCTGGACATGCTGCAGCTCTGCCTCATTTTTTTGGCAGGAGGGGAGCACTTTAGCTGTCAGATCTTCCTGCCACTCCCCCCTTTTTAAAAATCACTCACCCAGCTTTCTCCAGGAGATGCTAGGAGAGACAGTGACCCCAGGATGGAAAGACAAGCAGATAATAATAATCTCCCTGCTTTGCCAGCCTTCTTCCTTAGCTGAATCCATGCAGGACACTTACCCAGATCTGGAACATGAAAGGGTATGTGCATAGGACAACTAAGTTGCCACAGGTTGCAGCCTTACACTGTAAAGGGAGGTAGAATTCTGTATAAAACACTTTATCGGAGTTCTGAAGTGAGCAGGAAGTACCTGCTGCTCTGAAATTATATCGGGGAGTATCATCCACCCCCTGCCTCAGCCGATAAATTTGTGTTAGCAAAGCTTTTTCAGAAACTGAAATCAAATAAATGGAATCATGCTTACAAAGAAAAGGGGACAAAAACCCTCTCTGCTTTATTTTTCTAACCTATCACTGCCTCCAGAATGCTATTGTAGGTATTTAGTTATTTACTCTCAATAATAAAGTGGTGTGATATTTGAGAAAAACAAAATCTCCCTTCTCTACTCACACAGTATCTGTCTCTTGCTTGACACTACTCAGGCTCATGACTTGCACAACACCCACAGTCTGCATAACTTTTACCAAAAAGTTATCTGGTATCTCAGCTTGTGTATCTATTAGATATGACTGCTCAAACCTCATCTACACTGGGTTACAAAGCAGAGGTAAAAGTTTGAAATATTACACCCCCCGGAAAACTGATACAAAAATACTCAGGATCCTCATTGGGAGATAAGAATTAATATTTTAAGTGCTTGGCTCCATGTGTCTGATAAAAGTATATTTGGTTTTAGTACTGAAGGTGAGTTATTCTCTTTGGTTAAATGCTAATTTTCACATTGAGATTAAAGGAAGAATTACACAGCTACCCCTGGCCAGAGATTTCAACAAGTACCAACCAGTAAATACTGAACATTTCTGTCTGGGTGTTTACATCAGCGTCACTCCATGCCCACCATCACCTAAAAGTGATAGCTAGCCTGCAGAGTGAGCTTCAAAGGCCCTTAATTAAAGCCCTAAGTTTAGGATAAACAGATCGCACTCTGAGGATGCTACAGGAATGACATTAAAGGCAATTTCTCCAGGACCAGCTGGGCTCCTGCTGGGAGTACATGTTCCAGGCATGGGGGAAGCAGGGAGCTGGTGCTGGGGCAGGGAGCAGCCTCTTTCCCTCGCACCCTCCCAGGGCGTGCACAGCCAGACCACAGGAATTGTGGTCTGCTTGGAACGGCCACAGTGCACGGCAGCTGTAAACGGGGACCTGCGCCTCCCAGACAAATGATGGATTGGGCCGTGACACATGTTCAACATCATTTCCTTTTGGATTCTTCCAGGAAGCCCATCAGCCAGGGTGGGCAGGAGAAGGAACCTGTTCCTGGCCAGGTCATGGCTCAATTTATGAATATTAAAATACACTCTCTCTCCCCCTTCACTGAAACTCAGCAGATGCCAGACTTTCATTATCTTGGCCATTTTTTCTACTATGCTTTTATTAGATTCCACTTCTAAAATCATGTCCTTGAGCAATTTAATTTTTACATCTTTTTAACTTTTGGGGAGTATTTTTGTTCATAGGTAACTCCTTGTTTAATTCTGAGGATAAAGGTCTTCTGTAGGTATCACCACATTTAAATGTAAATAAATTACCATTTGTATTTCATGAAATATATTCTTCTTCCCTTTTAATTCACTGCTCCAAAAGGAAAACCCAAATAGAAGATGGAAAAAAAAAAGGGGGAAATCATTCCTTAACAACATTCTGATTTACATCTGTTTAAATGAAATGCTAAGCACTGTGCAAAAATTATAATATTAATATAATTCTATGTATTTTAATAGCCTGAGTATTTTCCTGACTTGCTGAAACCTCTACCAGGAGTCAATCCTCAGGGCCAACGAGCAAAACAGCAAATAGACAGAGCTGAGCAAAAATACTCTGGAATAATTTATAGTCTTTAATGTGTTTATTTGTCTAAGTGTAATATTTATATGATTCTCATTTATGAAATTACTTAATGAAACATAAAATGTTATGAGTTGTAATTTATTTTATTAAAATAAAAATCAGGAACACATTACTCGTATGGATAGTCTCATCTGAATTTAATCCCTGTTGCTGGGCACTCTGATTTGTTCTAAGGCTCAGAAGCCTCAGGTACATTACTTTCAGTAAACTGTTCATCATGAAGAATAGAGAGGCCCTACAACACTCAGGAGAGTTCCTATTATGTTTATTTTCTATGTATTAAAACAGCAGCCTCAAAAACTCTCCAGTGCCTTTGATAATAAAGCCCCAACCTGAAAACATTTATAAATATAAATAACCTTAATTAATATAGCCAATGTTAGAAGGAAACTCATATATGTAAACTAAAATATATAAAAAACATCTTTAACTGAAGAGAGGTACTCTGTGAAGTATTCCATGTATTTATCAATGCTGGCTCCCTTAAGCAGTCATGGAGATGACCTCACCTATATCTAGCACTGAGAAAGTCACGGTTGAAAATTTTGAGATTTCAAACCTAATCTATGGCAAAATGCCTGGATTGGGACTCATTTCTCTCCTGTCCTTTCATAACTAAGATATTTATTCTAAAGGGAAAACTGTTCTCACAAAATACTACTCTGCATGAGTAAGTAAGCTGATGTGAATGACAGTGAAGGGAACTAGGTCAGCTGTGTTGTTAAAAAAAAGAAAATAAATTTTAAAAAGAGAATACAGCAGCTAATCTAAACCAGAACACAAATAATCAAGTTTTAAAAGGTCCTATATTGTTTAAAAATTTTCAAAGTCCCTTCCTTTTGTTTTATTAAATTTGTATTTTTTTCTGTGTTTCTGTTTTCCTCACACTACAAGATGATCCAATTCTTTTCTTGTGAAAGGCCAGATCCCCATTCCCTCAAAGGCAAAAAAAATTGCACATTTGATTTGTATCTGAGAAAGCATTATCATTTGATTCTGTAAGTCAATACATTTAAACATCTCTTTTGGCAAGCTAATGAGCCCTTTTTCCATCCTAAAAATTACATACTTCCCAAATACAATCCTTGCTAAAATATTCCCTTCCACTGCCTCTCTCTTTAACTTTTGCAGATGCCAGTCTAGGCATAACTGAACGGTCTTTCTGAGCTCATCTGGAGTCTGAATTAAATGAGGTTCTTCCTCCAGTGATGTGTATGTGCCTTGCTTCTTGTGTACTTCCTTACAAACTCACTGAGAGGTATTTGTATTGGGACACAGCTTATTAGGATAGAAATCTAAATATATGAGATATTGTATGAGACCAAAACTACAGGATATTAGGATATTATTTTGATTATTAAGAAATAATTGATTTTAAGTTCCAGTTCATTAAACTGATTTACAAGAATTTTTTGAAAGATAAATGAAACTCCTGAAGTGGAACAGGCAATAACTAACCCACAGAACCCACAAAACTATTTCCTATTGTAGCATTAAGTGGTTTAGATGCCCTGAGCAATGCTCTGTTTGGATTCTGAACGCCTCAATGCTTAAACACATCAACGACATAAAAGGTCAGTCAGAGCTGATGTATTAGCAGGAGAAAGAGATGCTATTACTTCTGAATCAGAACACGGCACTCAGTTGTCAAAGGTAAGCCCAGGCTTCACTGAACAAGCCATAAGCACCATGCTGTTGCTTGGTCACTTGGTGCCCCTTCTTCCAATGTGAGCATCCAAACTCACCGAGATCGCTGCCTCTAGATGAACCTGGTACAGCATTTAAAGACAACATTCAAAATACTGGAGTTCTTTTATATTTCCCCTTTGTTTTTTGATGTCCTTATTAATTAAGAACAGGTTTCAGGTGTTCCCTTACAAAGCAAAGAAAAGCTGCAGCACCTCTTGGGATTTTTACTGCTAAACAAATGAGACCTGAGTACATAGAGAAGTGATGACCTCTTTGGAGAGGTGAACTGAATGGTTTTACTGCAATGGACTGCTAAGAGCTACTTGTTCAGAAAAGCCCTGCAACAGAAGGGGCTGTGTGGAGCAAGAATAAGAAGGATGAAGGTTTGTTCTCTCCCACCCAAGACCTGATGCTTATTACAGCCTCAAGAATAAGAGTTAAATAATGGGTTTCCCCCTTCTCTGGAGGCAAAGGAGACCCCGCTGTGATTTCCAGAAGTGGAGGCAGGTAAGGGTGGCCAAATTGCTTCCATCAGGCCACCAGCTGGATGTTGGGCTGGTGAACAGTACTCAGGACTTGTCAGGCTCTGTTTGGGCTTGTCCTGGCCTGCCTGGAGCTTTGCTAGAGCTTGTTAACTGCAGCAGCAGACTTGCAGCATAACTCAGGTTAAAAGAGGCTCCAGAAGGTCCAACCAGTACTTGAAACAGAGTCAGATATGAGAGGATGCTGCTAACGCTTTTTTTCCTGCTATTAGTTTATTTTCTACATTGATGAAAAGGAAGGAAAGAAAAAAAATTAAATTAAACTTCATATTTGCTCTCTGTTTTCAAATCTCATAATTTTTAAATCAATGTTTTCCAATTACTTGTGAGGAACAGTACAGTGCTGTAACAACAACAAAGTGGTTATGTAATAACAACTTTCTAAGGCATTTCTAACTCAGGCCATATTTAAATCAGCTTTTATAAGATGATAATTACTGTACTGTAAACCCAAACTCTTCAAATTCCAAGTGCTCATTTTAAAACATGTGAAATTTCCTCCAAAATAAGTATCCTCTCTTAGCTGAATTACCAAGAAGAAAAACTAGAAAGATCAAATAGGGTCTAAAAATCACAGAGATCCAATATTAATAAAAGAGTAAGAATGCTCAGTGAAGTTGATGCCAAACAATAGTAGTTATTCATGTAATTTAAAATTATATATTTTAGTGGCAATCCCTACACTCTGCATATCTGTTGACATGCCTTCATTCTGCTTGTGAAGAAAACCAGAAGCAAAATTCAAGCCATGCCACCATTTTCTGTTCACACTGTTTTCCTGATTAATTTTATAGCTTTAGAAAGAAATTATTATTTTAAAAATATTTCATTTCTGGAAATACTAATAAATAATAATTATGCACGTTTTAAAATTTGTGATGAACTTCTGCACTGTATCAGCCTTGATACTCCTATTCACCATATTGTTAATAACCTTTATGATATCATAAGAAACAGAAGTAATCTACTGTTCTACTTCGAATCCCTTACTACTTTTGAAACAACATATGGCTGAGGTTGAATACACTTTTGAGAATTCTGTTTGTTTGGCAAAATTTAGTATCAGCTAAAAATAATCTTTCCTTTAAATTCTATTAAGATTACACTTAAATATATAGGTAGTATTCTAATGCATTTCAAGCAAAAATGAGTAAAACCAAGGCAGGCTTTTGTGTTATACTTTTTTTAGGTACTTCACAGAACTGAGTAAGTGCTGCCATTCCCATCTTCCTGCTGCAACACAAGCAAAGACAGATCCTGAGATTAAAAACCCTGTGAAGTAAAAGCAAAAGCATATTTGCACCTTCTAAAATACCCACTCAGATAAAATCTTTCTAAGCCTTCTTAACACTCTGGGCTTACCTTATCTTATTTACTCTTTTTTCTGTACCACTTTTGCTTCTTCTAAGTGCCTGCAGCACCTCCCCACCTGTGCTCATCAAATCCTTTAATGTCACTTCCAATGTCCTGCACCTCTCCAGGTCTGGGTGAGGGCATCACCTGAGACTGGACTATGAGGAAAGACACAGCCTCTGAAAGCACCAGTTCTAACCGGGCCCTGGACTCATTCACCCACGTGAAAATCTGATTCCAAGAGGTTCAGAGAAATTGCTTTATTATTAATTGCCATCATTTTACCCATAGCAACACTAAAGAATAAAATGGATGGAAAAACACAGACTTGCCTATCCATCATTTTCTCCAGACAGTGGCAGATACATGGAAACAATGGGATGGAAAAGTGCAGGACCCTTCCTGACATCTCTTCCACAGCCGAAAAAATAAGTGTTTACTGTGATAATTTTTGTGCCTAGGATATGAAGCCTGTCAAGGATTTTGCAGCATATGTGCAGCAGTACATAGAGAAATAAGCTTTGCAATGACTTACAGTCAGAGACTAGGACTGTAGCCAATCTTTATTATAATTCTTCAGTGCAGAAAAATTACCGTTTTGGAGACAATCGCCTCATAATGCTTGAGAGCAGATTTAGCTAACAAAAACTCCACAAAAAACAGGACAAAGTAGCAAAGTTGTTATTCTGAAAGTGTGGGAGGGAGCAAATGAAGCACATTTTCGTGAAGCACATAAGGAGAAAATTCTCAGATCAGAAGAAAATCAGAGTGCAGGTGTATACAATTTACAGTTAAAGAAATAAAAGAACAGCACACTATTGCAAAAATGGAGCCACTCTTAGACAAAGTACATAAGCACCAAAGTGCGGTTTTTGTCCTGCAAATTTCTGAGCTCTCCTGCCCTAATCTATAATAAATATAAGTGGATAATATGCTATTAACTCTATGAAGACAAAAAAAATTGGTCTCTTTCTGGGGTGTTTGGACATTTTCAAAATCGTTTGTGAGAATAACAATCCCATGTCTCATTCACTGTGTTAAAGATAATTTTGATCTCGGTCCTGGCAGACTAGGGTAAATAAATTAAATGAAAATTATTGTTCACACCCTAAGAGTAGCAAACTAACTGCTGTAGTACCCAGCAGGCTTACTGCTGGTCTTAATTAAATACTTTCTCAAATTCAGAATCCTGGCTTTGATAAGGATCAGCATCTTCTCCCTGAAACCTCCATGGCGGGGCAGATTTGTCCGGCCCTCAGAGGAGACGCTGAGCTGAGCGCCTGTGTGGCCGCTTGCCAAGCGATACTTTCGTGGAACTCCTGGAGCAAAGCGTCGCACTCTGACACATTCTGCCAGCTGTCCTATATTCTCAAGCGCAGTGACAAAATAAAACCATCTCATTATTTGACTTTTCCCCATGCTAATCCATGCTGCTTGGCCAACCAGTGTGAAACTAAATAGCTGATGGCATTTTTTAGGGGAAAAAAAAGCCCAAATCTAGGAGTTCGCAGGACTGTGGAATTACTCCAAGAGGCTTTCTGATGAGTCATTTTCCAGCTGTCTGAAGCTTTTGGCAGCAAAGACATTAAAAACATATTATGACTGCACAGCTTTTGCTCCAGGTCCTCGCTCCAGATGATTTTTTTGCCTCTATGTACTGCTATCTACATTCTTTGCAGGATATTTATTCATGTACTGCTAACTACAATTATTGCAGAATATTTATCCACAGAGAATTCTGCTTATACCTCAATATTTAACAGCTGTTGGGTGGCCTTGGATGGTGCTGTTTAAAACAGTGGTCGTAAATCTATTATTTCCTCAGACTACATCTGCATCAGCCAAATTTTCCTGCTTGTGTCTTTTTCCACAGATGCCCTGAGGAAGTTTCATTCTAGGCAATGACCTACATTAGGGCAGGCTTGCTGCTGCAGCCCCGGGGAGCACCTTTCGGTGCTGTTCTGCCTCCCCACTGCTGAGCTCCAACTGCGGCTTGTTTTTCATGCAAAGTCTCTTGCTCAGCTTCAGTCTTCTAGGAAATAACCTGAACATCTTAAGAAAAATAATCCACAGGAGCTATTCAGAGAGGATTTAATTACTTGATACTAGTTGTCACTGAAAAGTGCTCCGCTCATGCCAGAGAGATAAAAAACACCAAGAGTAGGAACACTGAAAGCATCAGGAGAGGTGATTCTTCTCCTCCACTCCACTCTCATGACTTCTCGCTTGAGTACTGTGTTCAGCTTTGGGGTCCCCAGCATAAGAAGGATATGGACCTCTCAGAGCAAGTCCAGAGGATGTCCAAAAAGCTGATCAGAGAGTTGAAGCATCTCTCCTATGAAGACAGGGGACCAAGAGAGTTGGGGTTGTTCAGCCTGGAGAAGAGAAGACTGCAAGGAGACCTTCCAGAGGCCTTCCAGTACCTAAGAGGGGCTATGAGAAATGTGGAGACCGACTTTTTACAAGAACATTTAGTGATATGACAAGGGGGAATGGCTTTAAACTGAAAGAGGGTTAGATTAGATATTAGAGGTTTAGATTAGCTGTTAGGGAGAAATCCTTTACTGTGAGAGGGGTGAGGTCCAAGAAGTTGCACAAAGAGATTGTGGATGCCTCATCCCTAGGAGTGTTCAAGGCCAGGTTGGGAGGGCTCTGAACAGCCTGGTCTAGTGGAGGCTGTCCCTGCCTGTGGCAAGGGGGTTGGAATTAAATAATCTTTAAAGTCCCTTCCAACCCAAATAACTCTGTGATTCTACGTCCTGGTCTGTTTAGGGTATAAGTACTACAGCTACACCCTCCTGGAACATAGGAAATAACTTCTACACTAGAATTTATATATCCAGTAGCAGTGGGTGTAAAGGAGCTCTTTGGAATAACTTTAACTGCCAAGTCTTACCTAGCCTGTTGAGAGACAGATGTACCTCCACAGAGCGACCCCTTGCAACCTATGATGTTGAAGGTAAGTAAGACTAGTTCTTTTATACTGGTCATAAAGAACATATAGGAAAATCTCATAGGACAATCATCTCATAATAATTGCTGAAGTTCAGAAAAAAACCCCAAAGCTATTGGATGTAGAAAAAATACTGAATAGTAAATATGTGACCAAGTGTTATAACCGTTAAGTAGCATGTCCTTTAATAACTTATGCAGATGAATGTACAATTTCTCTTATATTGTGTTTAGTATCACAGGGATCTATACTGCCAGCAATCCATCAGTATCTAGCACAGATACTTCTCTATAAATAAAAATGATGGGTGAGCACTTAAAAACAATTGGCACCGAGGAATATCAAGGCTTGAAGTGGTGCTGGTGTTTACTATTCAGCTTCATTGGGTGCACACTGCAACAGAGGAAAACCCAGAAGTTTCCCTATATGTTAGAATAAACTAATTATCAAAAAATTATATTTAACTATTTAAAAAGTATATTAAATAATCATTGGCTCATGCTCCAAGTTGTGTTCAGATAGAGAGACCATAGGGTCCAGACAATAGGATTTGCACTCAAGCCCTATGAATACAGCCCACAAGGCTTCAATTATAGGATCAGGCATAATACAGTTTGTGAAAGAGAAAGGAAAAAAAAAGCCAACACATGACAGTTGTTTGGTTTGTGGTAAGTGAAGTTTAAAGATGATTGGCTAGTATTGCTCAGGCAATCTATCTACATCTCCATACTACATCTATCACCATAGCAACTGCAGCCTTGGAAGTGTTTCCAAGACTCTAAGAGCAATTAATTTTACAGGAGATGTAAAACTGGATCCCTATTCTCTTATAAAGGAGTTAGATGGATCACGCCAAGCACCCCACCAGCCTAAGTACAATATTTATCACAATTTACTTTGTAGGATCATTTACTCATGGTTTAGATTGTTATTCAATAGCACCTTACATGCATGCAATTTTAGGAAAGTGGAGAAGAACATGCTCAGCCCACAAGGACTGGAAATCTGTGAGCTAGTCCAAGGCAAGTAAGAAGTCCTGGGCAGCAGTCTGGTCGCTGCTTGCGGGTGACAGGGAATCCAGGCAGCAGGCTGTGTCTGCTCCCTGCAGGACATGCAGCAACACACGGACTGGGAGAGGACTGTGCTAACACATCTCTCCTCATCTTCTGAACTTGTAGCACACAGGATATCTAAAGAAACCATTACTCCATGTAAACAAAAGCTTGCTCCACAATTGTACGGCATCATTAATACTTCCTCTTATGTGCGGCAGCCAAACAGGAACTGACACCACTGTTTGTGCTCTGGTCACTGGCTTTAATATCAACTAGAACTGTCTCTGCAAAAAAATCACACTGCTGGAACAAAACATCCTATTAATCATCAGCCCACACTGCTCAGTATTTCAGAAACCAACACACACAGGCAAGCGTGTTAAGAGAGACATGAGATACCGTGATTTTATTGGAATATAGAGATTCTCTCTGGACAGAGAGTTTATCTTCTAGACAGACGCTTGAATAAAACAATGTTAATAAATTAACTTTATTAAGTATTAAGTTTTAAAAGATGTGTTTTTCTAGAAACTGAGATCTCATGAATATCCAGGTTCAGAGGAACTCCCTCCTCCTCATCAGTCCCCCTTCATCAATGGTGGCCTTTATGTCCCACCTGTGTGATTTTATCAAAAAATGCATGCTCTCCATCTCCACCTTGTTTCTGGCTCACAACCACCTAGCTTGGAAACCAAGTGTTATTGGTGAAACTTTAGGCAGAATATTGCACTTAAACATCCATTTCCTGCAGTGAAACATAGAGAAAAAGGGCAACGTACTTAAAGTCAACTCATACACATTTAGGAAGAAGGACAGCTCTCAGAGGTCATGTCACTGGCTGGTCCTGGTAACATCTGAGCTGGCACCAGCATGAAAAACTGCTGTTTTTTCCTCCAACTGCCACTCATCAACAATGGTCTTCCTGCAGTCAGGATTTCACCTGACAGCCCATCATCATTAGTAGCCTTATTTCATTGCTTTCATTCCTAGTGACACTTTTTCCTTTCCTGCCTTGTAGTTTTCAGAGCCAATTACTTGGGGAGCTTCTAATTATCATTATGTCCCCTTCATGGACTGGTCCTAAATTTATCACAGTGTTCCTCAGTTCGTATTCATTTACCCTTCTAATCTCTTGGGCAGGCAGTTATCACCACATACCTACTACTAACCATTATCAGCAATCTTTTCTTAAATGTTATGCATAAATGTGAAAGTATTGGAAAGGTCATAGCAAGCATAAGAAGCAGAGTGGTGGGACTACACTGAAGTAGCAATTAAGAAGCCCACTTCAATTGGTTACTTATATTTGAAAAATATTCCTGTTCACTTCAGCTTTTCATCAAGGAAGGATGTAGTTGGATAAAAACTTTGAACCCAAAACTATAGAAAAGTGTCTGAACCAGCTTCTCAGACCACAGGGTGATCAAGGCAGCCCAGGTACAAAAGTCCTCCTGGTCACAGTGCAAAACTGTCCCAGCCTTACCTGACAAATTCCACACTAATCTCACCATGGGTTTAGCTGGAAACTGCATCCCTCTTCTGAAATTTTAATGAGCATGTTCTGGATTAATTAATTGTAAGAGATTTTTCCAGGAGCAGAGAATGCCCCAGTGACCCCAGATAAGCATACCAATGCTATTTACAGCCATAAAAGTCAAATCATGTCTGCTTTGGGTGCTCTCACATATACTGCCCCGGTATACTCACAAACAGGGGACAATAGTCTCTACAGCAATGCAGTATCAAATTATAAAGTCATTTATCCTGATTTAAATAATTTACAGATTTGGCATATTGGATTTTTCTACAGTCAAAAGATTTGCTGGTTCAGAGTTGTATACTTGCAGTAATTTTTATGTCAGAACAGCACAGTCAAAGTTAACTACTTGTTTAAAACAGTTTGATAATTAAACATCTCTATTAAATAAACAGACAAACAAACGAATAAATAAATCCCCATAACAGTTCAGAAGACAGAAAAAACTTAAAGTCCTGTGTCACTACAAACCCCACACCCAACAGAAGACCTGAATGAGGACTTTAGGTATCTGAATTTGGAGACTTTCTAAAGAACAGTTTGGTTTAAACTAACCTAAATGGTGTCCAGCAGCTCTTGAGCTCACTATATGTCACCATATTATCTCCTAAAACCACTATGGCCCAGTGACAAAAATGAGAGGCAGGCAGCTGAATCCCAGCTTGATGACAATAAGCATGGCTCTTAAGGGGAGAAATGCCCAGTTAAATATGAAAAAACTTAATTAGTAGATACTGTTTGTCATTACAGTTGGGCAAAAGAGCTCGAGTGGGAGCCAATAAAACTTTTCCCGTAAGTGAAATGCCCTGTAATTATTTGAACTAAATTACATTATCATAGTCTGGGACATGCAGTCACTTCTGCTCTTTTTTCAGAGCAAGAACTTTGTCTTCCCTCTTCATCTCTCTCACAAATACAATGTAATCCAATTAACACTTTATCTAACCCTTATCAGCACCTTCTTCAAACAAGTTCTGAAAAGGAAATGAAAAAATATGCTCAGCTGTGTATAATGAGGAATTCAAATAGTCGAAAGTACTTTTCTATAATTAGTGGGAAATAATTGAGAGTTGTAAAAGACTATTTCTCTCCAGATACATGAAGGTATGTACACTGAAGAGAAATATTTGTGTAAATAATACCTGCTCATCTCTACACAAATAGAAAAACAGTTCTCATGGGACAACTCTGTATTAAAGAATATACTATATTTTTAAACATAAGTGTTTCACTCAGCAATTAGCACTGGCCCCTAAGAATGCACCCAGAAAACCCCAAAAAATTAGCTCTAGATTATAATTATCAAATGTATGCTGTACAGAAATGGGGTCTTTGGGGCTAAGTTTTATAGTGATTATCCAAATTTCTGCTGTGCTAAGCTTTAGAAATAAATGAAATATGCACTGCAGGGGAACAAGACTACCAAATTTTTAACAAAACTATTAATTTCATGCTGAGAAGTCTCTTTATTACCAGAAATTAAATCTATTGCAGCTACTTCTTAGCACTGGTTTTGGTCTAGCAGGTGGCATTCCTGCCTACAGCAGGGGGCTTTGGAACTGGATGATCTCAAAGATCCCTTCCAACCTATGATTCTATGACTCTATTTATGTAACTAAACACTCTTTGCTTTAAATTTTTTGCTGACTGACTTTGGGGTTTGCAATAATGCTTCATGGGTATCCTTGCTTCCAAAGGTGCAGTTCAAGGTAGCATGTCAGGCTGATTTTACTCTTGTGCCTTCAGCCATAGTTTTGTTTCAGCAATGGTAGGTTTTAAACATTTCAGGCATGTTGCTATTGTGATCCTTAAACTGCATCAAGAATTCAAATAAAAAACTATTTTTGTCTTGGTCAAGTGAAAGGGACAAATCTGGAAAATCTAAAACACCTAAGTGCTGCTTGGGTCTGAATACAAAAATTGAAAATTACCTGTAATTGGAAATTACATATTATTGTCTATAAATTTCTGCTGTTGAATGAAATCTTTTTTTCCTGTTTTCCAAAGTAAAAACTCAAATATTGAGAATACTGTTATAGAAAGCATCTATCACTAAGCTAAAAGAGTGGTGTGCTACTATGATGCTTGCTAAATGGAAGAGTAAACAGAACACTCAATCACCCTGAAAGGAAAGATGAACTTTTTTCTACCTGGAATAATATTGTTATTTCCAACCAAATTGAACCTTCATTTTTTTATTTTACTCAAACTATTCAAACAATTAAATATGAAAGATTCCACAAAACCATATCAATACCAACTTGACAATTTTTTTCACCTTTGTCTGGAAATCATGATGGTCCTTTTTTTATCACTGTTCAAAAGTGCCTCAGAAATATTCTAAGAAATCTGAGAAACATTTGTCTTAATAAATTGAGGACTCTACAGATGAGACTGAAATCCATGAATACCCAGAAGGTGAAATACAAAAAAAATTAATAAAAAGAAAGTATATACTCAAACAATAACATGCTCTCCAAAAAGAACTGCCCAAAGGGTGAGCTTGTGGTCTCAAGCAGGATATATAGAGGAAACAGCTGGAGGAGCTGGAAGACCTCTAAGGCATCTTTACCCTGTGTTTACCCTCTCCAGAATGCCATTCCCGTCATTTAAAGATACAGTGAAGAGAACAGAAGTCTGTTTACTCATTAGACTTCTGGTTGATGAGCAAACAACCCTTTCATATTCACAGTTTGAAGCACATGGAGCCTATGCACAAACCTTTACCTGTAGGCTCTCACTTCACTTTCACATATCATGGGTTGCCAAAGTGAAGCTGAAACCACCAGCATGCTTCAAATACCACCGATTTGCAGTTGTAGGTCTGTAATTAAAAGCCATGTTTGACATCTGATTTTAACTGACACCCGTATATATGGCTTTAGGCTGGTCTCCACTCTCATTGTGGTTTGTATAACATTTATTGAAATGCTTCCCTTGAAGGGAAACTTTCTGATGGCCAACCGAATAAACAGCTTGGGTTCCAATTCCCTTCAATTACCCTACCGATGTGATCCAGTAGGAAGTGATTTTAAATCTGAACTGTCACTAAAGATCAAAGCTCAAGGTTAAAATAAGAAAGAAACAGATATCTGAAGTTTTTCACATGACAAAAAAAAAGAAAAGGTTCACATACAACTGTATTTTAGTTATGCCAGCTTGGAAACAGACCCAATGAATAACAGCCTGTATGCTACAGAGATGCAAAGAAATCAGGAAAACCCAGTCAAATACACTGAGGCAACCTAAAAATCCCTCTAAAATGCCCTTCTGACCAAATATGTTTCTTAAATTATGACTTGTGCTAGTAATGCTGGATTAAAACTGCTGTAAATTTGGATAAGAGAGTTTTGGTATCAAACAGATTAGGAAGAGCTCTTGCTTATTGAGTCAGAATTGTATCGACATATTGAAATCCAGTGACCCTTTTCACAGTCGTTGTTAACTAAGGACAACTCACAAGATGTTTTCTTGGTACATAAAAGGCTTTTTCCATTTCACTGAGTTCACTTTTTACTAAGCAAGAATTGAACAGAATTGGAGTGCTGCAACTGATTTCCAAATCAGAAGACAAGATAGCATTTTGAGCAGAAGATAATTTTAACTAGCCATAGATGAAATGCAAGTGGAAAACCCCTTTTATTCAAAGTAATAACTTTTACTGCAATTAAGAAAAGTGCTTTTTCAGACTATACCTCCTATGCATGATATGCTGTGAAGTAGTTTTCAAAGAAACATACACTTCATTTTGAAAGAATTTCATTAGACAGATGTCTCCATCTACACCAAAAGTACTGGAGCAAGCCAACCACCTCTCTTCTTTTTCACATATCAGCAAATCAGCCCTAAAGTGCATCTCCCCAGAAGCTCACGTACCTGAACTGCACTGAAGGATTTATATCCTAATGACAACGGAAGCCATGAACAGCAAACACCATTTTTTCCCTTAAATTTTGGATTGAAAGATATCTACAAAATTAAACTAAGCATCCAACTGCACCAATGAAGGGCTAAAATAAAGCTGTGGGGGGTTTTGTTTTGTTTTGTTTTGTTTTGTTTTGTTTTGTTTTGTTTTGTTTTGTTTTGTTTTGTTTTTTACGGTCAGCTTGCACATGTACAAAGCTTCGACAGACACAAGATTTTCCCCAAACAACTGCTGACATGTCTCCTCAGACACCTCCACAGTAAAAGTTTCACTGCACACAGAGCTGGAAACACTATTTCCAGCCCAGGGGGACTTCACAGTAAATCTGACAGTTCTCAGCCTTTAACTGAAAAGTATTGTTCATTTTAACCCTGGAAGAGATTGGTCACAAATCACCAGATTTTGAAACGTCTACAAGGGCTTTTTTTGTTCAAAGTTTTCCTTCATAACCTATAACAAGAAATTTCATCATGGACTACTGGAACCAGGGTACTTAGGAAAGCAGGGAAGTACACAAACATAAGAGAATGGAAACATACTGCTACTTTCTCAAAATTAAATCACTGTTTCTTATTCACTTAGCTGGTAATAAAATTCACAGGCTTCCCACTATTTGGCTTGAAATTATGGGGACATTGCCTGTTTTGATTTGCAACATGTTGACTTCTTCAGTCACACCACCAAGGGGGACCATAAAGAAGCACTTCTTTATTACTCTGTAGGCATTGCCATCTATCTTATCTTAATCACTTTGAGCACTATTTCAGGAGTGATCCCTGCTGTAACTCAGAAGCCATGCACCAACACTTCAACCTTTTCAAAGCTTAGACATGATTTCAAATGCTTTTGCAGTTCAGAACAAAGATTTCTTACTGAGTGCACCAAAAAACCTTTATCATTCAGCAGGGGAGGTGCAGAGATACCACCACTGTTCTTTCTCCTTACTGACCAAGGAAATAATTACTACTGAGAGCTTATGAAGAGACTAT
>VZTG01005312.1:1240120-1323807 GCA_013397845.1 Melanocharis versteri
AAATAAGGCCTACAAGAAAAATAACACAGTAAAGCACAGTAGCATACTGTAAAGAATTTGTGTTCGGATGCCTTTCAACATGACTGATTCAGATGAACAATAATAAAAGTTTCTTTTCATTCTTAAGAGCTTCATTCAAGCTTTGACAACCAAAAAATTGTCCAACAAGTTGCACAGTATAGAATGAATGCAGTTATTGGGATGCTTATTTTATATATAATAATAGATGCTTTAGTTTCACAAGTCATTAGAATAAACATATGTCATACCACAAAGAAAAGAGATGAAAAATTCTTCCCATTATCTTCTCTCTCTTTTCCCTATTCAATGACAAGATTATTAATTGCAGATGGCAAAGGAAAATGTCTTCTTTTATGTGCACAGCTGCACAGTTATGTGGTAGAGACATTCCATGATTCTATGAACTTCAGATACAAAGTAAAATTCAAGTTGTGAAGCTACCTTCCAGTGCTGCGTGAACTAATTTTAAACCACAGAAATGAACATCAAAAAGAAAAAAAAGATTTTTTGAATTTAAAATAATAAATACTTTCCTCTCTCTTCAGCTCAACACTTGCTGAAACTCCCAGAGTAAATCTCTGGTACTAAAAATTTTATTTTGCTTTCTCCTCATCTCCCACCCAAGGGACCCCCTAAGAGGGAAGCACTGGCAGGAGTGCACTCACTGAAATACTGCCTGGAATAGTGATTTATACATCTGGCTGAAATAGCCAACCACTGGATGTCACTGTTACTCCACATGAAGTAAGCAAATACAACCATGAAATTACCACCACCACAGAGTAACTGTCAGCTGTTGGACACTTCATAAAACAACAACAACAACAACAACAACAACAACAACAACAACAACAACAGAAGCCCTTTGAGAAGTACAGTGAATTTAAAATTTAGAAGAAGTTCAAGGGAAAACCATGCTTGGAAAACAAAATCTTAGGGATGCTTCAGTGCAAAGGGTGGTCAATGTCGGCCTATGTAACTGTGCCAAATTTTGGCTTTGAAATAAACTAAAGGAAAAGTTGGTTTTACTTCAGAATGGGAGAGCAATTTATTCTTCAAGTCCTCTGTATTTATGGCTTCTGGGACTCCAGGCTGTTTCCAGTTGCTACCAATTACATATAGCCATTGTTCTGCAAGTATTTTTCTAGTTGGAAGAAGACTGACTGACATGACTATTTAGGTAGCACCACAAAGACATATATGTACATGTTAAAAAAATTCCCGTCAGTCCTCAGCTGAGTATCCTTTTACAGAGAATGGCTTTCAGTTCCATTAGTTTTCCCATGAGCAAATTGGTTTTCTGGTGTAAAAGGTTATATGCTGCTTCACTTTGGATTGTAAACAGAAATTTCAGTATTCTTACAAGGAAAAAAACCAAGAAGCTTATCCTCTACCTAGAATGCAGAAACTCCCTTCTTGATCCCAGGTGATTTTCTCTGCACCAGCTTTGAACATGAAACTGCTTCAATCTACCAGATAAGGCAAAAACCTATTTCTTTTTCTTTTGTGTATCATGCTTCACCAAGCAATTGTTTTATCCTTATTTTAACCTGCTCACCTGGCTGTCTCTACTATTTCCAGTAGCCCTTGAAAACACAGAAATAACTCAGCTTGCTATTTCCAACCTCCACAAAACAAAATGAATCTGAGGCCATGGAATCTGAAAAGAGACCTTACTTCAATTTAATTGCTAACTAATTGTGCTTAACCAAAAAGTATGCTCTTAGGAAATGTGAGATCTCTACAAAAACAAAAGTAGCCCTCATTTGTAAGGACTTATGATTTGTTATTAATAGGTTCATGTTATTTTTAAGAATCACTTCAACTTCCATTAGAAATTTCATCTGATGAAATTTCTTGGATTCTTTCTTCTTTCAAATTAAAAGTGTTAGGAATTACAATAAAATCAAAAGTTCAGAATGAGTTTGAAAGGTGTCTAGAATATTCAACCATAAATAATGGAATACTATCCGTAAATATCTTTAATTATAATGCCTAATTTCACCTTACATACGTGACAACAGAAAGAGAATTTCTAAGAGTCATCTACACATTTTTCAATTTTTCTTTGCAGCTAAATATATACAATTTTACTGAACTTATTTACCCTTGTTAAAATAGGATCTCTATGTTATCAATATTAACTATGGGGAAACTATAACTTCATTGAGATAGAAATTCAAACTTAACACAGTGCCTGCATTTCCCGATAATATTTGAATCTGTTGCTCTAGTTAGATGTCATATGATTTTATGCGGTTTCTGGCCACGTACTATATTTTTTTTATGCTTCTAATTAAACTTAAAGCTGCAGAAACGCATAGAAACATATAATCTGTACAATCAGGAAGATGAAAGTATCTGGGACTCAAATATAGAAAAAGTATATAGAATGCCTTAAAAGCTATCTGCACATTTATTAAAATGCAGTGGAAAACGCTGTTTTAATGATACAATCCAAGGGATTTCCAGACAACTAAAAAACCCAGAGTTCATACAGCTTTTTCACTATAAAATGCAGCACTGATTACATATTTTTATGTGACAGAAAAACAAGCAAAAAAAGTGTGGGTCAGGAATTAGAGAAGATTGGACAGCCATGTAAATTCTTCGCAAGTTAAAGATGCCAGAAATAAATAGCCACACTAAAGATATTTCAAGCATAGATTTTTAGCGATTTTTCTAGCTCCACGTGAGAGAAAGTGAGAGTTGGCCTTTGCTGAATGGCACATCAAACCTGGCTTGTCACTGAAACCATCAGGACACACGGCCCCAGCACTTCACAACATGTACATGGAGCCCTCCATGTGATGGCCACAGACTCTGGCCACCTGTTCTTGTGACCAGGATACTGACCACAGTTTAGTAATGAAATTGAATTTCGTGGAAGCATTTGTATTGATGGAAATCATTCACTGGAATAATGGACCATAAAAGGCAGGCGACGATATGGCACATCACATGTTCCCCAGCCATAAAATAGATTTTTGCCTATAGTTTACACTTGTTTGACTTCTCTCTGCACTTACCGACTAGCCAAAGAATATGTGGGTCATTCAAAACCACAGTCAGCAATACAAATTCCGCCACCAACTGCGCTTTTAACTTCAATCGAAAGGCAGAAATCGGTCCGAGAAGATTCACAAAAGCAGAAAAAATCTCTCAAAATGTCTTTCTATTGTCTTTACATTGTCATGATGATGAAGCTTAGGCAATAGGAAAAGGGGGGTGAGGGTACCGGGGGAGGAGAAGCCTTGATTACTGGAAGATCTCATACAGCATAATACCAGACAGTGCAAAATACTGAAATTCCACAGAAAGCACCTTGAGGCATTTCCTGGCCTTAGATAAGTCTTAGTTTGAATTTTTCTCCCTTTAATCTTTTTGCAGTGACTTTAAATGATTCCCTCTTCCCCAGTGGGTAGTTACAGCTCCTGGTGCCGCCTGCCACAGAGGAGCTCTGACATTGCAAGGGGACTTTCTTTGATGAACTGTAACAAAACCTGTGTGTGAGGCTGCATTCTCTTCACCCTTCATAAAGGGATTGCTCATTAAATGGAAGGTAAACATATTAAGAATGACAATTTCCATCCAATCATTCAATTTAGGAAAGGACAGACGCTCCTGGCAAAGTCAAATTATGGCAAGGTTATCCATAATAGGGATTTTACAGTAAGCTGTCAGCATTCAGAGATCATCTGTTTACCAACAGGTATCACTCTCACTGTCCTCGGGCTTTTCCTGAAGCAGGGGAGAAAACTGACAAAGGGCAGAAGCATGCACAGGATCTGTGGCCTTGTGCATTCAACAGATGTGGAGCCTGCAAAGGTGACCACTGCTTTCAGACTCACTTGCAGCTGCATCCTTTTTTTATGCAAGAATAAAAGAAAAGTTCAGTGGCAAAGGTGCCAGAACTGCACAAACATTTAAATACTGTAGGGGCTGATCTTGATCTGCTTCTGAACTTGGTGCTTATTACTGTGAATTGTCTTACTAAAATTAACAGAAGTACTCAAACAAATAGAACTTCTAATGCCTTAAATTTCCTGAGTCTTGAGGTCCACAGGTGCATAAACGTAGATCTTTACACCCACATGGAGTCCCCTGAATTCCCCCAAGAAACCTTATCTAGGTGAAATCATCTGCCCACACTGTTCTTTTTTTAAGGTTTAGCGATGCAGTTTGTGGCATAACATACCAGGCAATTTTTCTGAACTTCAGCAAGAAATTAATTGCTTCTTGTTCGGACAGACAAGAAGAAGCTATTGTAAAGATACAATCTAAAGGCCAAAATAGAATTAGGATTGACATAAATGTGAATATAGAGACCGTTCAGAAATTTTTTTGCAACCATAAAGAACCTCTGCTTTTATATGGTCATAAAATCGTCAACTAAAATTTGCAGACACTGTTTAATTTTTTTGAGGTTTTTCTGCTTTTCATTTGGAAGCTGCACAGTCTTTTGGACGTGTTGATGGTCACTGAGCAATATTTGTCTCTAGCTGCCACTTTACAGAGACAGCAAGCATTGAAAGAGTAAAGACCACAAAATTGATACCAGTGTCTCAACATGACACTGTTTCGTACACATGTCCCTGCCCTTCTTCTACCTTCCTCCTCTTTCAGGTTTTATCCAAAGCTTATAGAAGTTTCAAAGTAACTAGACACATGAAAGCTTAGAGAGATGGTAACGTGCTAGATCCAATCTTTCTGTTTGCATAGCTCCCAGAGGATATGCAAGTAAAGATGACATCAAACAATTTCTAAGACTCAGCTCCATTATAAAGCCAGCCCTTAAAATTCACCATATGATATTGTTCTGACTAATTGCACATAAATTATTATGGACACTGTATTTGGTTAATGGTTTTGTATCCATTTATTTGAAGAATTTTTTATTTTATCAATTAAGTTAGAACTACTTTGAAGACTGCATGCAATATTGGATCTGGTAATAATTCCCCACCTGGAAAGCTAATTATACTTCTCTATTGCTTATTGGATATTTAATTAGTCTTTTACATTAGACACATTATATTGGTACATTGGATTCATATTGAATCCAAATTTTCTGCCGATTTCTGTAATGTGTGCCAGGCCAATCCGTGAATGGACTACCTGTACCAAACTCCACATGGTACAATGCAAATGGAAAGCTTTCTGGCAATTACTGAAAGGGTTCCTTTTCTCAAAAATCACAACTGCAAAGTGAATGCAACCTGTCACACCAAATTAAGCGCATAATAAATGCATAGAAAGCCTGCTTTCATCAGGACATAAAATATACATGCTCCCAATGTGCTGCTGAGTCTCTGCTGGCTTGCAGCTAGGGAGCAAGTGTGGGCCCATTGAAGTCCTGACTCCAGTGACACAGAAACCAGCCAACAGCTCTCGAAACTAAGCTACCCTGCAGGCTACAAAATACTAAAAACCTAGACAATTTTCTCAGGGCATGAAAACATGGGGATCATTCCAGGTTTGTTGAAATGGTGCTCACCATGCAATTCACTTAATGAGCGGGAGACTTCTCTTGTCAGTCCCTTTTCTATCTCTGGTGAGAGAGAGAATATAACATCACTATTTCTCCCCATAGAGAAGAAGGGATGTGTCTGTAGGTATGTGCGAGTATGTATGACTGACAAGTAATGTATCTTGCAAAATCTTTGAGGCAAGAACCATATCCTCTATATTTTGTACCATTTTACAGTATCAAAACATCACAGAAATATTTACGAACACCTGACAGCTTTTTTCTGTAGAAAAGAACTGAACATACATTATTTTTCTAGAAAGTGAAAGAGCTGGCTAAGATTAATTTCCAGCAACCATTCTCATTTTTAATAAAAATAGGTATTAGTACAGAAATTCTCATTCTAAAGCTGTGCCAATATTTGAAAAGGGCAAGTGGACTGACAGCATGTCAGTTAACACAGCAACAATCAGGTGCATCAATCACCAGGCAAGAAAAGAACCAATCAGAACAAAAATGGTCTTGTATTTAATAAGTAATTAAAACTTAGGCATTTAAGTAGTCAATTCAATATTATACTATGGAAAATCTTTGGGGTTTTTTTTCAGAGAAATACCAATTTATTCATTACTTTAAATTTGGTAACTGACAAAGGAAAAGAAACTGTGTTCATACATACCATATTTCAACTTATAAAAGTGTCTTATGTGATACTTTACAGAATTTTGACTGAAAAAATTGACATGTCTCAACTAAATCTTTCTTGGAAAACACCCCAAATGAGAAAGACAGGTACTGGGTGAACTGCTTGTAAGAGGAGCAAATTGAAACAAAATACCTTAATACAACCACATGGAAACCAGGCTATTTAGGGAAAAAATGCAAATAAAAATTCTAAAATATTAAGGATCATGGAAAATGCTAACTTCTTGCTAAATCTCTAATGGATAGTTATGAAGCCACCTTTGGCATCCAGGATAGGAGTGTAAAGCATTTAGATGTGAAAAAATATTTTTACAACTTATATTAACATGACTTATCATCATAGGTTATGCCATGAACTCAGAAAATGTTCCTACAATTTATTGCATTCCCACAGAGAAATAGTCTCTGACTAAAACTGTTCAAGCAAACAGCAGTATCTGCTCAACCAAGAAAAGAGTCCACATCATAGCTTTGCAAGAAATAACTTGATATGACAGAGTATCTGACAAAAATATACCTCAGCAAAAATTCAACAAAATGCTTCAATTTTACTAAATCCCAAAAGGTTGCAAAACCACCAGAAATTGGCTATTATTTCTGGTTATCTTATGAGAGGGAAAAAGCAGATTGCAATTGCAATTGGGATACAACCTCTCCATTCTAACAGAGAGAAGCTTTTCAAGATAGATTTTATGCTCCAGAGGATGCAGAAGTCTGGGGAGTGAAAAGAACGAGCCCTACTGCAGATCATTTCTAAACCATTCTGAATTCAGGGGGAAATGAAGCCCAAACTTCACAAAATCAAAAACTCAGGCTCCCCAATCAATTTCCATCCTAAAGTAAGCATCAATCTCATCAAATCTTGGGATGTCCTTATCATTTGCATTTATCTCCTTTGCATTTTTCTATAACTTTGTTCATGAATTTTACATTATTTCTGAATTTGCATCACCATATCTGGCTTTACACTATAAATATCATCCAAGGTTTCCTTTGTATCACCACAGAAAAAAAATTCAATAAAAAAATACAAGAAAGAGTTCAGATGTCATTGTTCAAAAAGTTTTAAAAGACAAATAGGTAATTTTGGTCATTCATATAGGTCATTCACAACAGTAAAAATATGAAATATACTCATTTTGAGTGCTCAGGTATTTCATACATTCCTAGTTAGCATTAGTTTTTTTCAGTAGGGAAGTATAGACAACAGTGCTAATTCAAATTTTAATTAGCAATGTCATAAGTAATTTAACAGGATAATAACACTAATTAAATTCACAGTTTATACTAAATTGAAAGCTTCTGTAAGTCTTCATGGGATTGAGAATATAATGCAAATGAACAACAACTTACCAAGGGGAACTCTTCCCCAGACCTGAGGATTGTCCTATATTAGTATCCTCTATTAACAACTAATTGAAAGTTAAGATTTTAAGTTCTCAGCAACACACTCTGTATTTTATTAAAATGTGTTCACTTTGATATAAAAAAATAATATTAAAGATAATAAAAAGAAAGAAACCCTGTCTTACATGGAGTAAATGTGAAATAAAAGCATGTGCTTGGAGAAAGCATCTTGGAACACACAAAGTAGGAGATTTTGACGGCACTTTTCCCAGTGTAAGTCCCAAAGAGACTTGGTTTGTTGGAATGTAAGTTACGTCCTAGAGAGGAGTGCGTAGCACAACTTTTATTAAGAATTTCAGATTTTGGTTATATATTGCTGTAATCATAGAATTGATTTCTTAAACCAGATGACTTTGCTGATTATACACTAGGAATATCGTATGCAGCTTGAAGCTACTCCGTGCTGCTAAATGAGAGCAATTTTGGAAGAAATGCACAGAGGTGGTTGAAAGGCTTCACTCATTCATACTTTTTAACAAAAATAGAAAGGTTGGTGAGGCGAGAACAAAATCAAAAATTCCACATCCAAATATGTATGTAGAAAAAGGGGTGCTCAAAGAGATAGAAACACACATAATTAAAAACAAAAGGATTCACATTTCTAAAATTAAAACCAGATATTGATAAACTAGCCGGACTAATGCCTTTTCAACCATTAAATTCCTCTTTATTGTCCTACATTTAATTGCACACATTGTCTAAGAATTAATATTAGCTAATAGACTTGTTATCTTCTTTATTAGTGCTCATTATGCTAAGCTACACTGCTGTATTGGACAACTGCCATTCCTATTTTATTTAAATTTTGTACACTAAATATATTTAAGCCGTTAACTGCTGCCAAACACTAAAAATAAAGGAAAGAACTCTGGGAAAGAAAATAGAGTTTATATGTCTAAATGAACACAATCCATTTAATAAAGCATCATCAAGTAACCAAGAATAAGAGTAATCCTATTTGACAAAGGAAAATAGCAGGTGGGATAGGTCTTTTATATCATAAATATCTATCAAACTGAGATGATGCTAAATCCATTTTAAAAGGATTTATCCTTTAGAGGGCTTTAGAGGATAAAGTTTAAAACGTGTCCCATATCTCACTAGATGCTCAAATATTTATATCAAGAAAGAGCTGCAATTATGGCAAGACTGAGTTCTTATTATAGAGAGATGTTTTGAAATGGGACTGACACTAATTACAAGACAATGTAGATCTTGCTATTTTCACATAAATTTTCTTGTAAATTTTCTATTAGTTCATTAGAAGCATGAATTTTTATGCTATACATTTGGTTATATATATTTTTTAATTACTCTGTGTATTCTGCCTGATGACTTGCAGATAGTTTGCCATTATCTTGTCATAAATTCAGTCTTGTGCTTATGCTGAAACTTTACATTTTTATGATTTTTTTTAATCCTCAGATTGAGATAGTCTGAACAAGCGGAGAAAGACTGAGCATCAGTGTGTGAGTAATTGAGCAGCACTCACTCCTGAGGGTGCTGCACAGTCACCTGGGGGGTGCCGCTGCACAGGGAGGCAATAGAGGGATGGCAACCTACAGCTTCAGCTTTCCAGAAGTTTTTGACCCTGTCAAAACAAATGGCACACAGTGGACAGACTGCAATTTCTTTCAGTACACAAGAGGAACAAGAGTGTCAAAGGTGAAGCACTAGAAGCCAAGAGTAAATCTCTTTTTGTGCATGTAACTTATTGAAACTGATAATTGAAGAAAACAAAAAAATACATATTTGAGACCTGAGGTGGTTTTTAAAATTAATTTTTGAAACTAAATATAATAACGCTAAATCTTTTGTAGAAGAAATGGATTTCTCTCCAAAAAATCTTGTTAAATTTAGGTTTTAGTTTTGGTTAAATAAATCACAGTTTTAATTTAGAAACTACAAACTAATCACAACTATTTCAAGAGCATTATTATCCAAATGGATGGTGAAAAATATGAGCTAGTTGAGTGTGTGTACCTCATCATCTCAGCACTGATGTCCTGCCCTAGTAAAAAGATTGATTATGCCAGAATTCATTGTACCAATGGTGTCCAAGTTGGACCGGTACTTTGAAGATTCAGAAAACAAATTCAGCCTAATTAAGAGATTTTCTAATGACTCCTGTATCCTCTGTTTCACTGCATAGGGCGATAGAAGGACTGAACTCGTGAGTTAAGCACTCCAATGAGATATCTAAAGTCTGGGGCAAGCCTGGGCTGTTTCTTGGTGTAGTAAGGCATGACACCCTGTTTTGCACAACCACAGGTAAAAAAATAACACACTTTACTCACCACTGGCTTTTATCTGAAATCAGACATGATGGTACCAAGTCAAGGGGGATAACAGGTTTGAATTCAGGTGATGCCCTACATGGTATTATTACATAACAAACCCTTCCTGTCCAGTTCCCATGCACAATGTTTTCCTGCAGTTCTCTTGTACAGCAAGTTCCCAGCTTTAACATTTTAGCAATTAAACAGATGAAGAGACACCTCTACAGTTTTTATACCACTGTGAAGGTAAATACAGCTGCTGGTCCTTCCTCAGTCCACAAGCTTGTAGAAATGCTTCAGGTTTTCTTTTTAAAACATTTTCCATCTATTACTACAGGTTCAAGTTATCTGAAATGCCCTGTCAAAAATCTGTGATCAGGAAGCTCAGTCAAAAGGTATCTCTGAAAGAACAGGATCAGTTGCTGTTTTCCTCTGGGAGACCAAGTTCCCGAAGCACAGAAATAGATAACCAGAAATCAAGGAAAAGATTCCCTAATTTTATCTGAAGGACTGGTAATGAGTCAACGAGAGAGCAGGGTTAGGTCTTTTTGGCAAGTTTTTTCTTTATTTTTTTTCTTTTTTTCCTTTTTATTTTCTTTTCTTTTTTAAAATTTTTAAAAAATTATATTAAGCAGTGAAATGGCAAGAGTTTATGTATCAGTCCATATATAGATACCTTCAGCACGCTGATTCACAAATGTAGCTGAGGGCCATAGGATGTCAGATTCTGAATACTCCTGGGCAGACCCTTCAGAATATTCAGCTACATTTACAAAACTGTTTATCCCTTTTACAATCAGTTATGTTTACTCTTAATTCTAGCAAAATCATCCACTGCTAAAATTCCTCAGGCTCCTTCCTTCTTCCTAATTTCACCAGCAGTTTTCAAAACCATGGAATACCCTCTGAACCATGAGAACCTCTGTTTCCCACTCAGTGGTGTGAGGACAGACCTGTCTAGCAGAAATAACAAAGAAAGAAGGAGAGGGAAAGAAGGAAACAATTCCTAAATTGATATTTTTGCTTGCTGCTCTTCTCTAATGTTTTAGGGATGTATGAGCACAGCCTAATCTCCTCAAATCACCTATTTTTCACGGAATTCAATATTGCCCAAGTAAGCTGGGTTATTTTGAAATATCACTGCTCCCTTCACAGCTCTACTGCAAGGCATGTCACAGTAAGCAGCATTCAAATAAGTAAAACATGACTACCCAAATGTTTAAATTATGTAAAATGCTAACAATATTCTAAATACAGGAAAAGTGTTTCTTTAATGCTCTTTTCTGACAGTTCACCACAACTCCATCCATTTCAAAGGCTTCTGCTCCCCACACAGAATTAAATAGCTGCTACAAACGTCCTTTGAACAAGAGCTGCCATCAGTGGGATAGGAACACAAGCAGCCTGGGGACTGGTATCAAACAGTCCCCCAAAAGAAAGATTATGAAGCAACCAAGGACATCTAAAGAGAGAAATCTAGGCTGAGAACTATTTGAGGAATTATCTTGAGAGAGATTTCTTCCAGAAAATACATCAGATATGGTTTACGCTATAAAGAATCAGCATGGTCCAGGGCATACATGTATTCTAGTCTAGTTTCAGTCCTGACAGCCGAACTCTGACTTTGTGCAAGTAAAGCAACAGCAATCCTTGGAGTTCTGTGACCCTTTGATTGACACTTGTGCATTGTGACAGTCTGTGTAGGTGCCTGGCAGCACAAACAGCTCTAACACCAACGTGGCAGTGCCATTGTGGCCACAATGCCGGTGCTGCTGGCTGGATTTTCTAACTCTGATACCCAAGGATTAAATGACTGTACATTCACAAGCTTTAAGATTTACCTCTGTCTTGGAAATGCCCCTTCTTTGCCTAGGTCATCAAGAGGATAACCACAAGTGGATGCTACTGCCCTAGATAAGGAAAGGTATCCTGCCTGTTTTTTCAGTCTGAGGATATAATAAAACAGTACAGAAGGTCAGCTGCCAGAAATCAGAGGGAATATAGATGTTCCTTTGGACATTTAAAAAAAGACACAAAATCTAATGGAAGATGCTCTGCACCACATGGGGAAAGCCGAGATCTGAAAGAAGAAAACAAAGGACATAAACAAAGGAGTGCTGCCACAATGCTGTGTAGGGCTTAGTGCCATTTTGTACAGGGATCAGTGCCATTCCAGGAACATGGAATACTCTTGCAACACCCAGGGAAACGCTAACCAGTATCAAAAGGCAAGGAAGAGTTCACAGAGAAAGGAAACACAGAAGATGCAGAGCCCATAAGGAACCATGAGCTCTTTCAGACTCAACAAAACTATGGAGAAAAATGGAAAATGAAACCAGCAGTTTATGACTCTCTGTACCACAAGCATTTTAAAAAAATAATAAGATAAAACATCATTCTTTATTGCTTCAGCATTTGATTCTCCATGTCCCATCACAATCTCCAAACACTTTTCTCCCCACCGTAAATGTCAGGAACAAAGAGTCTCTATTTCAAGGTAGCCAGTTTGTTTCTGGTAAAAGAAGGTAAAAGGATGAAAAATAGTTAATCAATCTCAACCTACAAAGACAAGCATGCCAAAAACCATGAGGCCAACAAGGCCTTCCCTGAAATCTAGTGTGTCGTGTTTGTTATAGGCTATGGTCTTCTTGTTATGTCTTCCTTAAAAAAAAAAACCAAAACAAAACAACAAAAAAACCCCAAAAAACCCCCAAGCAATAAAGTCAACCAAAAAAAGTCTGGATTCCCAAAAAAAGCATTTTATCAGAGGCTTCTAATGTAGTCAAAAGTAAACATGCTCACAATGGAAACAAATAGAAATGTATATGGAACATTACTGATATAAGTTAATTTAAGTGTGGTGAAGATTTCAAAGTTTATCTGTAAAGAAAGCAGCAACTGGATATTTGGACTATGCCACATTACAAACATACTAATATGAACTCCTCAAAAGTATTGTTTCTTCCTAAAAATACACGTTTTTTGTATTCAAGACCAAAAAGTCAAGTACAAAGGAAACTGCTTGCATGTTGTACTTTGGTTCAATAATCAAACAAATTAGAGAATGTTGTAAGAACAAAACAGTAGCAACAGTTCCTCAGAGATTAATTTTAGATTTTTTATACCACTGCATATTTATTTAATTTTTTCCAGAGTAATGACTGATTTGTTCTCTCACTTTTTTCTAAAAAGAAAATAAATTTTGTCTTACTATGGGGGAGGAAGGAAAACAAAGACTCTTCTCATGTTCAGATGGTGGTGGAGGAGGTGCTGGCCCAAACCACTGGCCCACATTTTTATGCAATGTCCTCATTCTCCAGTAAGGAAAAATGTGTGACACAGTGTGTATGTGCTTTTCTTTGCTGCTGCGCTCCAGCAGGTCACCTCTGAGAAGAAGGAAGTAGCACATGTATTCATTGTTAGTTAGTTTTTTGCAGCAACAGCAGCAATATTTGGTGAGTTAGGATCCGGCTTCATCCTGCAATACTTCTGCTGCCAAACCAGCTTGTGCCTGCCCCAAGAGTAAATAATTCTGTGTCATCTCTGTTAGGGTTTCATGAGGCAGAGACCAGTCTGGGCCCAAAAAAGTTGCTGTTGGGATAGTAATGGCACTGAACACTCCTGCTTGGCCTTGAAATTTGCTGTCTGTGGATAATAGACATGCTTATTCTGGATTTTCTGATGCCAAAATAATTACTGTTGTCCAAATCTAGGCAGGACAGCAAGCTGCATTTCCATCATCAAGCCAGCTCTTGCTTGTCTCACAGCTGATGGCATTGCAGGGATAGGAAGAGCATGATGCACAATTTCAGGAATTATATCCCCCTGCATGAAAGTCCTGCAACAGCCAACAAGAAGCTGCATTTTCCCACACTTGCTACTGAGTATTTAATGAACTCACAACTACTACTCCACAGTAAGCAACTGGTATGTAAATGCCTGGGTAATTTGGTGACTTTCATCTACTGCCTTCATCATGCATTTCTCAAATGATCTAAATTCCAACACAGCATGGCTGACTGCTCTAGTAGTTGCTTTGAATGAAGGAAAAGAAAAGAATTGGTTACACATACTCTAAAATGAAGTATCTTAGCTCATTTTCCCAAAATAGAAGCTTCTGACAAGGAAGCTGTAAAGAGAGTCAAAGTCAGTTTGAGAAACAGCGGTCAGGAAACAAGTTGGAGATAGTGGCTGGATGCTTAAAAAAATCCACATAATGAAAAAGATGAAAATATGGAATTTTAGGGACTTTGATCCTCATCACCTACCACACCCTGAGAGCAGCTCTTTTACAGCACGACACAATGCTTCATGCCTGGAAATATTGGAAAGTTATGTAGCGCTGCATTTAATTTCTGCCACTGCAAAACATTCTCGCGAGAAAGAAGTGACTTTGAAAAAGATTAAAATATGAAAGAAACATAAAACCATAAGAAAGTTAGAAGTTGCGTGCTACCAGATATTTTACTAGCACAACATTTTAGTACACTGATGAGTGCTTGCAAGTGGTAGCAGTTGGATGTTCATCTATGCTGGATTAAAAATTAAATAATCCAGGCTGTATCTTCTGAAATCCCAGAAGAATGAATGTGAACTATTCCCCTTATTATGTAACAAGATGCAATAAATAACATGAAATAGCATAAAAATGCTTATCACAAAATAAAATACTTTTAAAAGGTATGTTAGCATGTTTGACTCCTCCTGATTTAAAGGCTATTGACTTACTGACTGTTTAGGTATATGAACCAAGACTTTAATATAGACTAATTACTAGGGAATACTATATCTTCTACTGAGTGTACTAAAATATCACAGTGTCAGTAACATATGAAGGTAAATCCTACATCCACAATGGCAGTTTCAAAACACACTGGTGCACTTGTCAATCAAAAGACTGTACAATCTCCAAATTTAAAGTAGTTGAGAAATAATTCTGGATTACAGCTTTTACCCAGTTTGTGCATGGGGAAATCCCTGGGGTTACAAGGCTCCTTTTATAAACATGTATAGAACAAACAGAACTATATTAAGCTGTAGTACAAATATTGGGCTCATTGCTTCATGGTTCATGGATACTTTACTGATGGAAAATAGGCTGCTTTTGTGTTTCATTAACCTTTTCATTATCTTGTGCATAAGTCAATGCTGCTGTAAGAATGAAGGGATAGAAAACTGTGAGCGGAAAAAAATGAAATACAATGATCTCTACAATTTAGTCACATATCCATATCAAATTCAGGACTGATGAACAAATGCTGGTCATATATGCTACATTACACAGGTATTAATAAAAATATTTGTACTTCGCAATTGTGTGAGCTGGTATGCATAAATTTTGTTGTGAGGAGGAATATATCAAGAATGTACTAGGGATTGTACGATGAAAATATCAAAAGGGTGCTTCTCATCCTTCTGAAAGATGTCTAAATTATCAGTAGTAAAAGGTTAAGCAGGAACCCCGATACTCTTTTGCTTTTGAAAACTGTATGATATTGAATGCTTTTAAGAGCTAAATTCAGTGCTGTGATCCAGTGAGAATCTGGAAACCCTCCAATCCCACTCCTCAAAGGTAGTAGGGTACAATACTTAGAAGCAATGGCATTTAAATGCACAGAAAACCTTCTATTGACCCTAAAGCGATTCCTGATTGCCCTAGCATACAAGCAAACCTAAATCCATATTTTGGATACGAGCAGAAAATTCTTTTCTGACAGATACAAAAAGCAAAATCAAGATGTGCTTGTTCTGCATCCTCTCAAGAGATTCCAAATAAATTCACCCAGATCATAATGACAGAAAATAAGTAATGTGTATCTCTCTAGTCTGCCACAGTTTTGTTCCAGATGGATGGAGGGAGGAAAGAGAGGAAGAGACTTTACTAATCATCATTCTCTATATAGCTTTAGCTGTCTTCTTAGAGAGCTCATTTCAGAGGGCTTTTATGCCGGAGATCTGTGTATCAGAAAAGTTATGTAACAAAAATTCATCAAGACTAGGCAGCCACACCCAAATCTGAATAGATTTATGTGTGTTAATTCTTCCTCAGACTGGTCTAAAAATTCTAACTATTTTATCAGCCTAAACCAACTTTCTAGAAGAATTTCTGTACTTCTGGGTTGGAAGCAATTCATAACAGAGTGTGATGGTTTAATTATGAAAAGATGGGCATCAGGGAACTGCACAAGAATTGTTCAGATGGAACTCCACAGCTGAGAATTCCAACGTGCTTTTTCAGAAAGCATTGCCATAGCCAGTATCTGAGTAAGCTGCTACTAAACAGATGCAGCTCTGCTTAGGGTGAGTGGAACCAGGAGGCAAAGAAGTTCTTTGACTGGTCTCCACCACCACCACTCCACCAGGCAGTGCTGCAATAATGCTGTGGGTGCATGATAGCAAAAACCAACACATACAGGTAGGTTGGAGAATAAAGATAAAGAGCAGAAAGTGGTTTTAAATATTTCAAGTAATAAATGTGTTGAGCCACTAACCTTTTTTTTTTCCCTCTTCCTTTTCAACTGCCAGGCACATGAACAGACTAGATTTTGTCCTATATTATAAAATAGCAGAGAGAACAGTGAGGTTTGGTGCACAGGGGGTGTTAAAAGGTGTCTCTAACCCGGACTAGGATGCCATAGCACACCCTAGGGAATATCCCTCCTGTCACAGAGATACCAGTCACCTGTGCAGGCAACAATTAAGAAAGAGCTCTCAGGGCTTTTCCAGTTAGCTGTAGAGATTGGTTACTGCAGTTTTCAGGGACTTGCTGGGTCTGCTTGACTTCCCCTTACTCCAGGGCACATCCTGTTCCTAACAGCAGTTTCAATTAGGGACAAATGGAAACAAAGGTAGTTCTTATTCCTTAACCTTTTCACCCATAATTTTGCCCTCAAGACTTCATTCAGACCTTTGGCACACCTGCTCCATCTAACTATTTCTCTACAGAACAGCATGTGAAGGGATTTGAGTTGTGAATTAATTCTGCCAATACGAAGTCACCAGGGAATATGCCAGTGCAGATTAGTCATTTGCCTCATGGGATAATATGTCAGAAAGAAAATAGCAAAAATATATCAGGCAACCTAATGTGTCTGATGCTCTACACAACACATTACAGGAATGAAAGATATTAAGCTTTGATACAGCCACAAAGCAAAGAAAAAATTCACGTCCCTTTAAAGAGAGATTTACATAGAAGCCCAGTTGCATTTGTGGATAATGAGACTCTGCTGCAGCTTTGTCTTCTCGACTGATTTCTCCTTCACATTAAAAAATCTGTACAGAAGACAGACATGTTTAAACAACTTCAAGACTGTAAATATCGCCTGTGATGTGCTGGAAAAGTGTAGGTTAGTGGTGACAATTTCAACTTCAGATTGTCTATTTTGGCCTAGATCTCAAGAGAAAAAAATCTATTTGAAGCCTTTTCAGTGCACAGAGAATAGCTGAAACGAGGACCATTTTTAATTTCTGTTTTAATTTTGCACACTTGCCTACTTTGTCTCAGATTTTTGCCTCTAGTCTTCATTACCGAGTTTTGATAACGGCTTCCAGCCCACCACTTCCCAAGTCTATAAAAAGAGTCATAATGAAAATTATCACAAAGGTAAAAGAACTTTTAAACAGCCATTTAAACAAACAGACATGTAATCAGTTTTCTTTTGTGATACATTTTTGTTAGGACAAAATGTGTATTGGACTCCTCCAGGCTTAGAGACTAAATTACCTTCTTTTCCGCCAGCTTGAATAGAATCACAGAATTACAGAATATGCTGAGTTGGAAGGCACCCACAAGGATCACGGAGTCCAAATCCTGGCCTTGCACAGCACCATCCCCAAGAATCACACCCTGTGCCTGAGAGCATTGTCCAAATGCTCCTTGAACTCTTTCAGGATGGTGCTGTGATCACTTCCCTGGGGAGAAATGTTATCTCCTTCACATTTACACTGAATTTGCATGAATTGCTAAGCAAACACTTTTTAGTTACTACTATTTTAAACTAAGAAATTGTCAGTTTTCCTTGTTCATGGAAGATCCAAGTATGATTTCTTTAATCCACATCACTTACCGGTGATCTGTAAAACTGGAATTTAAAAAACAATATGAAAGCCAAACTAGAAAATTTAGGGAAGTATTAAAAAAGGCAGAAAAAAATTATGAGAAAAGAAGAAAAGCACCTTATGCTATAATATATCAGAATTTCTTATGGCTGTGTTTTTCATTAGTCTCTCTGGTGATAAGAAAATTATATTATCAGATGTACAGGTTTGAACTGTGTGCATTGATCACCTGATCTGGATGTAGCAGAGAGCACCTCAGTTAAGCAGGGGCCAGATGAGAAATTCCAAGACTGAAACATGTCTGGGGGCTCCTCACAGTCCCAGCCATGAGGGAGGGAAAAAGCCATGCAACCATGTGCAGTAAACCTGCCTGCTGACACCCCTCAAGCCCTAAGAGCCAGCATGCCTATTCTTCTTCAGTGGCTGGTGTTATAGTGCCTGGCACTGAATCATTGGTGGTCCTGCGGAGGAAGCATGAAAAGTTGAAAAAAAAGGGCTACAGAAAATGTTTTGTAGAAGAAGAAGTCCCAGTGTGTTTTGATCCAACACCTAGCCTAGAGCAGATGCCTCCCCAGCAAGGCTGGGCTGCTGCTGCTCACGCCAGCCGTGCCGATACCTCACAGCAGGCAGCACAGGCAGGCAGCAGAGCAGTCTGACACACCAACACTCAACAGATTTGTTACTTCTTATGTCTGAAGGGTAAGAAAGACAACTAATAAACACTGTATAATGATCCCTTGTGGCAAACTGTAAAAAGGTTTATTGATTTTAGCCGCTTATTTCAATCTCTGAAGAAAGCTGGTTTTCCACACGTACAATACAGTATGGCATGGAAAACTCTAAACACATGGAAGAAATATGTAATTTCATCAAGCTCTGGAGAGACAATGATTTAGTTTACAGGAAAGTCCTATGGCATGGCTTAAGGACCAAGTTTTTTGAAGAGAATACAGAAAATGTAAAGTTAGCTGAGCCTAAAACAGGAGCAAAGGACACTGTGAGGGAATGTTTAAGTGTGACCCAGGGGAGGAAGTTTCCCAATCAGGCACGGCCTTGCTATAAGCTGATATTTGGTACCATTTGTTCTGACTGACCAATGTCTAGAAAAGGTCAACTGGCTTGGGCTCCACAAGCAAAATCTGCTCCTTGTAGCCGCAATGCTGTTAAGTGCATATTACTAAACAAACAGAAATTCAATGCACAAAATTGTAGTTTAACTGGTCACTGGGAAAATGTATTTTTTCTATTCACATTTCTCTACTTACATTCAATCCTTTCCAAAACTATGCAACAAAAAAGACAAAACATTAACAAAAATATGAACTCAAGCTTATCCATATCCAGGTTTAAGTACAGTCCTGAACTCAACTCAGTTCAGCCCTAAAGATGACCGCTAGACTAGAGCTTTGGTGACTAAAAAAATCCTATTGCTGAATTCAAATACTTGAGGCAGCATGTCTCACTAAGAGCTGTGAAGAAGAATGTCTAACTTAGATTCGAAATATTTATCATGCTCAAGAGTGTGATTGTGAAATTCAGTGTATGCTTCCACAGATATCTCTGGAATGTAACTGTGCTATGAAGTCTCAGCCTGTCAGATCCCCTACCAAACACAGCAGTTCTCTGTAACATTTTTCTTGATATAAAGATTGATGGTTGTTTAAGAAGAATTTTTACAAGGTATTTATAAACTAAAATATGAAATTTTACATAAAGATCTCAATGTGGGTTTTTTTTATTAATTTCAAAATTTGTGCACAGAAATCCTAAAATTTTCTTATCAATTATGAACCGAAGTACACTATAGAGATCTGCACACCATTAAGTCAATAAAGTTCTGTCTTTTTTTCTCATTGAAGGTGCTATAGAACCAAAACTATTACAAGGATACTACTCTTGTTACTGTTTTGAGGAGCCCGTTGCAGAAGGATACATAGTGTATCAGTGTAGCTTTGTACCATAACCAAAACTACAGGAACTATTAAGAAACATACTGGTGAAAAAATTTCTTTTTTTTCCTCTATTTGCAATTCTTAATTAAAATTTGCAACTATTTCTAATGGCATATGAAACCTGGGAAATAAGGTTGGGCTTGAATCATATTTTGAACAGAATACAGAAGGAAGTAAAAAACTGTAAAAGAATCCACATCTGGTCTATTTTGCTACAGAGGGTCTTAAGATCAAATGGGAAGTCAGAGGCAAGAACTGTAACACCACAAAGGCTGAGACATGTGGAGATCAAATGCCATGATGTCAGCAGTATTACAAATTGCTTAAATTTGGATCAACTTTGATCACACGAATGAGAACCAAACTCCTTTCTCCTCCAGCCTAAATTGAAATGTCACATTTATCTGTTGCTTTACCTTGAGTTAAATCCATTCTGTCTGAAATATTAAAGTATTAATGAAAAAATACCCTTAAGGGTACTGTCTTTATTACATAAAACACAGATGCATCCTTGATAGGTGCTGAAAAGAAATACATGCAAGAAAAAAAATCTATTTCCATTTACTATATATCCACTTACACATCATTGCACTATGTACTGTATCTCAGTTTTATAGGCAACAAACACATCAGCTGTTCAACTCAAGCACAACAAATCATTTTTATAGCATTGATTTGCAAATTTTGCTCACTGGATTGCATTGCTTCAGCCATTTGAAATGAATGCGACTGTTACCAGTAATAATGGTTTCCTTCACCACCACAACACCCTCATTAAACCACAAACAAATCATGAAACTGCCCCAGATTCTATAAAATAAATCTGTCCTCTTATCAGAAACTAAGTATTGCTGACTCCCTTTAAAGTTAGCTGCATCTGAAAATTTTAAACTGAGAGGCAGAAGGACTTTACTTTATGAAAGACTCACTATAGTACATTGATTTCTGTGAGCATGAAAAGTAAAAATTGATTTTTCATATGTACAAAAAGCCAACATGATTTTTATTAGATTCATAATAGTAACTGTGCTGTTGTTTGTTCTGAGCTAATGACTTCCTTTTCTTTGTATTGCTGAAGTCATGTCCTCACAAATTGCTACATACATTATATAAACCTACTGTTGTTCCAATTGTTTTTGCTATTTAAGAGAGAATATTTTACACCAGTAAAGGAGAATATATTTTTGGATTATGTATATTATATAAATTATAAGAAATAAAAAGTAGATTTTTATTTCACATAATTTTTTTCTATTTTGGTAGGTGAAAAAAAAATTATAAGCAAAGCTGCACATCAAATCTTCTATCCCTGTTTTATGTTTCTAGCAAAAAAAAAAAGAAAAAAAGAGGGTCAGAAAGAATTATAAGAATCAGTGATTAAGAACTGAACACAACTTAACTTTTTATATTTCACATGACACTAGTCTCCTTTATGGTCTGCATTTTAACAAGTAGCTCTAGTTAAAAAGAAATTAAAATACAATCACATCCACTGTCAGTGCTACATCAGGAGCACTCTTCAGTCATGTTTTGAGCTAACACTGCAGTACTCTTAGAAATAAATTACTGTGTTTCCCTTGCATGGCTGCATGTACAAAACCAGGTGTGTCACTCTTAAAATCATGCTAACTAAAACACAGACTAAAAATTTGAAAATACTAGTAGAATTTCCTAGAGCTCGTGCAGAAAGCTCTAAGTATGTGGTATTGTGCCATCTATCTCAATGTAGCCCTGGCAGCGGTGGAATGATTCTTTGGAAGGGGGAGTAAAAAGCAAAATGAGCTGTTTGCAGCCTCTGTGGCTGGTTACAGACAGCGGGCACCTGTGTACCCATCCTCTCAGAAACAGCTTGGGCAACAAGCACCCACAGCCTGAGACCTCAAGGCCTGGGAATGCACCACGGCAGGTACCGCACGGGACAGCACGGAGGCAGCAGGCACCTGTCTGCACATCCCCCTGTAGCTCCTGCCCTGTATTACCCTCCTGGATCGAGGTCTCAGCAAAACAGGTGCTCTGCAGACGTGATCACAGGTTCTCTACAGGTGGGTTAGGTTAACCCCAGTGCCCACACCTAGGTCCTCCATTTGCAAGAGTAATGAGTAGTAATAATAATAAGAGGCAGAAATCTCCCAGGCATCCATCTCTATGCCTCCTGGGTCTGCTCTGACGAGGAGAAACACCAGGATCAGAAAGCTCAGGAAACAGCCAAGGTGGCATCACTTTGACACGGGAGATCTTAAATTACACACTAATACAGCTCTTGGCTAATTAATGAACAAATAAATAACAGGAGTGATGTTTCCTTTCAAGAGCAAAAAGCACAGGAAGCTGTTGCTCAGTTGAGAAACTGCATTTTTAGAAACTCACCTCTTGAAGCTGCCATTTAAATCTTTATATTGAATTCTCTACCTACAAAGTATGACAAATATCTTTGCACCATCAAGGAGTAGTATCTAGCATGATGCCAGCTGTTGGCTGTTACCAAAGGTACAGAATACTGCTGTTGCTGAGATTATGATTTGGAGGAACACAAAAATAGAAAAACTTCATAGAGGTACAGCAGATGCGGAAGTGGCCTCGAAAAATCTTTAAATACTGCCTTTACTCTGCCTGCTTCATGCTGTGTAGTTAGTAAGCACACAGCACACAGCAGAATTGCAGCAGTATTAACCCAGCTGCAGTCTCATGGAATAAGGCTCCACAGAGAAGGGTCATATCGGAACAAAGTCCATCTAGCCCTGTAACACAGGACAGCAGCCAAAAATATATTCTTGTAGAAAGACCAAAAAAACCCACCCCCAAACCTAGAAGAACAACACAGAAAACATAAGGTATATAGGAAATACTTTCTTTAAAAAAGGAAAAAAAGAAGCCCAAACCTGTAAGTCATACTCAGGTATGTTCCTCGTGTGCTGGTGGCCTACATAAAATGAAATGCTTGTGCCCATTGCATCCCCTCCTTTCTTATGAGACCAATGACAACAACATTCACATGTAGTACAAGGGAGATGGAGTAGGGTGGAGGCAGATCTCTTTCAGTGAAGAAGAACAATGTTTTAACATGAATACATTTCTTTACAGAAGTCTTAGAAGATATTAGGCACAATTTTTACTTGTGACTTTGTGACTTGCACAAACTAGATGATTAGTTCTGGATAAAGGATACAGGGCTATTATAATTTGGCTCTGGACTTTTAATTGTGCCATTTTCATGTTTTCAATTAAATGTTTAAATCAGTTTGCTACACACCAATGGTGAAAGAGTTTTGGGAATTAAGCATGCTAAACTACACAGACAGCTACAACCTCTATACAATTTGTTTCTCTCATGGTGGCTCCAATAATAATATAGTGCTCTGCCAAAAAAAAACACCCCAAAACCTTCAAAACAATTTGCTATTGCTGTATTTTATGGCTTAATTAAAACCTTAAATTTATCGCTTAACACAATGAACATGCAGTCCTTATGAACTGACTTTACAAGCCTACCAAGAAAGCACTGCCACCATGACACTGAGTAATTTTGTGTGACAAGAACCACACTTTAGCACATAAGGAATTTGTATTCCAAATAAAAAATAAAAGTGAGACCAGATTTATCACTCAACGAAAGACTCAATTACAGTGTAGAAAGGACTACCTGCCCTAGGATACATGATTCAAATTAAGTATAATTCAGAGAGTTTAATTATCTGGACGATAGCCTCTGAATAATTAAGCACTAATTCAGTTTAGTTATCTGCAGTAACATATCTCCTAAAGCAAGCAAAATCAAGGTAACCTTATGCTCTACAATTAAGTTTCAGGGAAGCCACCATTTAAATATTTTTTCAGTCATAAATTCTTGGACCTGGTCCATGAAAACTACTGACCATTATTCTTATATTTTGAAGGAAGTAAGGTTAGAGATGAGTGTCTTCATTGCCAGTCTCTATTAGTCAGAGGATGCAGACTTGTCTTCCAGTGGTAATAGTTATATTCCATGCCAGTGCCTCCATAATTTCACTTCTTGAAACTTTTGCACTTGCACACTACTAAAGCAATGTAAAAACATCAAGAAAACTCATAACACTGGATTACCTCAAATATTTTCTAACCCACTAGTGGTAACTGAAGAAAATTGGTGCAGTAGGTTTATGTGGCTCCAAACCATTTGACTGAACATGAACTATTGCTATTTATCTTTTATTGCACACATACAAAATTCAAGCATCTCCTTTACACAATACTATTTTGTTCTGAAGCATTTTGGTCAACGTAAAGAAAAGGTCGAACACTCATGATTTTATTTTTTGTGTTTTGGAGGCTTTTTGAGTCTTGAAGTCATAACTATCTATCTGATTGCTTCCTAATCTCTGTAATATTTCTAAAGTATACTTTACCTTCACAGCAAGCTCGAAGGTCGTGCCCTACTGCACAGCCATGTCATATTAAACTGCCTTCAAGAGAATTTATAGGCATTAAAACTATTTCTAGCTTTTGCTAGAAAATAAGTCAGAGGGGAATGAAGAAGTGATGCACAAAGCAAGCTTAAACTGAAGCTTCGTAGGAAGGCACATTTTAGAACACAATAAAAAAGTCACATGCGAGTTTACAGAATAAGTTCCTCAAGGAATATATACTTCAGTTATTACTGTTACACTATGCCAGTGGAATCTCCTGGAACTTAGTTTATTTCTTATTGGTGATAAAATTTCCATTATTGACAATTAATGTTGGGGTTTTTTTGTTTTTTTGGGTTTTTTTAGAATATGTGAAAAAATGAAAGAGTATGCAGCATTTAAATTTCATCCATGAATTACGTGAAATATTTTTCTACTCTTAACACAGCTTATCAAAATTGTTTTCCTGTGGTTTTCTAACTTTTTTCTCTTCCAGTAGCATGAAATATTGTACTAGTGGTAGGATTATTATGCTATTTCTGAACTTTCATCTGGTCATCATGCCATTCCCTTTCTGAACATTATTTGCTCCTTACAGTGAAATGCAACTCAAACTAAAGTGCACTCAGCACAACACGGAGTAAAGCTACTGGAAATCCTGAAGAAAATATAAACTATCCCTAAACACAGAACGTTACTAAAATATAAATTTACTCTTTAACAGCTTGCTGAACTAATCACGTGTTGTTATTATTGTCTCTCACTTCATAAAAAACATCACCTCTCAAGAATATATTAAAGCTTCTCAGACCTCAGAACCAAACTAATGCGAGGAAAGGTGAGCTATAAATCACAGCAATATTTTTTTTTTCAAAGTGTTGGAAGTTCAACTACTTTTGAGACCTTTTATGTGGTACCTCATTTCCTGTGATAACCTCATTATACCAGAAAATAGGCAACTGTTTCATCATTCCACTTAATGAAATAGGAAGTGGAACTTTCAAAAGTATTCACTCTTATCTGAGCTTTGCTCCAGTTGAATTTAGCGGGAGTTTTATCTAAAGTGAACATATTTATGTTTGGGCCATTGGAGCTGCTGAAGGAGGTTATGAGCTACCTATATTGTAGCTACAAACCTGCGCTGCTGATCCACGAGATTTCAGCCAGGCACAGCAGCCACACATTACCTTCTCTTTGAGCTCTGCTGGGCATCAAAATGAAGCACATTGCATACACTGTTTTCTGAGAAATAATTTAGACTAGATAGTTTCATTTCATATTGTTCTCTCAAGGACAAAAATAAAGGTCTAGACTTCCATGGGAAAAAGGACAGCACTTGAGACTATTTAAAAACTATTTAGAACATTTGAGAGTAAAGATTTTTCTGTGCTCATTTCTAGCTTTGCACACTCAAATAAAAATGAATGTCTACTATGACTCTTGCTTTGGACAAGAAACTAGCAAAAAAACCCAGTAGGAACCACTGAGAAAAGAAAATAAAAAAAGAAAGGAAGTGGACAAAATATTATTAGAAGGATTTTCTATGCACCATGCTGCTTACTGGATTTAATTTCTATTTTGAATCATTCCTACTTCCCTTCCTATATTCTTCTTTTTGTATGTGATGATACAAAATAAAGCTCTAAGCTGTACTTTGTAAGGATCAGGATAAGAAATTTGAGGATTGATACCAGTCGTGTAACTACCTCTCTGCAGATCTCCAGAGCACTAGGTTTTGTTTATTGACTGAATTCAACAGCTTCCCTTTCATGTAGCAAATGACTCCTTTAAAAAAAGAGCGTAAAAATATTACCAATATATTGGGTTGTAATGAAAATATTTTTGGATGATAAAATTGGGGATTGAGAGGGAAGGAAAGGAGGATCAGGGGAGGAGGGGACATGAGCCTTACAGACCAGGAGGCCAAAAGGAGTGAAATGGGCATGTTCTACTTTTTGGAGCATGAGTTAACTTTCCTCTCTGACAGATCAGTTCACCACTAGCCCACACAGATTCAGAGAATCGTAGAAAATCCTGAGTTGGAAGAGACCCACAAGGATCATCAGAGTCTAACTCCCGGCACTTCACAGGACAGACCCAAAGAGTCACACCATGTGCCTTAGAGTCCAAATGCTTCTTCATACCCTTGTTTCCTTTTGTTCTACAATTTGTAACAATTATTAAGTTATTAGCATGTGTCACACAAAAATGGAAGGATTAAAGGAAATTAACCCAAACTTTATGGTACCAAAAATTCTTAAAAGATTCTATTAAGATTTTTTAATGCTCTGAAGCAGACCTACAAACGCCATGAACATGACAATACTTTTTTCTAAGGTTTTATATTAAGAAAAAAAAATTTTACTGATTAATTTCAACATTAAAAAAAGGCTAAGCTGAAAGCACACCTAAGAAAGCAATACCATGGAAAAGATTTTTCAATAGTTTGTAAAGAGAAAGGGAGAAGCAAAGGAAAAGCTATATTATAGACTAATAAGACTTCTATTTATGCTATAGATAGCATTTAAGTTTACATAATAAACCTGTACTCTGCAGATAAAATTCACAAATTACCTTTCAGATCTCAACAGGAAAAAGTATGGTATACATTTTTTACACATTTTCACATCATTTACCTCCAGTAACATTTGTTTCTATGATCTTTTTATTCATAGGTCATTCTCATTTCAAAGCAATCTTGGCAGCAATTTCTATTTTGTATATATGGGGTTTCAGGTGCACTTGTCTGCTTCCTACCTCCTCCTGGTAATTTTCTTGAAGAGCCACTCAGAGTTGGGTGTTAGAAAAATGCTTTCTCACTACCATCTTATGTTTCCAAGTTAACTGGAAATTTGTATTACAGGTTTCTTTTGTTAGGTATTTTTATTTTTTATTAAGGTTTTTTACTAAGGTAGCCAGCATCATACTACTGGCTAGGTGGTACAGTATATCCTGAAGGCATTCTCTCTGAAAAGTCTTTTTCTTTTCCCTGACCACTGTTACAACAGTGTTCCTTTGAACAGAAATGCAAATGATTATACATAATGGGAAATCCTTTTGGTTAAATTTTCAAACTCCATGTCTATGTATAAATATATATGTATATGTATATGTATACATATATATAATTATATTACAGAAAAGTGCATTTATCTTTGGCTCTGCCATTCTCATGCTTTAAAAGTTCAGCCACTCTTCATGTACACTCCATTTCCTTTTGGAAAGGAAGCAGTAGTCTTAAGGAACAAAAGTAGAAAATTGGATGCTAGAATCTGTTACATATGTACTTTCCTTGGAAAATCTTTTGTAGCTGGTTTTTGCATAATACTCACTGATTTTAACCCCCTCAGGAATATTGTTTGCAGCCTAATACTCCATTACACTAAGCATCTCTAATTTTAACTGCAGGAATACTGCAGAATTGATTTTCTCCACAATAAAGAGCTGTTAATTAGGCTCTAATATTGACTTTAAAAAAAAAAAATCTTAGAGGATATTTCTGATTTCATTACCATTTTAGCAATTTCTTAAGCAAGCTAGGGACCAAAAGAAAAAAAAAAACAAACACACATATAAGCCGTGTCCTATACTCCTCTTTGCTCCTGCATGCTCCAATGTTTTTGGGCAAAAAACATAAATTTGGTTTGATTATCTTAATACTACTATGACTACCAGGCCATTTTTAGGACATTTTAGTGTCTTCTAGACCACAAGACACTATTTTTCAACATAAATTTAGTAAAACATCTGAAGATGTTCTTTGAAGTAAAAGGAGTGACATACTCAAAACATTTTCATGTATTCTATCCCCTGACATACAGCATTTGAAAATACAGAAAGTGGAAAGATTACCCAAATGATTATACAGGGATTCAAATAAGTAATGTTGAGAAGCATTCTTGAAGCCCAAAGTAAAATGCATATAATACACTATGCACATGGTGAACTACACTTAAGAAAAGCATTCAAGGAGATATATTAAGCTCCCTAGGGCCAGAAGTTCTGACAAGAGAGGACAGGTCTCTTGCAATGTCACTCTAACACCTAGCTATAGATGTTACTTAACTTTTTCAGTATCTTAGAAAAAATAGTAATTTAATGCTAAGATAATATTTTTTGTTTTATTAGCTTTATTGCAAAAATAGATATAAAGCCATTTTAATATAAAGAAATGGAAATAAAAGTGTCCTTTAATTTTCAACCTTAAATCTCTCATTATTACATTGCTTTTAAGACAAAAGGAAAACTATAAAGTACATCTCGTCAAAAAGAAAGAACCCTGTTCAATTTTATTGACATAACACCTTTCAAATATAAAAACTTTGCAAGTTATATCATCAAGTTAAGTATAGAGGTCTGAATAAAAGTATAGCTATTTTTCTAAGCATTATTTACGTTTCAAATCACCTTTGATGCTATCAAGGAGTAGGTGCCATGTCTAAAGAAGCTTTAACAGGATATGGCCTGGAATGCTTTTCATCTCACTTAATTGCTACCCATGAAATATGGATTTTATATTTTTAAATGATGTGATCTTGAAATCATTATGTATTATTCAATGTGTATGCTAAATCTGACATCTGAAATTATTAGTTACATTTGATCTGTTCAATATTGCCTTTTTTACCATTCTCCACTACAAAAGTTGCACCTAGCAGACTAGAAGAGAGTATTATTTAGGAAAACTTCTCCAAGATTCAGTAGAAAATACTAAAAAGTGTACCTGGTTCCTGGTACTGCTGCTTTGTCTTCATCTACAGCATAGTTAGGAGATATCCATGGTCAAGACCAAATGAGCCGGATCAGATTGTGAAAGTTAAGTTTTATCTGCATAGTGACAAGATGGCTCAACATAAAGTTCCTCTGGAAGAAATTACAACTTTGTCCCTGTGTTCAGGTAATCCAGTTAGCTAACAAAACAGGCTTGAGGGAAGAAATAGTTACCAGAACTAGAAAATAAAAAAGAGAAGACAAAAAGCTCATTTTCGGACAGCTACTTTGAACATGAGGTTTTAGCACCCAGCAAACGAACTGTATGAAAAAGACGCCTTCTCACTGTTCTGCCACTGTTCACCATTTTTTTAAAAGGTTAAAAAGATGGGACTTTTACAGAATCTACTGAAGACACATTTCTGGAGACAGCATGTGGATGAACAACACAATTTTGCCACGGTTTAGTGGCAGAAATCAGGGTATTCCACACTGCAGACTACATCAGGCTTGCTGCAGAAAGAATTTCACAGTTTTGTTAAATTCATTCTACCATAAAGTTACCTCAAATCATTTGAATCTACGTCAATAATTTTTGTAGACATTTCCCAGGTGACAGAAGGTTTTGTGACTACATTCAAACCCCATGCTATGGTGCTATGATGAATTTATCATGACTTTCAAATTCAAGAAAGCGATGAGAAATTCAGACACCTGCTTCTTAATCCTCTCAGAGCCTGGATTGAAACAGTCTAGAGAAAGATCCAGGGGCTCTGTGCAGATTAGCTTCTACTGTTACATATTCACATATCTCAAATCTCTGCTTCATAATTAACAATTAATATATACTTCCGTTGCCATGGTCAATTAAACTCTTTGCAATTAAACAGCTTCCGACATTTTATTATTTTTTAAAAGGAAGACAAGAAAGTTTACTGGCATTCCTGTCATACATGGGAGCAACAAAGCTACATTCATTTCTCCATGTCAGATTTTTTGGGGTCACCAGGCAGAATTTGTCAACAAAATAAGTTTCTGTCACTATGACATTATGGGCATTTGTTGGCACTGCTAAGGCTCTGGTTTCACTCATGGAAGCAACAGAGTTCCCCCCCTCACTGAGGCAACCCAAAAGCATGAAAACTGCTGCAGTGTGTGAGAAATCCTTGGCATATTCCTTTATTAGCGTAATATAAGATTATAATTTTAATAACCTGTCCTACAAAAGCCTGCCTTCCTATCAGTATTTCAACACAGATGTTTAGAATGGAATGTTACAAAGAAAAACATGTTAATGAAAATATTTGCTCATTTTTTATGGTTACTTGTCTTACCTAGTCATACTATAGAAGAAATAAATGAATCTATTTATTTGGTGGTCTTTTTACAGTTGAAAGTAGATACTTACTTTGGAATAAAAGAACAGTATGCCACCTTAACAAGGACTTATCCAGCAGAGCTGGCTTTCCAAGTCACTCCAATCACAGAGCGATATCAAATTGACATTAACAGAAAGATACTACTAACAATCTGAAGCATAGCTAGAGAACCCCCTGCTGTCTACCAGTGATGGGAACCGAGTTGGAAACCTTTAGAAAAAGCAGCAGACCATGAAATGCCAAACAAAATTTCTTCTTCCATCCAGAGACAAAGGAAAAACAGTATAGCACTACTTTAACAAATAGGACTTGACAAAAGAAGAGAGAAAATAGATGCAGGCATTTTCCAACATTTCTTGTCTTCACAAAGGGAAGAAAGTGAAGAAAAGGAGGTTGCTCCAACTTCTTAGAAAAAAAACGAGTTACATATGAACAAACTTATTTACAGAACTTCCGAAGTTCATCTCTTTCACAAAAATATGACTTAGCCTAATTATAAATTACTGAAAGATGGTAATAACTAAGAAGGCACAACAATTGTCTAATTTTCTCTGATTTCTTATAAAGTTACTGTTACATACCCTTGAATTCAATGCTTTGTGATTTGATTATTGACACTTTCTATTTATTGATAGAAGCACAGATACTCTGAATCTGCAAAATATACAGGTTCAGTTCTTGTAAAAATGGAAAATAATTTGGAATATGTCTATGGAAGTCATGAGGATAACAAGGGTGTAGTCTAATTTTTAAGACCAAGACTGCAGAACTCCATGCTATGTTTCCGAGTTTGATGTATCTACAAACAAATATAACTGAGCGTGCCTCTTCACAACTAATAAAATTTGTGATCTGCCAGAATAAAAGGCCATTTAGTGTGAATTTTGCATCTTGTCTGTCTCTAACATGGCCTGTGTCCCTATGCTTCCTATTAGGGTAACTCCAACAATTTCAAGTGAGGCTATTTTTATCATGGCTAGTTTCTGACAATATTCACTAGTGAGACTGTTTTCATATGATTGGCGGAGTTTGAAGTGAACCCAATATAACCTACCTGTGCATCACCTAATCCTAAACCTTTCATCTGTCTCCTTCTTTCCCAATGCCATACTTGCACATCCAAAGCTGTGAGCTGGACAAAGTAGTTTAGATACTACCTCACTATTCCTTATATTCCATCTATAGAGCAGTCACCTCCATGTGATAATCCCCAAAAACCAAAAATCAATTGACCTATCTTCTACTCCAAGCATGTTAATTGAAGGAAAGTGACTTTCACAGTTCTGAGCACAGGGCAGGATGCTGACACTTGTCAAAGATGCAGTGAAATTTCTGTAAGTATTAAGGGAAATACCAATTTTATCTTTTATTCTGTTTTCAAATGCTATTCTTTAGCCACCTTCAATGGTCAGATGAATGCTAAATGGGTGATAGAATAGCCTCAGCTGATGCTTCCTGAAGTTGTCACTTCCAATGCCTGAAAGGCCGATTCCTTCATCTCCTTTTCTGCTGGTGCCAATAGATACTTGAAAATGAAGAGACAAGGGCACACTCCTGATCTTCAAATGTCAACAAGAAAATAGTCAGCTCAGTCCTTCTCATGAACAACTAAATGTTGAAAAAGAATATGAAATGCTGCATCTTCCTACGTTACCCTAAGCCTTAAAAGAAGTTCTCCAGAAAAAGAAAGGGTGGGAGGAGGGGAAGAGGAAAGCACAAGGTTGAAATTAAAAATGCATTTTTACTAGCGGCATTTGTGTACTGAATTAAATGAAGGAATTCTCCCTGATATATTCTGTTCAAGAAGCTGGATGAGAATGACGCTTACACTTATCCAAATCCTTCCAGTACTTACTGAAGTATAGACCAATAGCTTCAGATCCCACAGGAACAAATGGAAAAATTGCTACCAAATCTAAAAGTCATTCTATGCCATTGTATAAACAAAAGTAACTCTACAGAGATTGTGCTTCCAGATGATTCTATTTTAATTATACTTTACTCTCTTGTCTAGCCAGACTATTCTCTTATTATCACAGTAACATGTATTTTGATCTTCCCGTGACAGGGAACATCCAAATCCATCCTAGGGTAAAGGAAAAAATACCAGCAAGAATTTTGTAACGTAGGTAATCCCAGGCAAGTCTAGTTTTTAATTAAAATGTTATAAAAAGTAAACCCTTATATTCTTTTTTTCTTTTTCTCTTTTTTTTTTTTTTTTAATAAAGCCATACTCATCCAGTAATACAAAACACTGGGGGGAGAAATAGTAGCAATACTTGGCAAAAAGATTTAAAAAATCTTATACTTCTACCGATTCCCAACATCATCTGAGCTACTTTTAAGAGTAGATCTTTTCATAATATTATTCTCTTTCCTGACGATCTGGGCTGTGCTAAGTTTTGGCCTGTAGCCTGAACAGCAATGTGACAGGGTATAACTGCTTAGGGGACATCAGTCACAACACGGAAGTCTCATGCTGGCCAAGAGGGACATGAAAAAGAGAACATATTATGCTTTTGAAATGTTGGCTATATTTTGTTTTGTGCCTGTGGTATAAAATCCTTTCTCTATCTTTTTAAAATTCACCAGCCGTTAGGCAATTCTGCAATAAGTAAACAATTCCATGGTGAATTAGACAATCACGTCTCTTTTGTGGAAAACTTTGGGTCTTTAGCTCTGTACATCTGTGGAGTCACAAAGTACTGGTATTCCATTTTCATGTTGAAACACTGTTTTCAGCTTTGCAGACACAGTCACACGAAAGATTAAGTAATATCATGTAAAAGTCTGGAAATGCTAGAAAATCTTATCAGTCTGTTAATAAGCCAAAGCCTTCCATAACATGACATGCTATTGGAAAAAGAAAGCCATGGGTGCACAGAAGGAATTAAGTCTTCAGGTTTTTGTTTCACTTACTCAAAGCACAAGGTTCTCCTACAAATCCTGTATATTAAGTCCAAGTGTTCATGGTTTTCCAGATAGTGTCATCATGTCACTTTTTATTACAAAACGTTTAGTGACAAATATATCAGGAGAACAGAATGTAGAGAAGAGTCACATCTGAATTCAAACACAATGGGGTGACTTGTCTACTCACCCCTACTCCAAAGCTTTTGCTGCAGTAAAATTCAGGTTTGACTGCTGATTTTTCCACAGATTTACGATTCCTTGTGAGATACCCTCAGGGAGAGAAAATATGTCCCCAAGGCTGTATTTGCAGTCTAATAAAAAACAAGAATCCTTGTCAAATCAACAGGAATCAGTCAAGAGAGCTTCTCAACGGACAGTGAATAGAATATGCTGAATAAACACTGCACAACAAACTCACCAGTTTAACCCTTCCAAGAGGGATTTTTGAAAATGCTCTGTTATGCCAACCCTGATACCTATGAGATTGGCAATTGTAATTAGCATCAGAACTAGGCCAACACTTGGTACTTCTAAAAATTTCAGAGCCCTTCAATATTAAGGCACTATTTTAGAAATTAAAAATTGGAATTTTTAATTACACTAAGCTGTGGGCAGAAAAGGCCAAAATGATGCCAAGATAATTTTTGCTTTTTCTTTTCACTGCTAGGAGTTATTCCGATGCCATGCCACAACTCGTGCCTGGTCAAGTAACGAGACAAATGAACCTCATACATTCCTTCAGGATGTCTGTTTCCACCTGAAACTGCTTCTGACTGAATGGTGTCCCAAATGGGGGAAAGAGGAGAAGGTAGGAAAGAGTCAAACCCTATCCAACTCCTGGCCCTGTATGGGAACTAAGATCTGTGATATTTGTCTAAATGAGCATACTGAGCATATACAATCATGCACTATTCATGGGAATACACCAAGGAACACTGCTAGGGAGAGTTGCCAGCAGGTAAAGAGGTTTGAGGGATTTGACAAACCAAGAGGGAAATCCAGACTTGATGTTAGCTAACTATGAACGAGTTGCTGGACGCTTGCTTTCCCAGTCAGTTTTGTACAGACATAAAAATTTGTACAGACATAAAAATTAACACACTTATTTACGTTGTAAATGAACTCTAATCGACAAATAGTTAGCTACAAATTTAGCTGAAGGGAAACAAAATGTGGTCCCTAGTTCTTCTTTCAGAGGCTTAGTTCCGTGGGAATGACAAGGCTTCAGGGATAATCCCAGCCTTTTCTGTGGACATGTTTGCCCAGAGACTGTCATAGAGCTGCAAAGCCACACACCAGATCTTGTCCCTGGCCACAGAAAATCCCATGTGGAAAGGTGGTGGAAGCAGCCCTGCCCCCTGCAGCATGCAGCCATAAGAGAGGGGACTACGAACACCCTCAGGCAGGTCCCAGATTAACAAACTCTGCCAACATGTGAGAGGCCAAGGCAAGGGGTCATGAGTCAGGACATGCAGAATCAGCATTTCTATGGGCCTACCCAGATGGTCAAGTTTCCATACAGGATCCAGCCCATGGCTAAAGCTGCCTTAGAAACAGAAATATCCCAACTTTTTCCTCAGGGACACTTGGCATATGGGAAGATTACAGGGGATATAAATTTATCACTGACCATCATTCACTAAGCTTAGCTACACACTTGCCTCTTCAAATGAAAAAATGAATGTGCTACAACAAGAAAATAAATGTGTATGATAGCAAGGTGAAACAAGATCCCTAAAAAATCAAGAATAATAGGAAACCTGTTACAAAAATGTAATGGATATTGTGTATAAGTCAGTCATCAAATGCCTCTATGGCTTTAGTCAACATCCGATACTTACAGAACTGTATCTTTTATACAAAGCCCTGTCGTGTAGAGTTCCACACTACAATAACATTTTAAATATACCATCCTACTTTTGAAGTCTAATCATAAGGGACACACATAATACTGAATTGTGTCATAAATATATGATGATAATTTAATATGCACATACTTGAGCCCACACCATCTTATTACAGGATATGGGGGGTACCTTAGGCAGTTCCCTGAAATTATAGGATGCTTGCATAATTTTCTTTAATTACCTAGGTAAATACTATTCTCATCTTTTGTCCTGATATTATCAGATACAAACTGAATGTTCTTATAAAGGTATTTAAATTTTTTTAGAGAAATTAAAAAAAAAATCACAAATATGCATTTGACCATTTCTGTAAGGTAATGTGGATTTTTTCTCACATAATGAAAGCAAATTTTTGCCTGACTGAAGCCATTCTTTAGACAAACAGAAACTTTTTTTTTGAAAATAGACTATGTATCTAAAAGCTCTCAGTTCATTTTTGTTCACCTATCTTTGTAGCTAGACACATATCTTTTGGAAATAGCCCTGAATAACAGAAGATGCATTAACTATGCAGTTACAGAAGTGATAGACAGCACCACATGCATCTGAGTGTTCTACTCCACAAAAAGTGGGTTTTTTTCTTACCTATACATCTTGATGATGCAATAGAAAGTCTTCTCTATACCATTTAAGAACCACATTTATTATGAAATGGACTTAAACTTACCATAAAATCCTCCAAAAATTGTCTTTAATGTTTTCAATATTCATTAACCATTAATGGAAAGAAGTAGTAGGAGTTTGTTTTGGAAACATGTTTTTGATAATTTTCTAAAATTTGAGAGATTCTAAGTCTTTGGTAGCCGCTTTTCATACTTGGATGCAACAAATAAGATTAAGCAGTAATAAATGGAAAATTAGAAATTTCAAACGTGATCCTTTTTGCTTGGGAAGTGACAATTAGAAGGGAAGTAAGAGAACAGAAGGCAAGAGTGGTATACAATAGACAGTGAGATGTATTCAACATTTAGGATTACAGACAAGCCCAAATGTCTAAGAGCAACAAAGCAGAGAATAAAGAAACATCCAGAATAGTGTAGTTGTATTTATGCAACAAAACAAACATTGGCCAAAAATACAGGGATGTTACCATGAGAGACAGAATTGCTGGAAGCAGAAATTTGACAGACTTGATTAAGCTGCTGGTCCATCAAGCCTGTGCTCAGCCTTTAGTTGTGACCATTGCACAACAGTTCAGACAAACCTCCTTCAGTGCAACTGCACTAAATGATGCTGTACACTGGGGAAAGCATTCCTCGCATTCCCTGTGGCAGTCATCCTAATTCCTGAAGCATGAGATTAGATTACCTCATTTTAGCATAACTACCCACAGTTACTATTCCTTGTCATACAATTATTGAAAAATATCCAGTGTAGCTGCTGACTCTGATCCTCCATGCTTTGCTGAGTTTGGAAGAGCAACTTTTAATCTTGGGGCATTTATGTACATTTCAGGGAGAGAGAGCACATATAGTAAGAGAATTTTTGCACGTGGATATGACAAATATCCACATGAGAAAGGAAAATGAATAATTTAAGCAAATATGAAACTGTTTCTTACAGATCAAAATGCAACTAGATCCTGGATACTGTAGACATTAATGAACCAAACAGGACATACATATTTGGTTTAAGTGGCAAGAAACAGTGCTGCAAGCTTTGAGTCAAATTCTGTTGTTACCTCCAGTACAGCATTTAAATTCCAGGATGAAACAACTGCCATAGAGTAAGAAGCCACATTAAAATACTCTATCTTTATATTACTAATTATCTTTTAACATATTCAAAGTAGTATATCTCATTAAACAATATAGTTTATGAGCTGTTCATAAACTATAGTTTATAGCTGTAGTTCAAATAGTAGCCATTTGTGTGTGTGAAAAACTCAGAAAGGTAGTAATAAATGTAAGCACGAGATTTGAATAATAGTGATATCATCCTAAACATTTCTACAATGATGATATCATTATAGGGTTTTCTACAATACTGTTCTGCTCCAGTGTGCTATTTATCCACTTTCTTATATCCCTTCTTATCAGTCTCCTTATGTCAGACTCATTCCATTCATCTCTTCCTTTCTCACTTCTCTCCTGCCTTATCAAACTCTCATGTGCCTCTGCATGCCTCCTTTTTTTACCTTATCTTGTGTGTGAAAGCATTGGCTTCAGCACATTCAATCAAAAATGTACTGAAAACTTAACCCACTGAAAGAACTCATGAACTTAGGATGTATTTTGTACCTCTTTTCTACTACACACTCTGGCAGGGACATCTGACACTCTTATGTACAATATAGCGGGGCTATGCTACCAGTTGTTCCTTAAGTGCTACCATAGAAAAAATAAATTCATTAGCAATTTTCTGTATTTATTTTTGTCACGAAACCTGAGAGAAAAATTATCTACCTCCAAACACAGATATAAATAAGCACAAACCATGCAGGTGTTTTCCTCCTCCCTGTCAGTATATTTCAACTGCTGGAACATGCTGAACTTGTTAATCTTTTGAGAGACGCAGCCCAATTTACAGAGGAACACAGCCCTGAAACATGCAATATACTCCCCTCTCAAAAAAATGTTTCAATATGAAGCCAATATAGTCATTCCTAACCGATCCCAAATTCAATAAAAGACAACAAGAAATGCAGAAAAGGTATACATATGTAAGGAAGCACTTTAGTGGTAAGCCCTTGAAATAAGGGAGTTTGCATAAGGTCTATGCATTTACACTCTTAAAAATATCACATAATTAGTTTTCAAAAGTCTTTACTAGGAACTGTGATTTTCAAATAATTAAATATACTCATTTTCCTCTCTCCAAAGTAAGCCAGAATGCTTCCAAGATACAGATAATGACAAGTGAAATAAGGTCCTATCCCTGTCTTAGTAAAGTCTGTGCTGAATGATAAATGTGTGGGAGCAGGTTGAGATCCTAAAGCATAAGTCTGACATAAGAAAGAAAATAGTGTTTTCTACTGATCACAATATTATGAGACACTCCACTCCGATGTCCTTACATTTACGAAACCACAGATACCTCAAGAGCAGCAAGACTTACCCTTTTCTGATATTCAGTATACTTTTGACCACTAGAAGTAAAAGTCTACATCTTTTAAATCAGAGCAAGCTCTATTTGTTACTTTTTCTCTAAGCAGATATATTCCTGACTATTTCTACAATACTTTGCAAGGTGGAGAATGATCTTTGCCTAAACATAGGTCAACTACTGTTATAACAATGTTGTCTTGATGTCAACATCAACCCCTTTTTGATTATTCTTGTAAAAATTTTAAAATTTTAAACATCGCATTTCCTCTTTGGTTTTGTCTCATTTAAACTCCCTTCTGCTCTGTTTATTATAAGGTTTTATGCACCTTTGAATCTTCAAAGTACTGCATATGCTAAGCTTTGCTATTCCAAAGCATAAAGTGAGGCTTTATGAAAAGCGACACAAAATTTATTTTTCATTTGACTTTGATTTAAATATTAGAAATACAGACTACTTCACTTCTCACTCTTTTCCAGGCTTCACTGAAGGTGCTCCTATGTTCTTCCTCAAGGCTGAATTTTGTTCTCCTCAGAGAGGTCAATTATGTGGGCTTAAAGAAGTGGCAGAAATGCTGGCATTGGGAAGCAGCTGAAATGTCAGGAGAAATCCTCAAAGACTTTTTTATCAGGTGAGAGTTGCCAGAGCAATAGAACAAATACACTTCTCAGCAACAGATATTGATGTTCACTCTCTTTCATGAAGGCTGTGACACAGACTGATATCTTACTGCAACAGAAACGCTACCCCAACCAACACCTTTCCAACACCCTCAACACTGTGTACTGCAGCAGAGCCAAAAAACAAACCCCCACCTCACAAGATTATTCTCTTAAGCGAGCCATGTGACATTCCTAATTCTGAAATACTTTACAAAGAGTTGGTAAAACCTCCCAGAAATGCAGCAATGTCTCCCCAGTACTTTATACATCCTTCCAGAGAGGTTCCCACTACACCCTATACCTAGAGGAGGACCTCTGGAGCCACAGTGCACAATGGTGGAAGAGAGGACCAGGGAGGTTAGACCTGGCCCAGCAGGCTCAGTCACCTTTTGAAGCATCAGTCTCACTAAGAAACCATGCAGTGAATTCCTATGACTTTGATACCTGCTGCTGACAATATCACAGGTGTGCTCTTTCCTCTCCGGTGTAGTCCACATCCCTGGTCTCAGAAAACTGGCAGAAGAAATGAGGAAAGAGGAAACACAAAGAAGAAAACACAAGCAGGCTAAGATGTTCTAGACTGGATTGTTCCTTGTCTACATTTTGGATTTTCCCTCTTCCCTTACTCTGATAGCCACCAAATACAGGTAGTACCATGCCAAATGGCTCCTATGATGAAAAAGGGAACCAGTAGCCCTTCAAAACACTTCCAGATATATCAAATAATTCTGGAGAAAAATCCATTTATGTAAACCCAGAAGACTCTTATATCCTCATCACAGGGAAACAGGAATCAGAAAATGGACTAACATCTCATAAGTTTTACCTCTGAATTCATCCTGCTGAGATAGCAGGAAATCCTAGAAGCAAAACAAAACCTGCAGCACCCTGGAAGTTGAACTAATGAACCACTTGCAAAGGGAGTTGATCAAAACTAACATCAAACCCAAGAGAAGCTTCTGCCAAGTACTGCACTGCCATCTTCCTGCTGCAGGCAATACCTGTTTCCCATGGAAAATCCCTGCAGCTGTGCTCCCTTTTTCAGTGCATGGAGCCAGTTTCATTCCTTTTGATTTTGACAAGACAAAACCTGGAAATGAAACTTCATCTTGCTCACCCTTTCCAAAGGAAGAAAGGAATAAGGCATGATTTTTGACTTTAACATATGAAGTCCATAACCATTATGTCAAAACTGAGATGGCTCTTTGTGGAAAAATCCAGATTCTCCAGCTAGCTTTCACAGTTATTAAGTCAGTCGTAAATATTGAATTATTCACAGTTCATTAAACCATCTAAAATAAATTTCAACTCACTTTTATAATTCTCATTGCTCACTAACATACATGTAGAACTGGGAAGCTGCCAGGAGGTAAATATAACGTATTTATGACTAGATATATATCAATGTACAGATATAAGTATACGTAAATATACACACACTGAGAAATAAAGTTGGATGCAGCAATCCAAAACTTCAAAATAGGTGAGCTTAACAGACAGTCTTTAAGTGAGCTAAGCCTTAATAGAACAAGGGAAAAACCACAACATGAGAAAGCTCTTGTTCTCATATTTCATATGATAGAAAACGATGAACTATTGTACTACAATAATTACTGTAAATGCATAGAAAAAATCAGATTATGATTTTGGAAAAAAATTCGCAAAATTTCTCTCAAGAATTTTGCAAAACCCTATCAAACTCCAAAGATTTTGCTTCTCTTTTATTTGACAAGGCTTTGATAGTGTATGTTAGAGACCCTGGCTCAATCAATTCCCAAAGGACAGAAAACAAATCTCAACTGCTGCAGCAGGCAAAATAGGTATGAAAAGCTCTTGAGACTGATCTTCCTACACAATTTTCTGTCCTCCTGTTTCTGTTCTAAGAAATACTGACAAAACACTCTTCTCTGAAGTTTCTGCACATTTTTCTAGTTCTAATCCTGAGAAATAGTTGAAAAAAATCTTAAACATGGCAGAATAAAGGGGGGAAAAAAGAGATGCTCTCAAACTGATGCAACCAACCATTAAAAAAAAAGATTTTTAAAAAGGCAAGAAACAATGTAAATTTGCATTTGATAATCTGCATGTAAAACTGGTCTGTCACTGTACCTTTGTTTTCTTCTTAAAGAACACACAGCAGCTTCACACATAATACCTTTCCTGTCATGCTGTTGCTTAATTAGTCAACATGATGTGAACCTTATGATAAAAATAATTGGTTTGGGGCTTTCAGTCTCTGAAGAGAGGGATCAACATGTAGGCTATTCTCACAAAACATGGTTTTCATAAACTGTGAATATCAATGTGATGGGAAGAAGGAACACTGACTATACAGAACTTCAGTCTCAACTTAGACTAAAAGTGCTACTTAGTCTACAGGACATGCTTTCATTTGTTAAATCTTTGTAAGAAATTGGTAATAAATATAAATACATGTACATTTTTACTAGCATTCTCATTAAGCAGCAGTCTTTTCCAATGATGGCAGTTGGCATACAAAACTTAGAAAACTTTCTTCTCCCATTCATTCCTAAATAGCCAAGGGAAAACCATGTGACATGTAATACGGAACTTATGCATTTAGGTGCAACAGATACACAGATGTTAAAGAGAGTCAAAAAATCCACCAAGACAGTAACAGAAAGTGATTGGTTAAAAATAGTTTTCTACAAATGATGATATATAATTCTGCATACACTATTTCTTCATCTTGATCCTCAGGAGAAGACAGGCTTCTCTCTGATGCTTTGTCATTTTATATTCAAATGCTTTAGACTTTAAGGTGAAAGCAGACCATTGCTGAGACAAAAACATATTATCAGTGTTGTCAATACATTAATATGAAACAATCAAACCTGTATTACAGAACTGATGTTTTGAAACCACTACCTTTAAATTTTTGATCAAATGTTATTATTTTTCTACTTGAAAAAAATTTAAGTTGAAAATAATTTTGTAGACAAAATTTGTAGACAAAACTAAGTCTTCCACTCTGTTTTCTAATTCGTCAAATTTATCATTTAATGGGCCACTCATCTTTCATTCTCTGCTCAAGGAAGAGTAAGCAGTACATTATAAAAATATTCATTTCCTTGCTTCACTTAACGTCATTTAACTTGAACTATTTCCAGAATAATATACAAAAACAGTGCCTATGACAATTTGTTCATGTGTGGCCCCCCTGCAGAATTAACCATCAGGAAACTGCACATTTTCTGAAATTTGTATTTCTTTCTGGAGGACTGAGAACTCACTTCAGGAACAGTGCTGGGCAAGAATGAACTCTTCACTGTGCCAACATAGTAAAAAAAATGCTCTTCATGCCATGATCCAGAAATTAATTCCCCCCACAATGCGATGGAACTTGAAAGCCAGTAATTCATTTTCTCTAATAGCTCTAGGTCTTTTCTTCTAGTTTTCTTCCTTCTGATAACAAATATTACGTTTTCCTGTGATAGAATTTTTATTTTGAACAGATGCAAAAAAATGTAGATCATACTGCTGGAGTTTCCAGCAGACATTTTATGAGGAGGAATTTTTTCTTTGTCTTGACATTGACATTCAAGATTAGTTCCATTTTTTCTTCCTAATTAGCTTTTGCAAGACAATTGTATGTTTGAAACAAACAGAATACTTTCCCTCAGGGCATCAGAAATGAAATCTTTCCAATTTCCTTTCAACAGACATTGAAAACAAAGCAGTGTATTGTAACTCAGTTGGGAATTAAGAACTATGTGACGTAAAAAATGGAAAAAGCACTGTGTAAATAAATTCAACATAGATGTCAATAAAAATATAGTAATGAAAAATCCTTTAAGCCACCTTGCTAATACCTGACAGAACTGCTTGTTCACATTAAAGTCTGTTTGCCTTTCAAAGGAATTTAAGACACTAAATTTATACAAAACTGAGGAATTTTACATTCACAGCACACTGAATGATTAACATCAAATAATTTGAAATATTTATAACCAACCTGAGGTCTTTTCAGCCACTTTATCCAGCAGTCTTCTTTGTGACTCAAAAGATTTATTTTTAAACTTTGATCATTCTACAGAGGTAATAGTCCCTCACAGAACTCTTTATTTTCCTTATATCTGATATAAAAAAAATCAATAACGCTAAGCACACAGTTACAAGATTATGGTGATAAACCATAAGGCTGTTAATGACCTTTTAGATGGAAGTTGCACTCATAAGTCTTATTAAAAAAAAAAAAAATGGTTGGAGCGGTTTTTGGATTCTGACCAACAAGTCACTAAGAAAATAATTGGAGGTCTTTATTTAAAAACTTTGGAGAATTGGATTGAAAATTATAATCTTTGTGCCATATGGCACTCTACCAGTACAGCCTCCCAGAAAAAGAGCTCTGTGGTATGTTTTTCTAGGATTGTTAACATTCAGACTTTCATATGTAGTACACAGTAATTTCTACTGTATCCCATTTATAGATAATGCTGCACACAAGCACGGTGTGTACAACATATACAGACATTCCAGAACTTCTTAAATGTGGACAAGTGTCTCATTCCTCTGTAGATTTCAACTTCAACTGTGCCTCCTAAAGAGAGTTCAGCAAGGTACTCACTGATGTGTAGAGGAAACCTTCTCCATTTAGGGCTATATACAACCCAGTCTTTACACCCTGGATAGCAACAACTCGAAGTCCCACTGGTATAAGGTTGAATAAAGCTGTGAAGAAAAAAAATGAACAGATATAAATATGCTGCAGTTAATACAATATTCTAATAAGCACCATTAGCAAAAATAAAGAAAAAATAGTTCCTGTATAATTTTTTTTATCCTTTTAAAATCACACTAACTCAGAAAACCTTGCATCTCCGATTCTGGCAAGTAGCTCTTTATTTTCTTGGGCATTTTTACAGTTTTTGGTTAAGAGGTGTCCTCATTAAAGACCGATGTCAAGGGGTCAGTGATTTCAATTTTTTTTTTCTTTGCTTTTGTGAATGATATATTTGATAGAAACAGTAAGACACTGGTGTCAGATAATGACAGAGACTTATCATAGTTCATAAAAGCACTCTAAATATGCTTGACTCTAAATGTGCGTAAATGTTATTGAACTCAATACAGAACTTGAGGTAATAATTAGAAAATAATTAGAAAACCACGTAATAATAAATACCCTAGGAATACTATATACCTCTGTAGTAATCAAAACAGCCACAACTTTGATTACTGTCTGAAAAAAGACCAGTGTGAAGAGTGGGAGTTTACCAGCCTCACCACAGAAAAACACAACCTGAATAAGTAGGTGGCATGAACCAATTCTTCTAAAACTTATGCCAGCACACACCTATACTACATTTACTGACTCATGCTAGAAAATCAGTTGCAAAGCACACATCAGTCTTGGAAGAAAAGACCTGGACAAGACAGAGTTCATGCTAAATGTTTTTCCACTGTAGATGAGCCAAGGAATCCCAAGTCCTTGGATGAAAACCAAAAGCACAACCTGTGTGTTCAAAATATGCAGCAGGGTTCTACCAAGTCAGGTCTCAGGAACAGAGTAACACCTACGGTGAGTTCCTCAAAATCTAGGGAGGACATCCATAGGTGTGACCAAAAAATGTCCTGTATGAGGCTATCTGTAATCAGAATGCCAGCGCCAAAGCCCAAATCAAGAGAAAAAGGATCATGTAATTGCAGTGGATAAATACACTTCTCAAGGTGTGAAAATTCCTGTTTGGTCAAAGGACAAAAATCCACAGTTTGTTTATGATGAAGATGATCAAGACTTTACAACTGCGAAAAAAACCATAGGCAGACTACTATAAAGATAGGCATGCATAAAAAGAGAGACACCTTTCCTTCAGCATTGTCATGCAGAAAAAGAATGTGTAACATTAGATCATTTTAGGAACACACAAAGCCAATATAAAGCTAGCAATTGTGGCAGAGTACTTCCAAGAGCAGTAGAAAGAAAAATATATTCAGAAGAGCTCTAGAAGAACTGAAAACAATTTGGCAGTTTTATAAAGAAAATAAAAGAGATGACAAGAATTAGCACAAATAAATAGCATTTTAATTTCTGTCATTTCCAAAATTCTCCATTATGCTAGGATATTACAGTGCTGTTTACTAAAAAAACATTTGGCATACGTAAGGCTCTGCTTTAACAGGTTCCCTCTCTAATAAATGTAAAACAGTGAAATATGGCACTAACAGAAAAGATATCCTAAGAGCATACAGGCTAAACACTACATGGCTTGAGGGCTTTTAGTTCAATATAATTTGGAAATTAAAAATTAGTTATAAAGTCATTATCCTCCAATGAAACAATGTCAAAACCAGCAAAAATCACTGTTGTGGGTTGTGGAGGGGGAATCTGCCACAGCAAAACTACATTTCAGATGGCTCATGATTGAGTATGAATTTTTTCCTAGAAGAAAAGAAATTGCAGGAGAAAACCTGCGTATGAACACCATGCTAAAGGGAGTGAAGAAACAATTGAGGGGACACCAGGAAGGAAAAACAAACAATACTTGTATAAAGAAAAGAGGTGAACACAAAAGACAAGTCAGCCGTGAGAACTAAGTCAGTCAATGAAAAATAACTCCAAGTCATAGTGGTTCAGTCAAAACTTCTGGATTGTAGATATTATTTGCCATATTACCAATAAAAGTAAAGCACCAAAGCTAGGAAAAAAAAAATCCAACCACCATTGAACAAGAATTACAGGCCTGTAACAGGCCTGTTTTATGCAGCCTATAAAGTTACTGAAGTGGCTTATAGTTGATGGTGAATTTAAAAAGCACTGTGGAGGGCATGTAATGCATCATTTACTGCCACCAAATTTTAATTGGAGAATTTCAGAGCTCCTGTAATCAGTCTAAATCCTTAAAATTTTAGAGTATGATCTGACATGCTGCAATTCTGCACATTTAGAAGATTCAGTAAGTTTCACAAAATCTTCCAGACTTCAGTGAAACTAGGGAGGCCAGTCTACGTTCAGCTATTGATTGACAAATGTTCAGCAATGTTTCATACTGGGGTCAGCAAAACATGCACCAGCAAGGCACAGCATGTGGTTTTAATGCACTTTGAAGCTGGCCAAAAGAAATTTGATTTCCTCCAGAACCTGACTGGGCAGTACTCTTCACAGATCAAGACTTTTATGTTCAATTACACATTTCAAACACTCCTAGGATTCACCCATGCTATCCCTCACTCTAGTAAAAACCTGCTCTGAGAAAAACAGAAGGCCTTCCAGAGTCTGCTGGCATTCCAGTTCTACACAGCCAAACTTATGTTCTTATCTGAGAGGGTTGTTAAGAAGAGCCATGTCCCCTGCTTCCTTCTATTTTTAAGAAAATGATCCGAAACCAAAAAACTGGGGAGTGGGGAGTGAGGTCCCTGAACATCTTTATGTGCCTAAAGCCATTTCAGTGAGTCCACAGATGAGTTGAGAGAGGGGGCACCCTCCAACAGCCCAGGAAATATAGCTGTGCCTGGTGCTCAGTGTTCCCATGCTGCACACTTAAGTAGAAAGCCTGCCAATTCCAAATGCAAGTAAGATATAGGAATAACAGGGAAAACAAGGGAACTGATTGGCAAAAATGGTGCAAGTAAAACCCTTTCTCCTTGTCAGGGCTGAGTCTGTGCACACTCCGTGAGCTTTGCTTTGTATTCTATCTAAGCCACAGCCATAAAGCATTTGGGTTCTCCTCCTTTTCCTAAGCCTGCAAGCCTACTCCCACCACAAAAAAGATCAGAAAATGGGGGTGGGTAGAGTTAGCAGGAACAACTGGCATGAAAAAGGGTTATTGGTTTAGGTTTCATGGAGGAGACTTGCAGGAACTCCAAATCTGAGTTGGATTCTAATCCTCAAAAAGTTTTAGCAAAAGTTTCAGTCCACTTTTTTAATAAGCAAATATCACTCCTTTCTTGAGCAAAACACAAAACCACCACATAACTTTTTCCTTCTTTTATGTTAAACCAACACAGTCCATTAACTCAAAATCTGAAATGCCTGAAATCCAATATTTCCATATACTTGTGAAAGTTTGGTCACAACTGACTTGTAGCTACAAGAAAATTGCTATTACAGACCCCTTTCTTTCTCAAGAATCTTGCTATAGACCGATCGCTTAAGAGTTACAAACTCGCAGTCTCTTTTGCAATGCACACTGCCCTCGTGACAGTTAATAAAACTTTCCACAGCACTGAATCTCCAATCAGATCAAGGTAACTATTTCTTTAATTTATCGTCATCTGCAGGCCCACAGGCAAAAATGACAACTCCATCAAAACATCTTTTAGATTGGCAATGACTGCAAGGAGGTTGGTGTTTAGAGGTTTGTCCACCCATGTCTTATGGAGCAAACTCATTTTACCTGACTGATGTTACAGAAGGCATAATTAAAACTTTTTTTTAAGGATGACTGAACATTGACCTTATCAGACTAAGATTATCCCAGTGGGAGAAACAGGCTTACCTAACTTCCAGAGTAAATGCCTGTATAATTCTTTGGAGAAAAACTTCAGTAAAACCAGTGCAAGCATCAGGCTGCAGATATTTCAGTGCAGTAATCCAAAATTAACATTCATTAATCCAAATTTAACAGCACTGCAGGTGGTTTGGGTTTTTTTTCCTAATCTTTATGTGCTTTATTTCTATCTAATTATCTCCTCTACCTTACAAGAGTGCTGTAAAGATTATTTTATAAGTATCTTCAAACCAAAATATGATAGTGGTAGGTATTTTATAAAGCATTAAAAACTTAATACTTCCACATTCAATTTGGAAGATATAAATAGAACATTAGAAGCATGCATTAAAAGAGGAAAATAAAGAAATGTTAAATGATTGCAGGATTTCTTGAAGAGCAACTCTGCCAGGTACCAAGCTCCAAAAAGGAGGTAAAGCATGTTGCAGCACAATAAAAGATGTGCACAGCACAGCCAAATCAAAGTTTCTTGGATAAAGTTCACTTTTTCATTTACCAGTTTATGAAATAAGACTACCAATTAGTAATGCTCTTTTAATTAGAGAATATTCTAAACATGTTATAAACACAACTGTAATTTCATAAGGGGCACAAATCACAACATTTGAGTGTTATAATCAGGTCTATCACCTATAAAGGAAAGTATCGTCATTTACATTGCATTTTTTAGTGGTTGTTGGCTGAGATACACTCTAGGTGAATTAAAACAAGCTATAGAGCTGAAAAATTCAGGGTTTCAATCTCAGAAATTAAAGAGTTGAAATTGTTTTTTTCTCGAATAAATCAGTCTTCCTACTTAACCTACCCTTCATTCATGAGACAAAATTTTGAAGATAGACCAAAGCCTAAAAATGAGCTGGTTTATGTGGGGAGAACAGGAGAATGTAATGCTTGTTACTATATATGGAAATAGTTTCTATCTCTTTATGATTTCTGTGTAGTAGCTTGTTTTTCCTAATTAATAATGATGAGACCAGTGAAGCAAGCTGCATTTGCACCTGTAAAATCCAGGAAAATTAGAGTGAGAGAGTGACAGCTACACTGAGAGGGACCTCAGTAACTAAAGCTATGGTTTTAACCACAGTCACTCCTGCCCTTTGCTACAAGCAAGCCGCAAAAGCAAACCAGAAACTGTAAGGGATTAGAGAAACTAAAAAGTGAAAAAAACAGCTAAAACAAGATACCACTGAGAGTGGGGCAAAAAAAAAAAAATACAGACCGTACACACAAGATTGTTTGGCTAACAGCCTTGATTTGGTGAAGTGATTTAAGGAAACTCAGCACCATTAATCAATAGGTGCATTAATTACCATTGTTTCACGAAATATTAACTTGGAAAAGTTATAAAAAGAAATTAAAACAACAAACTGAAACCTGTTGGTCTGTTTAGGTTGGATTCTAATATCATGGCCATCAACATGAGCAGACAAAAGTACATTCAGGGATGCAATGACATCTCACATCTTTCTGCCTTTTTCATGCAAGTGTTTGCACACAGTGGTACACTAAAAATCTTGCCATCTCTCTCTGCAGTCTCTAGCCTTTACTCAAACTGGGAAAATGAGCAGCTGATTAAAACCACTGGTACAACTCATTTTGATTTCAGATAGAAGCAAAAGGTCACATTAAAGAGACTACTGTGAAGCTTTAAAGACATCTTAATCTTAGTTTGAGCTACCTCTCTATAACACTGTGACTCCAAAAGTGTGTAACTTATGTTTACTGACATACATGTAAAACGAGTACAAAGTGATATATGCACTTGAGGGAATTTTAACTTCAAGTATTCCTCTAACTGCTTAACACAGAATACATGGCAACAGCACAAAAAGTAGCAGCATGACTAAAAATAGTTTCCTTGCTGAAGACAAAAAAGAAATGGCATCTTTTTGCTCTCCCTCGCTCCTTTCTCCCTCTGGCTTCTCTGACACCCAGTTACTCAGTGGGCTCTCTTCAGAGACAGGGAATAGTGCAGAAGACAGGCGGAAGGCTGGCAGAGATGCACACCCTTTGGCAGTCTGTATTTCCTTTTTTTATGAAACACACTTTGAATGGGAGTCACCCTTTGGCAGTCTGTATTTCCTTTTTTTATGAAACACACTTTGAATGGGAGTCATCCTCACTATCCAGGTAAGTATTCTGCCTGTCCTGCAGACAGCTAATACATGTCCATCCCTTCACCCACTGGGCACATTAAATAGGCAGCCTGCAAGCACCACGGTCAGAAGCAGGATTTTCTCCCTTGGGCAGCTGCCAAAAGTTATTCACTTGTAAACCTCAGACAGAAATTAACATGCTAAGGAGCTCACAAAATAAAATATCAAAATAAGAGAAATTCTATCCATGGGAAAATTACTGTTTTAAAGTGAAAGAGAGAAGGAAAAATAACACATGCTGCAATAAACAAAACCAATAGGAAAAATAATTCAAAAGGAAATGAAGGGAAACAGAGTCGAAAGGGAAAAAAAAATAAGACTGACAGCACAAAAGAAACAAACACAAATTCATACATTAATGAATATACCAAGTGGATAAATCTTTTCAGCTCTTAATATAGTGTTGATACATATATACCAAAAAAATTTCAGATGGAGACTGTAGGCCTTCCTGATAAACTCACTAATTCCGCATTTTTCTGTTCTAAACTGTCTTTACTAAAAATATTGGAAAATCAGACTAGTTAAGAAAAAAAAAATCACACCAGTTAAAGACAGAAAAAAATGCCCTTATGGAAAAAAAAACCCACACCTTTTTAGCCAAAAAATAATTTTGGAGTAAAACAAATTTTCTAACAATATTTATACAAAATACACAATACTGCTATATGGTATTTGGTTGAGTTTGGAGAAGTTCAATATTTCAGAATATTTATAATATAGAATATTAATTCTGCATTTTGGAAAAACAAGAATAAGGGAGATGAGCAGTGATGGAAAACCAGAAATGCACAGAAGAGGGGAGAGAAAAAGTAAATAAAAAAAGAGGACAATTTGTGAAGCTGACAACATCAAAAAGAGAAAAGTAAGGCACTGCGGTCTAGTTTTGCAAAGACTCCAAATCCATCGAGACCTAAGAGTTAAAAAACCTCTCAGAAATAACAATAAGACATTCCAAAATTGTTGCAATCATACACACCTTCTCGCTGAAGCTGAAAATAAGAGAGATGGGCAGAGGGAGAAAGATACACACTTATACCCTAAGACAGTTCTTAGACCTCATCTGGGCAAAGCTTCTATAAAAAGTGATAATAATCATGTCTCGTTTAAGGTCTTAGTATGTACTCCAGTACAGAAGTTGGCATGAGAGATGGACACACCGAGGGAAGAAAAGAAAGAAGGATGGGGGCGGGATGGAAAGGGCATGGGAGGGGAACAAAAACACCTGGAAAACAAGCAGGGAGATACACATCAAAATATATTAACCAATTTTTCTCAATTAAAAAAAAATCTCCAGAACAAACAATAAAAGATGATCATGCTATCTGCTGACGAAAGGTGTTATAAATGACAGCTGTGCACCAATTAAAATAGGGACCTTACCATGTAGAGCAGAAACCTCAAATACCTTAATTTCTGCAGCCTAATTCCAACATTTTTAAAGAAACTAAGGGGTTATTTATGTATGCATAATAGGTAGATAAATCTTGTGTATTAAAAGTGCTTAAAATAAAATTCAAGATGACACACAAATGTTACTTAAAAATGTCATGATAATGAAAATAAACAAAATACAAATCAACTGTTTCTAGAGTTAGAACAGGTTTGTTTAATTACCATTTGCAGCTGAAGTTATCAAACATATATATGCTCATTGAACAAAAATGTGTGGCAGTATCATAGGAAAAGCATACCAAAGCAGCAACCCACACGGACTTTCAAGACCTCTTTTTTTGGAATATTTTTAAAAACTGCCACTGTTGCAGTCTCAACAGTCGCAGAAAATCTCTTAACATCATTCTGGCTGGCGTAGGGACTGTAGGATTTTTAGCCCCAAAATTTTTAGTATCTTCAGCAAGGTAATTTAGCATGTGTTTTATGAAGGTCTTTGATGGTTTAACATGCATTCATTTGCTTGTAAATTCAGATTTTTCTGGGAAATTTCGTTTCCATCTCGTTATTTCTTTGTTATGTATTGGAAGATAAGAAATTTATGTTAAATATAGAGTTTTTATAAAAAATTCTCTTAATATAATTTTACCCCTTTTATAAAATTACCAGAAGACACTCATTGGCCTAAACATCTCCCTCCTAAGGTCCATGAGCGCTTATGCCTTCCCCTTCAGAGGCAACACATTTAGGCCAATGTCCTGCACGAGCCATGCTGGTGGTCATGGGGCTTCGAGCGGACAGAACCCTCCTCCTTGGAACAAAACACATTCAGAAACCCTCCAAAGGCAGGCATTAACACGGTGCCTGTGCACAGACATTCGAGCGATGCGATCTGCGTGTGCGATTAAGACATTCCCCTGGGGCAGTCACTTACTAGAATTACTGCTGTCATCCTTGGTTCCATCGAGACTTCCATCGGGGTGCATTTGCAAGTAGTAGCCTTGCCTGCAATATAACCTGGTCACTATACCCTTGAGCTGGGGATCTGAAAGACAAACATATTTTGTCACTAGCCTCAAAACTTTTTCCAAGAGTTATCCCTACTTCTCTCACTGTAGGAGGAAGTTCGGTGAAGCAGCAATGCTGTCTTAAAAGTAAGTACTACAATAGGATGTGTGCTGATGGAGATGGAGAAAAATCTCTTTGCAGAGTGTTGTTAGGTCAGTTCTGCGTCCTGTTCTCTGCCTCCAACATCCTTCATTATAATTAATACAGGTAAAACAGAGAGAAAAAGAACACCCCAAATACCCACAGTCAAAAGCTTAAACCATATTAAGCCCTGTGAAAAATTTTAGACTTCAGCAACAAGCATAGCCCATTATAGAAACTAACAAAACATGTGAAAAACCCTACTGGTTTCATATATGTTAGCAACTTACTGTACTGCACATAAGTTTTAAGGAAACTGGGAGGAAAAGGTCTGTTTCCTTTCCTATCCAAAGTGGTAAACTTATCTGGTGTAATCGGTAATAGTATCATCTGAAGTTCCCAAAATATTTTAACCAAGCTAGAAGCAGATTGAACTCACCTGCCCTCTCCCACCCCCCAGGGAATAACACCCACAATCAGAGCAAGACATAAACCTTCTTTATCAGAAGGAAAAAGCTGACAAAACTCTCAGTAAGCTAAAGCTACAAAAATCCAGGTAGCTGAAAATGAAGGTACTTCGTTTAATACTCTGCATTTATGCAAATTGCCAAGAATTGGGCAGGGAGTGCCGAAACACAAACTTTTTGATTCACAGCATAGATGTTGCCTTACCAAATTAGAAACTGACCTGTTGCAAAACTGATTCAGGGAAAGAACATAACACATCTTAAAAAAAAATCAACAGAACTACCTCTGTGTGATATCAGTATTAATATTGTTAAACATTAACTATTAGGCCCAGTTCCAGGCAGCCAGTACATAAATTTGTGAGAACATTGGCACTAAAAGCATCTATATCATATCATGCTTAGCTCTGCAATAATGAATTAAATTCATAAATACTTTGATACAGTTATGCAATAAAATAAACATGTGAACTTTGAAGGCAGACAGAAAGTATTTTCATGCAACCCTGTGGCCAGAATACAAAATCTGTGTATAATTGCTCTCACAATTAATCATGCTGGGTTACTTAGAGTATCCTAAGGGGACATGAAAATAAACAGTGATAAACAAAACTGCCTCTAAGTGGTATGTACTGAAATTTCTATAGAGGCTCAGTTCTATGAAATGATCCTGCAAATGTTAAGTTTTTATTGAATATCCAAATTACAAAGTCATATTAAACAATAAGCCCATCTAAATTTAAAAATACAAGAGTAAACTGTTAACATATTAAAAACTGTTACTATGAATAGTAACACCGTAAGACTTCCGAGGCATGGAAATAAATAAAAAGAACAATTAAAGATGAACATATAAGCATATTACAACTTAAATTTTAAAAATTATTTTAACTGCAAATTTTGCTTTCCATTAATTTTCACATTAGCAAAAGTTTATCTCTATATATGAATACTCAGAAACAAATATTTTTAAATCTTTAAACATGTTAAACTGTAATTCATTTGAATGTACTGTCTCCATCAACTTCATCAGGTGATTCAAAAGTATTTTCATAATTTAAAAATGAAAAGTGAGCTCCTTTTAAACAGGCACTATTCCTGTCAATATATGCTTTCGACGTGTACTTCCAAATTGACAATTTTAAATATGCTTCTTAACACTTATTAAAAAGGCATCTTTAAAGACTAAATAAAAGTATAATAAAAAATACCAATAAAACTAGATCTTTAAAAATTATTTACAAAAAAAGTATCAGCATTTTGAAAAACACTTTCCATATCCAAGGAATCATGAAGAAATTATTTTTTATCAACACTTTCTAGTGCAAAGAAGTTTCATAGGAAGGCAAAGTACAGTCAACTCACTGTCACCAGCTGTTTAAATCTACTGCTTCAAGGGGAAAATATCAAACTTAGAAGTCACTTTCAAAGTTGTTCTTTACACTCATCCTATTCATTTCTCTAAATTGACAAATTAAATCTACTTTCTAATAATCATTTGTCTGTTTTCATCAAAAGCATTATTTAAACTTAACCCTGCTTTACCAGCTATCCAAAATTATATCTGAATGAAAGTGAAATGACACATCGATCTTGATGCAAGTCATAATAAGCAATAGTCACAAAGACTACTCCCTACAGCTTCAAGGTAAATATCTCCAAGATGAAGCAGACAATCCTGTCAGGCAACAAGTTTCTCTCTTCTCCTTGCAGAAAGATAAATTACCCTTTCAGATCCTTTTTGAGACACCTGAGCAGCAAGCAGAGAAGAGAAATCTGCTAGTCCCGTATTTCTGTAGCACTTTATCTACCCTTTGTCTCTTTATAATATTACAGGATATGTCTTAGCTTCAGATGATTTACAAACGGGTTTCTCAAATCCTTGTTGATCACACTTTCTAATTTTTTTTTTCCTGTCTGCTAGACAGAAGGAGCGAGCAACAACGTCCAGAAACAACAGCAGAAGACTGGTGCTGCCTGTCCACAAGTGTACTGGGTGTGTCACCTTTTTTTTAACTCTCACCACAGTGACAGACAGACAGACAAACAGACCAGCATCTATTCTTACCCTTTAACCCCCACACTCGCTCTTATCTTCCCACACGTAAGAGAAAGATAATGGCAAGAAATAAACCACAAACAGGATGAGAGCAGACGACCTCACCAAAGAGCTCCTGGCTCTTGTGATTCTATCACAGAAATTTTGCTGTTAGTTCTCTTAAAGTCCTAGCTGCCACAGTGAGGTTATTTTGTGAACAATATGATTTCTATTTAATTTTAAACACCTTGATTTCAGGGGAAATGAAACTAAAAAAAAAACAAACTTCACCATGCATAAAAAATTAAGGGACAGTTCAACATCTCTTAATGATTTTTATCAATCTTTTTTTGCACCTTGACTTCCGAGGTTGAACACTTCAGCATGACATGTCAGCAATGCCCTACGTTGGGAAAAATTATTCTGACTTGTCATTATTAAAGGTTGTCTCTTAAAATTCAAAGCTGTACTGAATGGACAAAGCAACAGCTCCTCAAGCCTCTCTTTCACAGCAATCTGTGTGACAGCAGCCACTTGCAGCCCACTTTTCCTGCTTTTTTTCCTTGTCAGTGGTGATGGCGGGATGCATGATTGCAGCTAGCATGAACACTCTGTCAGTAGCTTTTCTGATGTCCTCAACAAAGGCAGAGTTTAATTAAGATGTCTTCTCTCTCAAATAGTGGCTACAAAAATGGCTTTGGCATTAACTCATGACAGGCTGAGTGCAGCTCTTGCTCTAGAACAATTATGACACTTTATGTTTTCAATTGTGAATATTTTCTGTTCACAGAGAGAATGGCTTTCACATGTACTTCCACACTCCAACTCACTGCCAGGACAGATGTATTTACAAACTTTATAGATTTAAAACAAACTAGGGGAAAAACTAATTAAATATGAGTGTTAAGACATAGATGAATTTCAAATGCTAAAAGAACAGTGGTGAATATGCCTATTTTACATTAAAAAAATTAGTCCCTTAGCATCCACTGGAGTTTTAATTTTTAGTTTTTACCAGAAGAAGGCTTTTTTTGACCGTCATTACTTCCTCCCTCTTCTGTGCAAAGGTACTAAATAAAAGTCTGCTGACAAGCAAATGCTTAATGGGGGGGATAGTCTCACACCAACTCACATTCTTATGGAGAATAAACTGCACTATCCAGCCAGCTACCAGTCTGTCACAAAATAAGTTGCTCAGTGAGCCAAGTAAAAGGCAGTATTTAGAGGTATATTCTGCTCAGATAGCAGAGCATCAAACTCATGATAACAACTGGTAGCTCCAGGTCCTTCTTGTTCTACTCGTCCTTTATTCTTTGCACTTCCATCCTGCAGTTTTGACTTTTGGATATTTTAGTACTAAAAGTACCACTCATATTGGTCCGGAAAAAAATTAGAGCATTTTTTCTTTAAGATTTACGGTACTCTGATAGTCACCATGACTTGGCTGTCATATCTTGCTCGCTGACGTTATGGTCAGCATTTGTTAGGAATCTTCTCCCTCATCTAGTAAACTTTATTCAAATACATATAAAAAAATATAGTCTGTATTCAGGTTTTTTAAAAAAGTCAATCCCCCCAAATCCTGCAACCACCAAATTTCTTTTGAACCTGGGAAGTAAAATACCCACCCAAAGTCCAGAGGGCCTCACCCACTCCAAACACATCTCCCCATTAGTTTGTAAGGCCTGGAAAGTGCAAAGAGCCCCTTTTCCTGACTTCTCACATGAGTACTCTAACAGTAGTGTGTGTGTAGGGCAGGTTGGACTGGAATTCTTGCCCTCTCTCTTGCTGAAGGGTCTCTAGTTTGTATAACAATTAACTACACTCCTGCAGACAGGTTAGACTCCATCCACCATACCACAGTTCAAGACATCTTCAACCCCTCACTGACTTCTGCACAGAAACCTATTGTTGCTTCAGAATAACGTCTGGATACTTTTTAAAACTTCAAACAGGTCTCTGTAGTGCTCAGTATTCCAGAAACTTTCCACTAAGCAATTCAACTCTGGAAGCAGGGAAAAAGTCCCATGTAAAAATTACATTTTCTTTTTGGATTCTCATTTCAGGTACTTCAGTTCCTGCTGTAATGCTTTTCCTAGTTTCCAAAAGTCATCTTCTTCTCAAGTGTACTGCTTCTGTTCAATTGCAACAGCACTCAAACAGGTACTCAAACAGTCATTACAGATGATCACATTACATTTTGCCTTGTTTTTGGCAAGCCTTGCATCGTCATTCCAGCACATAAAAGTGCAGGGTCTTCTGAAATGTGTGTTATACAATCATAAAGGCAAGCTTCCTGAAGCAAGTACATTGCCAATAGGGAATTCAAAATGCAGAACTTTGTACTTCATTTAAAGGTGATAAAGTCTTAAATAGGCATCTAAAACCATCCTTCATTTTAAAAGTCTTCAGCTGTTCCAGTGATACAGCTCTTGCATTCAAAAGTTTTATACACTCCTAACTTCTTTATTAGACTGTCCTATCACCTGATGTCTCAATGTTCCCACGTTTCTGATTGTGTTTTTATTTTCTCTCATTGTTAATAGGAAATGATAAAATATGGACATTTATTTTACATTCTAGTTCTCTCTCATTTTAAAAATATTTTTTCAATATCTCACAATATCCATCAGAAAACTGAAATTTAATTAAAAACTTGAAAGAAAAATATTTTTGAAAGAAAGTTTTGCTCTATTCAGGGCAGAAGGGAAAAGCACATAATGTGAGCTCAGAAAAGCAATAGCTTCCATTATTCCGTGTTCCCATAAGTAATAATAGTACTTGTTCTGAAACGAGGTGGCTTTCTCTTTGCTCACTTATTTTTCCGTTCTCATGATGATTACAGGGCACTCAACTTTGGTGTTTATTTTTAACTCTACTTTTTGTCCGTTTATGTCTCACATCACAAGCTCATCTCCTGCAGAACCCCGCTTTGAGAGCGCGGTTAAGAGACAGAGAGTCCTCCTACATTCCTGTGCTGTCATTGTCACTGGCACTTCCACAGCGTTTATGAAATTTCCCAGTAAACTATGAAAGCGGGTTGGAGTTCTGCAAAATGGTTGCTTTTCTTGAAAGCCCCCTTTGTGCTGGCATCCTTGCCTTTGTGTAGCAAATGTTTTTATGTTAACTGCAAAATGTACTCCCTTCCATTTGTGGGCACTGACATTTTGTCTCTGGGTCTCACGGTGCATTTCAAACTACATAAGACCTGTTTCTTGCTGTATAGTTTTACTTGAACAAATTTTATCATCAATAGAATTACAGGAACTTGGCTGCTAGCTGGGATAATTTATATCTTTTCAGATTTACAAGGTTATTGGATTTAATAGACTTCTCTACAGCATAACAATTAGCAGTCTCCTTTACCAGACATATTATTTTTGGAGGGTATTTGTTGGAAAGGGAAGAAGTTTAGGTTGTTCAGAAAACACTTTGTTCCAAAAATCATAATTTTACACAGGCATGGTAGTTTAATTTTATTAAATTCATTTAATAATTTGCATTTCTCTTCCTACTGGACTATATTGTATAATTCTGATGGTTCTGATCTTGTAACACATGGATATGGTGGGAAATTCCTGCCTAAACACTGCCTTCCACTTTTGATCCATGTTTCTCCTACCACACTAAAATTCAATTATCTCAAATTTCTTAATATCTAAATGATATCTAAGTTTATGTTATATACAGAAATACTGAGAAGAAGCTGGTCTCTACTTCCAAGCTTACTTAGACAGCATCAGTCACAATTTAATATACTCAACTAAAAAGCATCATCTTCCACTAATGAAAAAGCCCCATCTTTGCAACCATATTCACTTTCTCAATTTAATTTGAAACCCTAAAAATTCCACTGTCTAATTCCATGTTAGAGTTATTTGTTCTTTTCATTTTACATAAGCCTAAAAAATACCCAATATGTCTTACTGAACCTTACTAACTTGGAACAAACAGCATTCTAGTATTTTGCTTTGAAGCCCTTCCTATAGCTGACCATCTTAGTTCTACCTGGTCTATTCTTGATTCTGATTTCCAACAGCAAAGCGTTAACATTATACAAAATATTGCTTAATTTTTCTCTTGAAAAGAAAAAAGCACCAAGCAACAGATCCCAGAACTAAGTAATTTCTGTGTCTTCACATTGCAATAATCTCTACTTTGTTATCTTTCCATGAAAAGCCTTTGTCAAACACCAAATGTAATTTTGCTCACACTCAAAAAATACGAAAGCACAACAACATGACAGCTTCTATTACCATTTAACCTATGTATAAAATGTGACTAATGCACTGCCCTTGGAATCAGTAAATAAATGGGATTTAAGAATGAGATTTCTCTGAGGATGTCACTGAACCTTGAAAGCACAATAGGATGGGCATAGATGACCTTTACAAAGGTAACTGAATATATTTCACATAGCATCTAACTTACCAAAGAATGAATTTGATACTCCCATTCCTAAATAATTTCTATTTTTAGAAGTCAATGTTTAAACATTGCATTTATTTTTACAAGCTTTACTACTTATCTCCTTGCATGCTGCATCACTAAGCAATGAAATATCTGAAGTCAACTTCTATTTCTTTCACCAACTGACTTAGAAGTAAATTTTAAGCACCTAAACAGTCTATTTTAAGTATTCAAAGCCATCAGGGTAATGGTTAATGGAGAGTGGATAACAGGATAATTTTAATACTAAGTCCAATAATCAAATCCTACACCACATTCCATTTTCTGTTGTTATATTCAGGAAGCTTCCATGACACCAAGTGGCAGGAGTCTTTAAGTTGTTATTAACTTTACTTAATTCTTGCCAGAATACATAAAAGTCCACAAAACTAAGTATATTCCCTCTGCCTAGATATGCAAAACCATCACTTCGGAAATATGCTTTTCATAAACATAGTGTATTATATTTAATTTTATTTTCTTGCCAATGGCTCAAAATATTGTAATAAGCAGTTCATATTATATTCAAGAAATTTTAGTTTACTGACTAGCCTAAAAATTGGAGAAAAACAGAAATTGCACTGCCAATGAACTGTGACGAAGATTTTTCCTAGTTAGGAAGTGATAATTAGAAATTGCAAAATATAGAATCATAGAATCATGTCGTTTGGAAAGACCTTTAAGACGTTAGGTCCAACAGTTAACCCAGCACTGCCAAGTCCTCCACCATGTTCCTTAGCACCACGTCTACATGTCTTTTAAATACCTCCAGGGATGGTGACTCCACCACTTCCTGGGGCAGCCTGTTTCAAAGTTTTCACCCTCCCAGTGAAGAAATTTTTTCTAATACCCAACCTAAACCTTCCCTTGCACAACTTGAGGCCATTTCCTCTTGTCCTGTCACTTGTTACCCCGGAGAAGAGCCCGTCAGGCAACAGCCTCCTTTCAGGTGGTTGTAGAGAGTGAAAAGGTCCCCTCTGAGCCTCCTTTTCTCCAAGCTAAACAATCCCTGCTCCCTCAGCCACTCCCCATAAGATTTTTCCTCATAAGATGTGTCAGAGACACATTGCAGAGCAAAGATTCAACTTTCTTAGCTAGCTGAACAACTCAAAAGCTTGGTTTCAGGGACAGCAGATTTCAAATATCTCCTAATGTTGCAGTCTCATTTCTTTACTCCCACCACAGACGCATTACTACATTTTATAAAATTACAAAAATCACAAGTTATCATTTCCACATGACAGTTTGTTGAGTTGAGTAGACTGAGTTGAGATTTGTGCAGGTTTAAATATATAAATCAGAAAGACAAAAGAAACAGGAATTATTCTTTTTCATCAGTACTAACAATTTAGTGCACAAATGTAAACTCCTGATTAACAAAATAAAAGTAGTAACCAAAGATAAATAAACCTGTTCCAAATTTAAAAAACTCATTCAAAAGAAAATAAAGGTGTTGATAAAACAATTACATTTCAATTTAATGTTCAATAATGTACAAAACCAAAGGGATTTCTTCTTTATATCAGACAGGAAAACATTTACTGTGGAAAATTTGGATCAATAAACTGACTTACAACCTTTAAAAAAGTAGAAAAGTAAGAATTTTACTTAGTAGAACACTATGTGTTTTTTATATATTATTATTTAACCCTTATGCTTTAACATAAATCCTCATTATCAAACCATGTCATTCACCAACACTGTCTGAACAGATTTGTTTACAAAGACAAAATTTGTTTACAAAGAAATCGTAGCAAAATGAGATCTGTTAAGCACAAATTGCATTTCAGTCCTCTTCATGAACAAGCAATATTAGTGGAGATACAGGAATCCAAAGGAAAATTGATTGAGAAATGGATAACCCCATTGAGAAAAGGAAATAAATATATTTCCATATTTGTTATTAGTTAAGAACATTATTGCTTCTGCACAAAGCAAGATTACAGAGGTTGCATCAGACAAGCGGAAGTTTGTGCTGTTAGTATGAATACAATGCCTTATTTACTTAGAAAAATATTTATTTGTCTAGGAAAGCATGAATGCACTGGCATTAATTCTTAGAGAAGAGCTACAAAAGAATTTTTAATAGCATTACAGATAAAGTGTGATTAACAATTTTTTAACATTTTAAATAGCATTCCTCTTTCACAAAGGGTTGCTGTTTTTACTTATAAGCTCCAAAACCACTAACAGCAACAGAAGTGAAAATGAGGCAGTATTACCAAAAATATATATAATTGAGGGTCTTCTGCTTTTTAAATTTATTTATTTTTTTTAATTATATACCCAAGAAATATCATGAGTTACCAGAAGCGGATTAGTAAGAACTATTTGAACCGGAAAATAGCAAGTCGTATCAAACATGAAGTTCTTTCTTTTTTGCAGTGTAACTAAGTGGAACCTGGGAATGCTCTTTAACCAGGGAAAAAATTGCAGACTTTTTCCTATATTTTATTCTACCATATGCAGCAGCACCTGCACATTTTATTTGTGAGAATACAGTGAGATGGGGAGACAGAAAGAGAAGTAATGCATGGCTGCTTTGGTTTCCTGAGATAATTTTTTTTTAAATCCTGCCTGTGAGAAAGAGAAAAGTCCATTCAGCCTGCAGATTGCAAGGCTTTATAATCTGTGGTATTAAACACAACTCAGAAATCCTAAGAGTAGCAGCTTGAAAAACTGATTTTCAAACAGAGACAAGAAAATAATCCCCTGCACTTGAAGAACACAGTCTGAACCTTTTCGAATTCTGAATAAGAGAGTAATTTCTTCTATCATCAGTATGACAGAACCATGCCTCTTTAATGAAGCTATTCTCTGCTTATTTTCTGAGTTTGAGGTTGACTTGGGCCACACCTTCAAGGCTTTTTTGTCTTCTCCCCATCTCTGCTATCCAAGAAAACTTGGAACACACAAAGAGAAAACAAACTATGATGAAGTTACATGACCCCAGGATCTGGGCTTTAAGGAAATCAGAATTTGACACTAATGATACAGGACAATCACAAGAAACTGCAACGGGCAGTCACTCAACTCAAACCTCTTTGAGGGACTTCAGCACAAACAGATTTGCTTCTCTGGAACTTCTCTTTGGTCAAGACTGACTCTAGCAAGGAAAAAAAAAGCATGCCTAAAATTGGCAAATTCCATTTATTCTACCTAATGCTCCTAGAGAAAACAAACAAACAAACAAACAATCAAACCCCCAAACAAAATCAAACTGTTTATCCCACTTAGATTACTCTGACTGTTTTGGAAACACTATTTAGTCCAGATATTTATTACTAACCAGAAAATAATCAGAATTGTACTCATAGCATCTATGAGAAAATGTGCAGAATCAGTTCAGATCGACTTGATTATTCACTAAGGACTGAATCTTCCAGTTCTGAATCTTTTGATAATATAGTGGAGACACACTCAGCAGAGACTACCCAGGCACTCACTGCCACCTACAGAAAATGAAAGTATTCTATGAAGTATCACAAGATTGAAAATATCTGTTAGGTTTTGGAGGAGCTCAAAGTTGGTTCATGTTTTGATGATGATCTTCCCAAAAATACCTCAAACACACTGATAGGGCTTTCAATCTCTAAATCAAAATTTTATTAAACACAGACCAGAACATATAGCTTTTAAATATATAATGTGAAAATGAAATAAAAATAAGAACTATACAAGGAATCTCCCATCCTACCTAGTGCAATTTTGCAGTGATTTCGTGACCTTTTTTTTTTTTTACATCCTACTTTGCCTCCAGTGCAGCTCTCTCAACATGGAGAACTCGCTGTGCATCTGCCATGTGTACTTTCTTAAAGTATTCAGATTACAGGCCTTCCTTCTATTGTTTCTCACATCCTGTCTTTCACTCCCTACCTACTGTACTCTCATTCCTTTGTTGTTTCCCAGCTGCATTCTCGTTCAGGTATTGTTTTCCAGCTGTGCATGTCCAACAATGCTGACTATTCAAGAGGACATAAGAAGATAACCTTCTACACTGCTGCCCAATCACATCTTAACTTTAATAACAAAATAGATTTGTAAGCTTAAACAAATACAACAAATTTGCCTTCATTCACATATGTCCTTCTTTACAAATTTATAGAAAAAGATTCTCTTCAGGCTGTGAACTTAATAGAAGATACAAACTCCACCTTGTAGCTACCACGAAGGGCAGTGCAGTCTATAATTTCAGGTTGTATCACAGAGGCATATCAGCACAAAGATCCAAACCCACCAGCAACTTCATCAACCATCCAGCCATCAAGCACATTTTGCCAAGTAGTGAGTCAGACTGAAGAACCATGGCAGTTTCAAGTGTGTATTTTCTCTCAAGATGTGTAATACAAAACTGACAAAAAATCCCAAACCAAAACATATTCCTCAAGGCTGCTGAGCCACAACACTTCCGTAACTATGGCTTATTCCTTCAGTCTGCTTGGCTAAAAGAGTTAACAGCATCATCATTCCTTGTCAAGTCTGGCATCATCTCAATTTCTTACAGATATCTAATTACGCATGAAAATACTAAACGAGGCAAATTCCAGATCTCCTTTTTTGTAGTCTCCCAATAAAGTAACAGGTGACATTCCTCTAACCGTGTATGGACATCTTCCCCTGAGCTAGTGATCTTCAACTCTTTCAAGATGGAGTAGTGAGAAACAGGTAGCTCATTCTGAAGGACAGGCTAAAAACGCACTGAATTAACTACACCCAAGAGAGCTTACTTATCCACTCAAAGCATCTATCATGTGCTCTTCAGACCCACTGACACTCTGGAGGCACTAATGCTCTTGAGGCTTTGGACAAGTCTTTCCACCCCAAGACTCAAGTCCAGCCCCATCAGACTATTCTGGTTGGACTAGAATTATGGCCAGCTCCAGGCAGCTGCTCATTCACTCTTACGTTGTGTTAGGAAACCTACCCATGCTACAAACATGCAACCATATGGGCACAACTAAATTTAAACTAGCTTGCTTAGCATCCTCAACTATCAGCTGCTGATTTTTCTCACACCAGGACTTCCACTCCACCTTTCAATTTGAAGCTTGTCCTGAAAACCACTTTACAGAACACACAAGTTCAACGAGCATGTTTTAAACAGAAATCAAAAGCAATTTCATTCTCAAGATCCATGTGCTTCTACTGCAGCAATAACTTGTGAGAGCCAGTCAAGACTGAGGTGTTAACCATGTGATCCAGCATTCAGGAGAGCCAACAGGTATCCTTCTAGAGAAGACATTACAACAATTTCTGAGTATTAATATTAAACCGTCTTTAAATCTATTTCCTGTACATTTATTATACCAATAACTTAAATGTTATTAGAAGCTGAAACATTACCGAAATTGAAAAGTAGGAAATCCGTCTCTGGGATTTCCACAGCAATTGTGCCCGGTGATGTTGCAGTGACAGCTCTGCTATCAGCACAGAGCTCTGAGCAGCTGCAACAAGTGCAGCAAATTTTACTCTGTAATAATGTCCTAAAGACAGCCCTCAACTGAACGTTTCAGATTTCTTTAGCTTCCCAATGCAGGGCCTGAGCTGCCTGTCCTGCTTTCATTTTCTAACCCTCATGTGCTCTCCAATGAGCAGTCCAAGGACTGCTCCTCTGTACCATGAGCAGAGGTGTTTCTGGTGCTTCTGTAATACTGCAGGTGAAATGTCATGTGCCTTCGGATTCCCAGCACATATCCAGTGCACATTTACATCCACTTCAACAGCAACATGGTATAGCTGAAACACCTAGCACTTCTACTTTTTATCAGGACATAAATTTAAACTTCTCCAGCTCCCACCTGCAGTCAGGAAAAACAAACACACAAACAAACAGGCCATTATTAATTTAGAAAGCTATCTGAAATTAATCTACTTTCATTTCAATGAAGCTCAGTTTGTAGCAGAAGTCTTGTTTGTTTTTCAGAGACCTTTGATATAGTTCTCTGTTTCTCAAATCAAATACAGCAGAAGTCTCCAACATAACTCTTCAGATTTGACACACAAGCCAAATTCCTTTCTCTACCCAAAGTGAGAATTAGTCTTCATTATGCTTTATCAGGTTCTTCACTAAAATCTGTGGCAGCAGCCTCATCAAGTGGGTGACACTTGATGTTTCTAAGAAATTATTTCTACCTGTATGCAAAGTGTGGGTTTACCAGAGCAGGAAGAGGAGAAAAAGCGGAAAGAGAAAGTAAAAGCTCCCACAACTCTGACCAATGCACTTTCAGCTGTGTGCTGCCACAAAACCCACCTGCCATATTTTTCACTGTGTATTTTGCAGAAAAACACACCTGGTCACACCAAAACAAAAAAAAATCATCATCAACTCAGAGTTTAAATCCTTTTTTTCCTAACAAATGAAATATTTCATTCAAAGACTGTTAAAATTATAAAATTCAACTGATAGACAACATGAAAAAAGACCTGCTTCAAAAAAAAAAAAATTGTGAAATATCTATCTGAAAACAAAAGCTTTACTCCAGACTGTTGCAAGGTTCACACATTTTCCCTACAAGGAGAAACAAGGTTAAACTCATGTCTGTGATGACTCTGTTGTTGCTTTGAGTTCTACATTTAAGAATCAAAAATTTGTGAAGAAAAGTACCTTTAAACATAGTCGTGTCCTACCAAATAATCTATCTAAAGCAGAGGCACATAAATCTTTTCCACCTGAGTCAACATGATTGATTCTGAGGCTTCTGGTTCCAGCCTAGTTCTGATGTATATGAAAGGACCCAAAATCTAAAGAACCTGTGATAGGTATATGCCCAATCTGGAAACACACAGACACCAAGGAAGCAGAGTATTACTAGCAGATTCAGATTTTCATAAGAGCAGAACCTATACCCTCTCACTGGGAAAGAGTCCCCGTCTCTCAATGTATTGAGAGGGGACAAGTGCCTTCCATTGAATTTTCCTGGCTGCCTCCTGAAATCCCCAGATGTCCAACCCTAATGCAAAGAAAACCAAAGCTAGTTTTTCGTTTCTACCTGAAACTTCATCAGAAGTTGCCTCTGTGTTTCTATTTATCATTCTTTAATTTTGGAACATGGTTAGCTTTGAATATTTTGAAATATATATTTTAAAGGCCATAGAGTTATTCATTGAAATTATTGTTCAAGTTCAAATACAAGCTTTTTCCATGATGTTTAGGTTAAAAAACCCGTAGTATCTACAAGATTTTCAATATGTTCTATTGATTAAAACATTATGCAGACTCTAGTGCGTATGTTACTCTGGGACTCCAGCAGCCTGAAGAAGGTGGGGACGGCCCTGTGGGCAAAGCAGGGAGGTCTCAGTAAAGAGAGGAGTGTGGGTCAGGCTCCACTTTGGAGGGGACTGGGCTGGTCCAGAGCACAGGCTCATGTTCCTGGAGGAAGATAGCACTGGTCTCATATCATAAAGTCACAGTAATAAGACCCTGCTGCCAGCAGATTTCCAGATTTCCATACCTAAACACGAGGGATTAGCATCACCCTCACTCTACAGACAACACAACAGAAGAACGAAGAGGACAAACAGTTTGTCCAAAGCAGCAACACAAATGTGGTTTTCTGCATCCTAGTCCAGTATGTAGATGTCCCTGCCAGGCTATACAGAAGGACTTAATAGGACTGGAAAAGACACAATTAATAACTGGGTAGACAGAAAGCAGTATTTACAAGCATGTCAGAGGCCTCGAGTTATACATTGATTGAGTGTGTTCGTTTCTGTAAAGCAATATTAATCCCACTGTTGAGGCAAATGGAAGGATTTTAAAAGAGGAATTTAAAGTGGGGTAAGTGAAGGGGAAAAGGCTTGCCACTCTTAATAAAATGAAAAGATGTCAGTGCAAATAGACGTCATTTATTAGAAGCCTCCTATCTGTGTAGCAAAATGTCATCTACTGATGAACGCAACTGGAAGGGGGAAAAAATAAAAAGAAACCCTTGTCGACAGATTCCAAACAATTCCAAATCAAATAATTTGCTTTTAAAATTATGTTTTGGTTAATTCATGTTAACTACTGGTTATGTGTTGCTCAGAATACATCATTTCTCAGGGGAATTACCTCCTCTGAAAAGTCACAAATTATTTTAATGGCAGTTTTTGTAAACCATAAATAGCTCTAAGACTTTTCTAAAAGTCCTGAGACATTTCATAGAATCATAGAATGGCTTGGGTGAGAAAGCAATTTAAAGATCACGTACTTCCAACCCCACTGCCATGGGCAGGGACACCTTCCACTACATCAGGTTGCTCAAAGCCCCATCCAAGCTGGTCTTGAACACTGCCAGAGATGGGGCATCCACAATTTTTCTGGGCAACCTAAATTTGAAGCTGAGTAAATTGGAAATTATTACGGAAATTACTTTACGTATTGTTGGGACAAAAGCAAAAAACTAAAAGGTTAAAGTTCTCAAAATCTCCTAAATAACTAAACATTACTAAATGCTTCAGGTTTCTGTCACAGAAATGTCTATATTCCAGGCATGATAAAAGACAATAAATTTCAGTGACAAGAGTTATATTTAAGATAATCAGAATATTTTGGATGATACAAATGGAAGGGTAAATGGTAGGAAATTTTAGATTTCAAAATGTATTTATTGCACCCTAAAATATTCCTTGTTCTTCAGAAATCTGACTTTTCTGTGAGAGAAGAATCCAGTTTTCTCCTCAGCTCTGCTGAGAGCAGGACATTCTAAGCTGCTACTGCAGTGAAGGGAAGGCTCCCAAAGGTTCAGGCTCCCAGCTCCATCAGGCAGCTTGCTGTCTGTCCAGGCACTGGAAACTGGGAGGCTGTAAAGAGGAATCTAGCTTTGTTTTGGGATCTACAGTACTACTGTGGGCCTCGGCTTTCCTTAGGCCTGCTGTGCAGCATTTCAGGAACCAGAAACAGCCTACTTCTAGAGCAGACTCCATGACCAGGGTCAGTAGGACTTCTACATCTGATGCAGTCCTCCTTGGCTCCCTTCACAGTTAGTGGACCCATCTGTTTTAGGGTGTCATGAATTACTTCCTAGAAATAAATATTTTTAATTAATTGCATGTCAGTCAAAATATGAACCTATAAGCAGCCCAAGTTTTGGTATCTCCATAGCAAGAATTTTCATTCAATTAGCCGAACCTAATCCCAAGGGTCTAGAGTAGATCCATGGCCACCGATTCCCTGGTTGAAAAATATACGTTGTTTTTCCTGGAACTTCAGCCAAATCAAAATATCCTAGAAGAACATTCAGATTCAGTGGTATATGACCACAACAATCAATAATGGTAACAGATGATTGCAATGAAACTTGTCTGAGAAAGGTTGTGAGTCATCTGAATCCAGCCAATATGGAAATCCCTTGAAATGCCACCCTTAAGGCAGAACTTCTTCAAAACAGGACTTAACAGGAAATTATTTCCTAGCAGGAAGAACATGAAAAGTTGCTCAGTAACACTGTTTCTCTCCAAAGAACTTAAAATAACTACCTTAAATTCAGAAGTCTACACAAATATGTGGTAATGGTTAAATCTTCCCTGAAAGACACACCTGAAGGGGAACAGCCTCTCTGCCTTTGTGACACTCACCCACAGCATTCCAGAAGGTAAATTACTTCCCTATCCTATATGACACCTGTCCTATGCAGTCCCTTGAAGAAACAAGTTTATGAGTTCCTTCAACAACAAAAAGCATATTGCATAAAGTTCTAGCTCCCATTTACAGCATACAGGTAACAATAATGAACATGTGCCACAGGTATTAAAATAATCAACTGGTGTATAAAATCAGCATGTAGATGTGGGAAAATGCATAAAACCAGCTTCAAGGGGGTTAAAGTTTATGACTTTTTTAACAGAAAAATGGTTCTAAGACACTGAAGCAATTCTTTTTTGCTTTATCTGCCTACAACTACCGTTGCTCCACACCACCAAACCGTCTCTGATAATGTCCTGGCATTTGTAATAAACATCAGTCACCTGTTATCTGACTACGTCAATGCAGTTTGTAAAAGCTTCCCAGACAGAACTAAGCAGTGAATAATGTTCCCATTGTGAAATACTTCTTCAGGATAAAGCCCAGAATAAAGGTTTCTTCAAAAAAATTAAAAGGAAAGGAAAAACATTTCCAGGGTTACTCACACAGGAATAACTATCAGCCTGGCGACCAATGCAGGTTTGGGTTAAAGGCTTTTTATCTGAATCAAAGTGAGTAGGAACTCAAGACTTGAAATGTCCACGTGGCAGAAAAGTGCTCAAGCTGAAGAGCTGCTTTTTATGCCCTGGGGTTTAAAAAAAAAAAAAATTCTCCAGCTTTAAGACCATTTTCCAGCAGAAATGTTAACAAAACTATCCTGTTTTGATGGAAGCTTGGCATTTGGCCAAACCTGACAGACCAGTAAAATAGTTTCAGGCAAAATCAAAGTATCAGTCCAACAACCTCTACCAGAAGGTCAGAAAAAATATGTGGTTCATTTGCCTAGGAAGAAGGATCATGTGTGACAATTTCACTTTATTTGTTCACCATAAAATATCTGGTTAATTCTTTTACAGTCCTATAGAACTGCTATACAGTCCTTAAGAACTGCTTCATTTTTGGTTTGGGTTTTTTTGGTTTGTTTGGGTTTTTTGTTGTTGTTGTTGTTGTTTTGTTTTGTTTTGTTTTGTTTTTTAAAAAGCAATTATAGCTACAAGCATAAAAAACAAAGCAAAATGCAAAACTAAACATAGCGCAACAGAAGGTCACTTGAAGAAGTCACAAAATAAATTACCCAGATCTCATATTCATTAGGGCAGAGTTTCATTACTGCTACAACAGCAGTAGACAATCTCAAAATTAGCACAAACACGTGTGCCCATTCTACCCCCTCTAGCACAGGTGACTTAGCACTGTCATGACTCCTTTGTCATTATGTGAAAGCACAAACCCTCACAAAGCTTCTGTCTGGCTGCTAAAAATAAAGCCTAGATTAACGAAGCCAATTTCTTAAAACATACTCTTATCTCAGTTTGCTAAACCAAGTACCATACATGTCTCTGCTTCCCAAGAATGATGACTGGAACTTTCTAACCTACACAGCTTGTGATGTTAAACCACACATGCTGCTGTGCTTCCATACCTGAAGTTTAGCAGATTTGCTTTGGATTTGCAGCTCCTCTAAGAATGCAATCTAGAAGACCAATGCCATATACTGAAACCTGTCTGGATGTCAAACATTACTCATTTTAGTAAGCACTCAGTAAAACCTCCATCAACAAAACAATTTTAGCTATATTTTAAATCAATTCTGATTCTTTATGAGACAAATAATAGCTTGATCCTTGTTTTGGCTCTGGGCGGGGAGGGTTGGTTTTTTTAAAGCTTCCATTCAAATGAAACCTTTAAATGAAACAGCATTTATTTCTAATAGGCCACAGCAGTTTAATGAATCCACAGGTATCTTTCCTTATATTCAAAGTGGACATGAACATAAAGGAAGATATATTTTTGATTTGTATTTCTACTACTCACAGAACTACTTGTCTGGTCACACAGTCTTGCTTGCTAGTTGAAGTTGTGAACTCAGAATGAGGGGCAATTTCTGCAGCTTCACATGCTAAAATGAAAAACTCAGTCTTGAAAGATTTATATAACTTCTGCACATACAGACATTAGTGAAATGGAATCAAAATCTCTGATTTTGTTTACCAAAACCTGCACAAAAGTTGTTTGTGGTCATTAGCAGATTCCAAAATTGCCGTCCCAGAACAAACTGGTTATATTTTATTTTCCCTTTACAGAATTGAAATGAATTCCAAATATCTGCCTATTTTAGTAATACAAAGCTTTAAGAAAAATAAGCTCTGTCAAATATACTGGGGATACAGGGATAGGCCTGAAATTCAGCCACAGTACAGCGTGACTCTGCTGTCAACTCCACTCCACTGACTGAAATTACATAATTGCTGTCAGGTAGTTGGTTGTCACAAACCAACTGTTACTCCCCTTGTTGTGTTTTAATACATGAAAACTGCAGGATCACAGCAGATATGAGGCGTTACAGAACCAATTAAATAAAAGTTAAAGCCTCGAAAAATTCACATACCTACTCTTTGAATAAGCCTGGTATCTCCAAGCGCCATAGTTTTTCAGATGGATCAAGATATGAATAACACATTTGTTTGAGTTTTCCCCCCATTCCATCCCCCTCCTTGGGTAATCAGGTGTTTTACCAATATGGCAAGTCAGGATGTGTCTGTCAAAACAGGCTTTGACTGGAAATGCTGTTCTGACAAAATAGAAAATACAGCATGCTTCACAGTGAAAAACTCCACAAACCTAAATGTCGGTTTGCTTTCCCAGATGACAGAACAGTCATTTTCTGAACAGCTTTGTTTAATAAGTTGTTGGTATTGCTACTACTCTGATTTTCAAGCTGAAGCTTTTCAGCAGCTGAAGCAGTTTCCAATGCACTATGTCCTTCTGTTTGGAGCTTCTTAGGGAGCAGACCACAAAAGACTGCTACTCTATTTTTGGGTTTTGAGTAGTCTCAAGGTGTGGACCTAAGGCATCATGTCTTCCAGTGGTCTAAGCTTTGTCACAGCATAGGTAACAATAATTATGGCCTCGTCTACATCAGAGTCTTGTATTCTTTACTCAAGAGTCCAAGTGCCCACGGAAGCAACATTATCACCTTACCTACTTGCCACAGCAGTCACATAAATACCCAGAGCAACCTTAACATTTAATAGCATAACTCATCTGCATGTGTTATGTGTTATCTGCAGCTCCATCCTATTGCTAGGATAGTCAAAAGAACTTCTTCCCCTTTACTGATTTTTTCTAATTTAATTTGAGGGCACATAGTTACCCAAGTCACATACAAGCTCTAGGGTATCTGTTTTGCTGCTCTCATTGGAACAAGATGTGAGATCCTGTGCAGATTGATTTTGCCCTAATGACTGAGCAACAGCCTCATGGCAAACCCTATTTCAGCCTTATCCTCGCAAGGAAGAAGAGTGGCAACACAATCCCTGTAATTCCGAATCGCAGGACTGCACAACTGCCTGTTGGGATGGTTGGAAAACAATCCTTTTCTCTTTCAAAAGCATCTCTGCTGAAGTTTACAGGCAAAGATGGTGGCAAAGGGCTTTCAGAGCTATAGAAATTCATATTTATTCTTCCTCTGTAGGAATGCAAATAGGAACATTTCTGTCTTGCTCTAAATACAGTCTGACTGACCCCAGTTAAGAAAATCTATTCAATTTTTTCATCTTGCCTTAAACAGAAGCTTAGATACAAGTGTATATAAACAGAAAAACTGGTACCATTTAGAATCGGCTCACTGATGAACTGCCTCACAGTAGTTTATAAAACACTGATCCTATGCCTCCCTACAAAGAGAGAAGAATAAATGTAAGTACCCATATGCTCAAAATGTGGAAAGCCCAACTGCATCCAGCGTACAAAAAGACCAAGGTCCAATGCATCATGAAAATATTCTCTCAAAGCTCATCAAAGGATATGAAAATAATAGTACTGGTATTTCAATAGTTTTCCACTAAAGATACTTTTCTGTTTCCATGGCAGTAGCCAGTAGAGTCCAAAACTGTAATTTTCATGTTACTTAAAAAAAAAAAAAAAAAAAAGAAAAAAAGAAGAAAAAAGCCTTCTCAGAGATAAAAATTCAACCCAATAACCAAATGGAGGCACTCAGGACTCACAGAGCTGTCAACATACTAAAGCCACTGTGCAAGACATTGCTGATATTATGGCATAAGTGAAGAAACATTTTTTCACTTCCTACACAGCTATGACATATCCCTAGAAAAGAACTCAGTATGCCACAATCTATTGGACTCAGGATGTGAGATGTGCCATTAGTCCTCTGGTGTCACATCTGAACAGCTCTGGAAAATCAACAGCAAACACCTAAATTGTTCCTATGTAATCACACATATCTATCTGGAAACCAGTTGGGACAAACACCATTATGAATGTAAATATTGCACAATCAAAAGCTAAATAGAGTAAGTAGAATAAAAATAAGTAGCAAATAGTTAAAGACTGTTTTTACATCAGATCATGTTTGTTGTAGTTTGGTCATCCTTGATTGCAACAAAAAATACCTAACAGGAAGCAAAATCTTTTTGCTGCTTCAGGCTCCAAATGTAGCTGGTATCCCTACTATAACTAGGAACTAAAGTTCTGAAGTCATCATACTACTTCTATTCAAAGTTCATTCAATTCAAAGAGAGTGCTTCAAACAACTCCTATTATGTCCTGGATGGATGCTAATACCAGGATAGAAATAATAAAAAAACCTAAAAATTACCTTGTCTTTACAAGTCTGTTTAATCTAGAAGTACTAAAAAGATCTCTAGCCAGGTTGCTCAGGTGCATTTAACTTTCCCTTTCCACACATCAACATGATTGAAACTTCTGAAAATTTAGCCAAAATTTTCAGTGAATGTTTTTGTAAAATCATCAGCAGCAATTTGCCATCAGTTCACTCGCCACAACTACTTGTCTTCAACCCTTGTACTTATACTTAAACGCTCAGCAAAGAGTAGAAAACAGGCTGATCTCCCTTGCATCCATCCCTATATTTGAAACAAACGCAAACTGTGAAAACCAAAATAACAATACTGTGTGAAGTTGGTAACAAGCTGACAAAATTAAAGTTAAGAACCTCTAAGCATAAACAATTTTTAAGATGAGATTCACTATGGTCTTCACACTTCTGCCACTGAGGCTGCTTAAACCATTTTTAGCTGCTATTATTCAAGCTCTGAAAGTGGAGAGTTTTAGTTACTCAGATCCTGAATTGTTGGCTGTTTATCCCTGACAAATTTTGAACACTACCTGCTCACTGACATCCACTGACCTAAAAATATATCCCAGTAATTCAACAGAACTGTTTGTTTACGGTGCCAGTTAATTTCAACCATTATGTTTGCAACATAAACCACTGGTAAACAGGATGATGATTGATTTATTGAATTATACTGAATATAATGACTGACTCTGAGATGGCTATTGGCTTGATCCAATCACTTTGTCATCACAACGAGATAAAAATGACTATTCATACCTTAGTTTAATTACAACAAGATTATTCAGGCTTAACCTGCATTGATTTCTGTAATTTTTAACTTTATGAACACCTGATGAGTCTGTTTCTCTCTTGTTAACAGAAAAACACTTTTGAAACAAAAAACTCTGAGAGTGCTGATAAACCTTTCTAAAATAGATAACTAGAGAGTATGGCTAATGGGAATGGTTTAGTTTTTCTTCCTTTCTGTGGTTTGGATTCAATTACCTTGTCTCTACAGTGATATTCACTGTTTCCAAAGAAAGATGGCTGCTTTTTAGTAGCATTCAGGATTTTCAATGTGTCATAATGTGTATAAATCTGAGCCATGCACTCATTTTGATTTATTAACATAAACTTTTTTTTGCTCATTTTACATAGAACTTGATACAGAATATTTGTTATACAGAGCAGTACATAATAATTTTTCAAAGATTTCCCAAATCTTGTGCATTACATCAAAAGATCTGTTTTCAGGGTAGTAACATCACAACCTGCAGTTGTTTAGCACATTTAAGCAACTTAGACAACATAATTTAATTAATTAATTTACATCTACCAAAGTGCTAAAATGCCTTAGTTGTACATAACTTGCAAATTTGGGGACATCTGACTTGAGAGCTGAAATTTAAAAAGGTTTATCTCCTTTTCCTTAAATATTGCTTCAAAAATCATTACTGATGCTCCATGGAAGCAGATTTCTCATTTGTTTTAGCAAAAGTCTCTGGATATTTCTACTTTGTCAGAAAACTAAAATATAACTGGAAGCAATAATGAAGTTGGGTTTATCAATCTAATGCCTTGAAGAGTTCAGCCATACACTAATCTCTGCACAAAAAAATAAAAAAAGATAAGCAAAAAAACCTGTTCTCAGAATTCAGACTGTTCTATTAAGCAAGCCCAAACTATGTTAATAAGGAGGTTAAGACTACGGTCTTCATTTTTCACTTTCTGTGAAAGAAGTGTAAGTAATATGTGCACCAGTCTCTGTTTGGAGTTTGTGATAAACACAAAACTTGATTATCCTAAGTAAGATTAAAAGAAAGTAAATCCAAAGTAAGATCCAAAGAAAGATTAAAAGTGTTCAAATGAAAAAATTACTTGCTTGGTAGTGAGAACTGATTGATGATGATGATGATGATGATGATGATGATGATGATGTATGTTGGTCACTATCAATAATTTTCTAATGAGTACCTCAGGAGGAACATACAAATTTTCAAATCCTTAAAACATACACAAGCTAAGTTCAATAACACTTGCTATTTTCAGCCCCAGGAATAGTTTTCCATTAAAAAATTCTAAAGTATCCTGTGCTATTTTATAACTATTCCTACTTGGCACAGTCATGATCCCAGATAATTTATGAGATGATGAAGATTAATTACTAGCGGGAGGAATTCATTATTAATTTATTGTGTGTCCTTACACAACCATACTTTGGTCTTCATCTTGTAATCATGCCTCTACTTGCCTGATGGCAAGCATGGCTAGTCCTCAGGACTGATGACATAAGTGTACTTCCATGTACAAGCCTGACCAGACCTCTGAAGGACAAAACTTGCTCTGGACTCAAGGGGAGACTTGCTAAATTTTGCTGCAGCAAAGCCCTTCCTACCATGCAAGTTTCTTTCTAGTGCCATAGAAAGAGATTCAACAGTTCATGGAATCTTATTTTTGTTGGCTTTAATAATACAGTTTAAAATGCTGTTTGGAACAAAATATTACATATTTCATGTGTATTTGCTTTGATTATATAGAAGTAACTGTTCTGATTACACAGCGAGAAAAGTGAAAGAAGAAAATAGAGCAATGAAGTTTAAGAGTTCATTTATTTAATAGTCGCTGGTATACAGATTACAGTGGCAAATTTTTCAACTCATCAGAATTTCATATGAAGAGATACAAACCACTAATTAAGGTAGAGGAATCCAAGTCTCAGTTATACATAAACTACATAGATGAAAATGAGAGGAGCATCTGCTCAAGCTGGAATATTCACAATGCATAAAGCAGTAAGTGTGGGAACAACTAAACACTCAGTAAATGCTGAAAGATTTTGGAACAGTTGCTATAATCTATGAACTACAGAGTTACAAGGAAGAGTGGCTGGGAAAAGTTCTTACTTCACCACATTTCTGAACATACCAATTTGTTATAAGATTGTTTCTAAAAACAAAGCAAAGAAGAAATAATCAAGGATTAAAACAAAATCAAATGTAAACACCTATTTACTTTATATTCTAGCAAACAGACTTTTCTGTATGAATTACCAATAAGCTTCACACACACCATTTTAATCACAAAAGTTAAGTCTGCTCTTGTATGAAAAACTCTGCTGCAGATTTGGAAAGAAATCATAAGAACCTTCACTTGATTCATTATAGAACATACTTTAAAAAAAGAGCATTATCATAATCTAAGAGTTACATATATGCAATGCTTTTACATAAGTAAGTATATATAAGCCATGCATTTAGTACTTATGATCACAGAAATATGAAATAAATAGTTACCTTTCACAGACAGCCCTCTTTCACACTACAGAAAATACTAAAATAAAAGCGTAATAAATTTACTGAAAGAAAACCCCAGCCATTGCTCTAGTTTTAAATGGTAAGGAAGTCTCTCTCTACCACTCAGGGAGTGCAAATGCTCATCAAAACCAAGTAAGAAAAACCTATAACACATTAATGCATTAAAGGAGACCCTGGTTCCAGCTCCCACCTCCAGGCTCATAGTTCCATAAGAATCTTTACTGCAAAGAAACCTGCTGACCTTTTCTTAAGCCTGACATATCTGCTGTGCGCTGAGTGACTTTGAAATTCAGTAATAAAAATGCCTTGAGGCTCGAAAAGTCCTTTTTCATTAGGACATGAAATTCCACTCATATTCACCTGTAAAAAGAACCGTTAAAATGCAGAATAATTTAAAACTAATTTCCTTCCTTCCTTCCTTCCTTCCTTCCTTCCTTCCTTCCTTTCCTTCCTTCCTTCCTTTCTTCCTTCCTTCCTTCCTCCTTTCCTCCCTCCCTTCCTTCCTCCCTTCCTCCCTTCTCTTTCCTTCTCTTTCCTTCTCTTTCCTTCTCTTTTGTATTTTTCTGGAAAAAAAAAGACACTGAAAACAATCTAACAACCAAAACTACATGCTTTCTGGGGCCAGGCTTCACAGTACTAAAGGAGGAGCAGCTACATTTAGTAACTTGGATTCATCTTGGAATTTGCAAAATAAAGTAGAAAAGGCAGGCTTTGCAATGGAAATGATAGTAAATGATGGTGAATTTTTATATTTTTTAAATTAACTTCTCCAGAGAGAACAGGTTGTGTGGTTGTGTTTCATAAAGCTCAATTCTTCTTCCATGAAACAAAATGCTTCATTTAATATTTTTAAAATTTGCTGAGTTCAATCATTTATTTTTTGCTGATTACCGCCAATCAGCTGTCCAATCTTGGTCCAATTTACAGTAGTTTTATAGCACAATGACTTCAATGCCTTTCAAAAGTTCTACACCTGGGTAAGGGATTAGAATCAAGACCACAGATGTAATTAAATTGTTTAATTTAGTTACATCCTAGGGATTATACTTTATATCCCAGAAAAAGGATATTCTTCACATTCTTATTTCAGTCAACTTTCTCTAGCTTCATTTATGAGAATCTGACTGAACATCAATATCATGCTTATTAGCTTCTACTCACCACTTCACAAAATGGCAACCATAACAACCTGGAATCCTGAAAACCTTGTAGGAACAAAGTGTCTGTAATTTTTTTCAACACAGTCCATCTATCTAAATTTTATATCAAGCTTTTACCATTTAATCCTTCCAATCTTATACTAGCTTTCCTTTGAATTAGAAAAATTCTCCATTTCCTTTGTTTATATATTTATTTACCGAAATATAAATGTAGGTAATGTTACCTATTGCTGAAAACAGCTATAGTTCATAACATAGAATCAGATCTTGGTAGTCCTGGACACTACTCCTGCCCATCTCTAACTTAATGCAAATACATATTCCTAAATCCTGGCATCAAAAGCAGCTAGGTTCTTCCTTGGCACCAGGAAGGTGTATGTCCCTTAATTTTCAGTCCCATTGGAAAACAGATTGGAAGATCTACACTGGACCTCAGCAGATTATCTTATCTATATAACTGAAATGACAAACTAAACCCCTAAAGTACAGAGATGTTACCATCCACAATGTAATGAAAGCATGTTACTGACTTTTGACCATAATTAAAGAAATTTAAAGCTTTACTAATTTTATCATCTTTTCTTACCATGGAATAGGAATATTCTTTGTATTTTCACACCCTGCAGTGTACGGCAGAGCATAACATCTGAGATATAATTAATAATAATAATAACAATAACAACAATAATTATCTCTTGAGAACAAAAGCGTGCCAGTCTCAAAGGGTTCCAGAAAAAGCTGCTGGTACAGTAAGAGTACATGCCAGGAGTATATCTTCCTGTCTATCACTAACTCCAATACTTGCCTAAGGCAGAAATGAGCTTACATATGACCAAGACAGAACTCTACTCACTATGAAAAATGGGGATCCACAGTTGTGTACATTCAAAACTATGCTTAGAGTCTAAACCAAAAGACTTCAATGGAAAAATGTCCTGTAATAAACTTTTTGAGTGTTATCTCTATATTGAAATTAGTTACTTCTATCTATAAGCTGCTGGCTTGAAAACTCATCATTCAAAACAAATAATAAGTTCTGGACTTTGTTTGATTCAAATCAGAGCCTGAAACATCAAAAGATTACATCTGTTAATGGATTATATATTGTTTAAAGACAGGATTCTGTCTCTAAATACAGTGTAGAAACCTGACCTCGCCTGTAACGTTTATATTGGTACATCACCATGAATCAGAAACCACCTGTATTGCAATCTCTCTTAGTATCTATAATAATCGGATAATTTAGTTCTACAATACATTTAATAGATAGAATAAGGGATCTACTTTACAAGACTATATGTGGACTGAAATAGCCTGAACTTTAGAGATCCAGAAGATCAATCAAGCTTGAAGAGTTCATTTTCTAATGAAGAGGTAAATTGCCAATAACTAAGTGAAGACATTCAAAAGCAATGTTAGTATATGGGATATATTCTGAAATGACATTGCTACAGCACTACCTATACATTAAATGCCCACTATTCTATCGCCCCTGTTTGAGATATTTCTAAAAATCAATACTCCCTAAAATTATGTTACCATTTTCAAGCTATTTTTTCCCATTTGCTCTCAAAGCCAACTCATTCATCACTTTTAGAGCCACCAATACCAGTTTAGAATAAGAATTTCATCCCAGCCATTACTGTATTTCTTTTAAAAGCTTCTCTTAGCAAGCACAGGGTTTATGTGAAATACTGAATGCATGGGAAAGAAAGCTTGAGTCTGAGTCTAGAAAGTCATGTTTTCAAAAATATTTTTTAAACATGCGTAAAATATTTTACATTAAATGTAGCATATTTACACAGTTTCAGTCCGTGATTATCATGCAGTCCTTTGAACAGGTTAACAGCAATGAAGGAAAAAATTACTAATTTCTTATATAGACTATTAAGACTGTGTTTATAGTTCCGAAAGGGTTGTGGGTAAATCAATTTAATTTGAAGAAAAGTAAAGAAAAACAAGCAACAGTGGTTCAACACCCTAAAAAATAGACAGCCTTGCACCTAGACAATGCAGGAGCAGTGGACTTTGGTGAACTGCCAAAGAAGAATTAATTCTGAGGACAGTCACACAGGAAAGCACAGACACGTGTTTCGGCCTGCTGAAACTTTGAGCAAGGCAGATCATCCAGAGCTGGAGCTTGCTGCTGGGAGTTGGTGTGGTTTCTTAAGCTCTGGGAAACAAGTCATGTACACTGACATGCACAGATCTCCATTTCAGTTCCACTTCATTCCACAAGTAGGAGAACTAGAAACTACTTAAGGTACTATGTATATTGCGAATTATGTTATGTCTCAGATTATGGGCCACTCCCACGTCTGCCAAAAAACATTAGCTGATTTACTGATGAATTTTCCAAAAATGCTTTCTTCGGAGAATTAAATTACTTTTTCAGATGCAGTAAAATCTAATCAGTGCATTTTCTGAACATGTTCCCTAGGTCTCTCTTTCTTATAAATATTAATGTATGAAATCAGGGGCCAAGCCATCCCAAAATTCATAAACTCTATGTATAAATTTAGAAGTCTTAATGTGGTATTAGTACACAGAAACAGTAAACACCACACTTGGTTTTTAATACATTTAAATGTTGAGTATTTTTCAGTAGAATACTCTCAAGGGACCTAATTAACCAAATGAAGATTTTTCAGATTAGCAAAGCAGCTAGATATGTAGATGAAAATACAGGCTAAGAAGTTTGAATTTGCACCAGTGACAAGCATATGTTTTAATCTCTGCCCTTTGTAGATGCATGAGGCGAAGTGACATTTACTTTCTTCTTTTTATTGGGTAGCCCCAGGTTAGATAAGGTTATTTCACATGAAAACAAAATATCTGTCAATTCTCTCATTTGTGATTATATTAACATAAATTGAACTATTATAACAACCTCTAATGCAAGCAAGGATGATTCAAAATTGATTGATGTCTGGCATCAGATAGGCAAGATCTTGGCTTCATGGTTATTCGGAAATTAATGACAGTTATTTGTTCATCAGATGACAGGTAGAATAAAATAAAAATTAAATAAATTTGAAATATCATAATACTAAACAATATGAATCAAAGATGCCCAGCAAATTAAAATGGTTTCATCCACTCAGTAGATTAGCAGACAAGTCTCCCACAGAAATCACTCTGGCAGTTTAATTCATTAATCAAAGTCTTGAAAGGCTGTTTAAAACTACCATGGCATCTATCATTAGAGCAAATATACAAGTAAATACAAATATTAATCTTTATTCTGAGGGAGCCCCTGGATGTATCTTTAATGCTACCATTCCTAAATGTTAGTCTCCCAAAGCTCACTTCTGTTGATATTTTAGTATGGCCCTAAAGGAAGGACCATGAACAGAGAATTTGTCACAATGACAGAAAAAAAAATTCATCAGGGTACACACATGATTGGAGCATTTTATGTATTCATAATAACTTCATTTTTTTTCTCAAATAAATCCCACTGAACAAGAACAGTACTAACAGGCATTTTTAAAGAAGAATTTAAAAATAAACAACATTTTTTAAAGTTTGCTAACATGTTGGTATGTGTGCACATATTGTGTATATCTATTTACCTAATTCACATATACACATATATTCAAGAGTAAATGTGTGTTTTTAATTTTAAAAGCAGCATCACTAGTTTTTGCCGCCTGACTGTTTCAAAGAAGGGAAGACAGTTATTTTTCATATTTAAGTACAAAGTAAAACACTTTTTTATTCCAAGAAAAACACAGTCTTGCTTTTACTGTTCTACATAAAAAATATTTTACATATAATTCTACTCTTCCATTGAATTGTATGAGAATGCTACAGATGGTTTGTCACATCTCGATTAGCTCATTTTTCACAATGCTCTTGTGACACTTTGTATCATTTACACAAGGTTTATTTGTCAAAATCCCATAGCACCTTTCTGACAACAGATGTTTTGAAATTCATCCTATTTTGCTTGGCAAAGACTTATTTTAATGGGTTCAACAGTATGATTTCAGTGAAGAATTCACTGGTCATTTAACTCAGTTTAGAAAAACTAAAACCAGACTCTGATAAATGTTGATTTTGTAACTCTTATAATGTATTTTAAAGCAACCAGCCTTATAAAATGTCGTTTGTTTGGGGTTTTTCACAAATGATTCTTCACTCTAAACTATCCTGCATTAAGACGTTTAAGCAATGACTTCGGCTTGATTGTTTCTTCAGTTTCTCTCTTAAATAGAATGCAACTTTGAATCCACAGGTATTCCATGCATCACTTTGTGCATCAGGAACACAAATAGTAAAAGCTATGATGGTATTGTTTTCAGCAGGAATTCTTACAGATGAGCAGTTAATTCTGAGACCTTAATGTAAACCAATGGATAAATATCACCATGTCTCATCATTAAGGAGAATAAATTCAGGGGTCTGATACTGCAGATTTTACTGGTGAATAGCCTTTGCTCTGATTATTCTTGCTGAAATGTTCTGTATCAGTGGTACAGGTTAACAGCGGAGTTATATTCTAATTCAGTTCTCTTATTCAAGAATGTGACGAAGCGCCTTATGAAAAATGAATGAATGAAAAAGGATGAATTCACAAGTCTCTTTAAAGCCCCTTCTCACCTAAAAAAATGTTTGGCATCTCAATGCTGTGAGGCAGTCATCTCCTTCTCAAATGGTAATATTGTCAGAGTTTTCCCCCAAATAAGACTGCACAGGTGGTCAAGCACAACTGCTCAGTTAGCAAATCCTCCTAAACTTGTTTTCCTGAAAAAGTATCACTTATAAAAATGCACCATCATAAACCAGATACTCTAGTCTTTTAAAGCACACATAGACTGCTTAAAAAAAAAAGCCACCACAGATTTTGCCACTGACATTTTCCTGCTCATCTTCGCTGTATCCCTGTACTATCTAAAAATGGCAAGATTTGGCTTGCATTAGGAGTTACAACAAATAATTTTACTGCAAGAAAGCCATGTAAAAATAAAATTGTGTGGATTTTGTTGATTTATGCTTTTCCAAGTGTGAGCCATGGAAAATAAGGAGGAAGCATCAATCAGGACAGTTCCCTGATTATGTTTAAAATGATCTTCCGACCCAACCTAAAGAGGAGCTGTAGTATACATACCAAACCACAACACATGGTGGCATTCTGTATAATGTAACAGAGGGTGGTTTGTACTTTATCATTGACTGGTAGGTATTAGCCATGTTTCAAGTGATACTTAACATTTTCACTGTCCACAATATAATCCTTTTGTTCTAAAACTACTTGTTTCCTGAGGACATAGAGTAAGTCATTACCATTTCTGAATGCTGTTGAATACCACAAAATTAAAAAAAAAAAAAATAGAGAAGTCACTGCAACACCATTTTACTCCTTTTATTTCTGGGGTTCTAATACAAAGTACTGGATAGAATGCAATCACCAAGGTATCACTTTTCTCTGCTGACTCCTGGTCCTCTACCCTGAAGAAGAACTGCCTGCAAAACGTGCTGGTCTGCATGGCAAGGCCCTGGCTGGGGATGGGCAACAGGCAGGTGGACCTGCACCTGGGCACCCACAGGGATGCAGAGAAGCTCTCCCACAGCTGCCGGCTGTGCCTCACCTCTCACTGTGCTGACTGGGGAGTCTCCGGGCAGTGGGGTCCCTTCACTACAGCCAGGCTGCACCTGCCAAAGCCATATCGGTGGCTGGGGGAAGGGGCTGGAGAACGACGGCCCCCGGACACCGGACACCCAAAGCGCTGTGCGCTCTTTGTCCTTCAGAGAGAACCGCAGGCGAGACGGGGACGCGCGGGGCGGCGGGCAGAGCTCCCCGAGGGGCTTGTGCCCGCCGCACACCTGTCGTGCCCCACCCCGGAGCCCCGGCGCAGACAGCCGGGCAGCAAGGCTGGCCCCGGGGGGCCCGCCCGAAGGCCGGCCGGCTGCCGCCCCGCTCAGCCCGCGGAG
>VZTG01005312.1:1324526-1335184 GCA_013397845.1 Melanocharis versteri
CGCACGCCCCCTCTCTCCAGCTCCCCGGCAGCGGCTCCCTGCCGGCCGCCCCCGCCGCCCCCAGCGGTGACACCGGCACTTGTCCCCGTCCCCAGGCGGGGGAAGCCGGGCGGCAGGGCGGGCGGGGGAGGCGACACCGCGTTCCGCCAAGGGCAGCCTGCCCCGCGCAGCCCCTCCGCCGGCCAGCCCCCCGCAGCCGGGCAGGGGCGCCCGCCCGCCCCTCCTCGCCCCGCAGTCCAGGAGCCGACCGAGCAGGAGGTGAAGTCTGCAGGGAGACGGGGTTCTGCCTCCTGGGAAGTTTTGGAGCCGTGAGGAAGAAGCACACCTACGGGGCTGAGGGGACCTCCAACCCAAATACCAAAGGGATTACATGGGGCACCCACAATCAGCCACAGCATGTGGATTTATTAATCACCAGCACGATGTAAAATTACAGACTATGTCTTGGAGCATTAAGGAAGCACCAGCCAAGCTCACTAGACACAGAACACCTAAGAAGTATCTGCCCCAAGAAGTTCACAATGTACTGCAAATAGTAAATACCATGTAAAATAAGACATCCCTCTTCTTTCCTTTCATCTTTTCCTGTTGGCTCGTCTCCCTTCTCAAGTAATGGTCCAAAGTTTTTCTGATTTACTTTCTGCAAGCCTAATGGTTAAACTTCCTGAAGTTGTAGCTAGCCAGAGGAAAGTAGAGGAAGGAAACAAGCAGCTACACAGAAAAATATGCAGTTAGCCTACAAAGAAGGGCAGATGCTTGCACAGGCAATTATCATGTAATATCTACTTTTATACTGTTTTCACAATATTCTAATTTCTTATTAGATGGTTGGTTTGGGGGGGTTTTTTGTTTGGTTTTTTTTTTTTTAACAGGCTTGGAGGTGTAAATATCCATCCAGAAAAATTCTCTGCTTTGCAATACAGAACCTAGTATGTAAGAATAGGTTCTTGTTTCAGCAGAGGCTTCAGCTTCTTTGATATTGACCATTTTTCCCCTAAATCCTTTAATCTACAAAGCGCTATTTTTATACAGAGGGCAAAAGTGTATGGTGGGAACTCCAGTATACAGGGATTTTGTATTAATACTAGACCAACTAGGAACAGAACATGCACAATCGGATCTGGATAATACATTTTAATTCTATTTAAAAGTGTCTCTAAAGAGATTCAGCTAAGACTCATTGGATTTTCTATCTGGCAATTTTTACAGAGCAGCAATTTCCTTACAACGGTTACAATTGCCTTAACTAATGCAATTAGACAGAGAGGTGGTTATTTAAAAAAATAAAATAAATTTCAGTGTAATATTTTCGCATACTGCTTTCTTTTTCCGTCCTTCTCGAAAGTGGACGAGACACGGCGTGGCCTTCCTTAAGACCCCTCAAGAGGAAGCGCTCCTCTGAGTGCCGCTGCCGCGGCCTCGCCCTGCCCGGCGCCGGTCCCGTCCCGTCCCGGCCGCGCTCCCTGTCCCGGGCAGTTTCTGCCTGCAGCACCACGGACAGCGCAGCGGCGACCGGCCGCCCGTGGCACGGGGACATCCCGTCCCCACCGCGGGGCAGCTGGCGGGACACAGCCCGGGCAGCTCGACCTGGCTGCTGGCTCCGAACAAAGGAATGAATGAGAGGGAGTAGAGTGAAATAGAGGCCAACCACCCACTACCTCTCGTTTACTCGGGAATGCAGAGGTACAATGCATACATATAGCCCTAACATCTGCATGAGAAACTCTCTCCAAAAAGGTGTGGGTCCCAAGTTCCTCTTTATAGCACCCGATGATGCTATGCATTATATACTATCTACTACTGTTGTTCTTTTTCTGTCTTTTCCTTCAAATACTGGCCCTTTGCCAAAACACACTGACATTTCTCAACAACATGATGCTCAGGGTGATGGCAAAGAAAAGCGAGGGAGAGGGTGAAAATGGGCGGTATGCCTATAGACAAAGAGAAAATGTGTTTCTTACTCCGGAGATTAAAAAAAAAGAAATAGCTTTGTACTCACATCTCAGAAATGCAGAGCAGTTGTTTACAGCTTGGGGTTTTACAAAGAAAACTCAAGAGAGCCATCTGGTGTCCTAACCTGTGATAAAATGTGTGCAATTCTAGTCAAAGCGAAGGTTCTGCTAACAGATGGATTGTACAAGTATGAACATATCGGCTACCTTAAAGACGAGGAACTGCATGAGATTATGCATTTAGGACAAATGGAAATATCTCAGTTATGACATTTTCTACATTAAAACAGAGTTTTATTTCTGATTAACAAAACTCTGGGTATGAAAACAAATGATTACAAGCCAAAGAGGGGGAGAAAAGATTTTCAGTGCTTTCTATTCTCCCATCTGTTCATTTCTAACTGGTAATTTATTATGGATTTCAGGAGTTTTCTAAAACAAAAACGTTATAGAATCTATAAAATTGCTTTATTGGATGAACTTTAGAGTAAAAAATTCAACGTATATAAAGTGTGTATAAAATACTTGTTTTATTATATGCTGGGGTATGAAACATTATTATTCCTTAATTTTTTTTTTTTTCTGTATTACTGGGAATAAACCACATTCCATTTCAGCTAATTTAACATGTAAATTTCAACATGATGTTTTCAGGCATCAAAGTTCAATATTAAAATATACGCCATTGATATTTGTGTATGTGAATGTACTAGAGATACATAAAATGCTTTCATAAGAATTTCCATTAGAAAAAATGGTATTCAATGCTTAGAGTCTATCCTAACCTAGATCCATAAGCTGCAAAATTTATAGAACTTAAAATGTCATCTTTACACATTATGGGCTGTGGGATTTTTTCTTTTTCCTTTTTTCTTTTTTTTTTTTTTCACTTATTATATATTTTGCAATAACTTGGATAATGTTACAAGCTGCAGAGTAATACCTGTTTAAAGGAGTCATGAAATTTTACAGAGATCTTCCCTTCATAAACCATTTCAATATAAACAAAAATGTCTTTCTACAGGTATGTAGCCATGTGCACACATTCCACCAAAATTTTCTCCTCCCAGATATCCTGAAACCACTCTTGATATCAAAACTGAACCAAACTAAATCAAACAAAGCCCAAAGTTCTTACAAGCATATATTTTCTACAAGTGTAAAATGTCAGACTATTACATTACTAGTAAACATGTTTAGGTTTCATGAGCTCTAGTGAAGTTTTTATTGCACTTGCTTGCGAAGAGTAGGACACACACAGCTCACTTGTCCACTTAAATACATTAGAAGATGATGAGGTAAAGTCAGCTTACATTCTAGAAGTCATTAATAAAGTATAGTGAGTCTAGATGTCCTTTCAAACTCTATGGAGTTGAAGATTGTTTTGTGTCTTTGAAAATGTTTGGTTTTTTCCTTTGGAAGATGTTGAGTTCTATAGTAGCTTACTCATACTTCCATTCAAAATACAAAGGATGATCTAGCCGTAAAAAGCTTAGGCCTAAGAATTGAGAGGCAGGCATAAGAGTACATCTAGACCACTGGGAAAATTTATTATTCCAAGAAAAGACATTTCAGGAGTGGAAAAATTACTTGTTTCTAAATTGTGATGGATTTATTTAATCACCCTTGTGGTGCTTCTGATAAGACTGCAGACTGATTGCCAAAGTTCTGATTCCGTGAAGTTGTGATTCTGATTTGTTGCTTTTGATAAAAAAAAATAAAAAATTGAATGTTGCTGGTAGTTTAGGTGGACCATAATTTAAGTGTCTAAATTCACTGTACATACTAAGACCCCTTCGCTCTCCCAAATACCATAAGAAAATGTGATACAGTCCTACAAATAGGATTATTCATGTAATTGCAAACTGATATCTTCCCAAGGCACACAGTGTACGTATGGGGGGGATGGGTGTCCGTAAGCAATAGTAACTTTCAATTCTTGATTTAATTTCCTTGGGGGAAAAAGACGGAGCAAGAGAAATAATGACTTGAATAAGGTGAAATGTATAAACTCAAGCTTACTCTGTAGGCTGGTTTTTAATTGTACAAAACTGAATAAACCAGAAAAACATTTGTCAACTTAAAAGATCACATTTTTCATGAGCATTTCAGTATGAACATATTAGAACAGAGATAAGAATTCCCTTTTCAGATAGTTTATGTGCATTCCATGTTTATAATAAGACTAGTATGGTATGCTTGTGCAATGAGCTGTAAACAATTTAAATTAGGTCAATTATATATGTTCTTGTATATTAATCTGGATATAATTCTCCTTATAAATTATTGTTAATTTCTTAAAAGGCAATGTACTATGAAGCACTGAAATTTAAAATCCTTAACACCCTGAACTGCTGATGGTCATTGATTAGATTTTGAAGAACTTTAAGAACAAAATTTGTTAAATGTGATAATATACTTCCCAGAATTTGGATTTCTATCCTTTCACACTTCTCTGTATCAAAAGCACCCAGCTTTCAGTCTTAGCATTCACAATGCCCTCGAGGAGCCAAAATCCTACCTATTGAAATTTACTAAATACATAGAAGGTCCTATGGAGTCACTTGTTTAAATAGGTCAGGTGAATCTGTTTAATTAAGACAAAAGTAAGCTTCCAATATGTTGTTCAAAGGACTGCATATATTTTAGCCAGCTCCTTCACAGGCTTTGGACTTACTTGACCTTATGTATCCAACTCATAAGAAAAAACATTAAAACATATTTCCCGTATACGCAAGAATAAATTAATGCGCTGTGCCAGGAACTCCAGCATTAGATGACTGGTTATGCAGAGAACTATCAAAACATCCTATTCAAATATAGAACACCTACGATGCTGCCTATTGAAGCTCAGGTGCAATATTTCTTCTGCATTGACCAATGATATCTCATTCACATATTTCCTGAGATACATCTGTAACTCAAAGGACTGAGTACCTCTACACTAGATATTGGCTTAATCTTCAGACACTACCTAATTCTTAGATTTCTTGGGCTGGCTGCTGGGTTTTTTTGGTTTTTTGTTTTGTTTTTTTTTTTTTACTTTGCTGTCCCCCTTCCCTTCCCAGTGCTGAATTGCACTGATTAACCTGTAGTAATGAGTCTCATGAATAGTCCTGTGTCAAGTAAAATACCTGCATAAATTCAGAGTTTCTTTTTTTTATTCCATGGACTAACTCTTCATCCTTCAACAGGGGAAAAAGGTGGATAAAGATTCTTAACACTATTTTTAAGAATTGATCTTTCAGCCAGATAAGGTGTATGATTACAGCTGCTAACTTTTAGCACAGGTCCTGTGACACCTTTCATGACTCTTCCTGCTTTTCACTCTATCTGTCCTCTACTTCTGATACCACTTCTTTTGAGACCAGGCGAACAAAAGAAACCAGCTGGGTTGACAGGAATATCTGAACAGCACACAGATCATATAAGGATCTCCAAAATAGCTCACCCAGGCCCAAAACAATCTTTTAAACAGTTAACAACAGTGAAGGAAGAAAAAAAAAAAAAAATCAAGATAATTTTCAGTGTATAATCCAAAAAAGTAATTAAAAATTAAACACATTGTGTTTTCTGCAGTGACATATATAAGATTTTACCTTTAAAAATGAAATAATCTCTGTAAAGAGAGGTTCGTAATAACTAATAGCAGATACACATTACCCTTAATTTTGTTCCTGCTGAAGCTCATAGCAGATCTGCCATAAGACTGCTTCAAACAAGGCTCTGGTGACACAAGCCAGAAAAAGGCCTCTCGTAAAAGAAAAACAAACACAAACACCACCCCCCCCATCTTTAGTCCACACAGCTGCAGAGAGCAGTTTAAGATTTAGAGGCCTAAAAACAGCATGGAGAGCTTCTTCATTAACATGCACAGCTTAAGCCAACATCTGTTGCATTTACTTATCTAGCCACAGCAGGACTTGTCTGCTTTGCCTGACTTCTGAAACATGCAACAGACTTTGCTGTTATTCTCTCAAGTAACTGAAAGTCCCTGTAAGGTGAGTCTGCTTAATTTTGCTCTACAGAAAAAAGGGAAATACAGTTCCTAAGAAATGTGGTCTCCACAGTGAATTTGCTCTGGAGTCAGTACAGCTGGCAGAGCATGTAAGCTGCTATACCTGTTTCAGAATACTCTCCTGTGAGGATTTAGAACGTATTTACAAGTGGATTTCTTGCTTTCCTTGGAAGAAATATGAAAACACATGACAATATGAGAAAAAAATGTGCAATATTTCTGAACCCTAACAACAAGGAAGATACTGAATTTTGACCATCTCACAGAGATCCAGGAGAAAAAGCACTTAATATCCATACTAAAATACTGAACGTAAAAGATATATGAGCAGAGATGTATATAAATTGCTATCTTGAGAAGCAGAAGGATGATTCCCCTCAAAATACATCTAATAATCTTTTAAGTATAAAAAGTGATTTTTACCAGTGACAGGAAGAACTGAAGCATGCCTGCCCATGCACATGAATGCACACATGCACACACAAACACATCCAAAACACCATTTTGTTTCTTGGAAGAAAGCATGAAACATACTCCCTGCCAAATAATCTAGGAAAAAATGGTCTTATTTTTTGCTATGTGACCTGAAATTGACAGTGAGATTAATTTCACAAAATAACTTTCAGATAGTCATATTTGTTTGCAATTATTCTACCATTTATTTTCTAATAACTTTTGCTTTGCAGTCCCTTTGATACTATTTTTAAGACATTAACAAGGAAAATAAACCCCAAAACTAGCATCCTGTTCTTTTCTTGTTCAAGAGGGAAGGTCATACAGTATTTCTCTGGGTACTGAAGAGAGAAAATGTAGGTACAGAACAATTCTGGCTAATGCCACATTCATCCAAAGGGTAAGCCTTGATCTCTCAGATCTAATCACATAGATACGTCCCTTCCCTTGGGGTTCAGACACAACTAAAATTCTCTGAAAAATGTCCCATACTGTGTTCCCCTTTTCAAACAAACAGAAAATTCAGTGCCTTGTCTAAGACTTTTATTGAATGCAGTGAAGTGATGACAGATATAAATCTCTGAAAAACAAGTATGCCTAGCTTCTTTTTAGTTAATCTAGATTTTCAGAAGTATCTGACATGCTAATATAGTTTATATTAGCATAGGAACAGTTTTTTTCTTTCTTTTCCTCAATGTTTCTTTCACTCTATATTATTTTCTTTGACTGAAAGATTTTCTTTGCATTGACACACTATTGTTAAGAAACAGCTGCAAACAAATATTATCCATTACAAAAAAATGCCAGGGGGAAACTTTTTATATATCAGCCTTCTCTTCTCCTCTCTTTGATAATCAGTTTAATTCAGCTCTAACTTAATCATTATCAGTGGTACTTGCTGTATCAGCACATTTCCATTCTACTTCTTCCAAAACAGAAACACTGATTTCTTCCATACTTTTTAATGTGTTTAAAAAAACCTAACAAACCCAGTAATTAATGATTTGACCTAAAGAGAAAAAAAGGAATTTAAGAACTTCTGCTTGCTCATCTTGTTACTTATATGACCTAGAATATCAAGACAAATTTCATAGACTTTTGCTCTATTTTTATTTATTTTGTAGACATGATAGATAGAATATAATGAATATCAGAATTATTTTTAAATCCTGAAAAAATTGCAGTACCTGCTCGTGTTACTCTGGTGATATTCCTGGCTATTAGTCCAAATACCATAGCATTTATTACTATTGGTAATAGCATGAGTACTTCTAATGTAGTGACCTGATTTTACACCTCAGCCTTACAAACTCAATACGAAATATCTGACAGTTAAGACTTAACTCATCAAAACCTTTCAACATCATATCTCTCTAACGTGCAGTGCAATTATCTGATTTGCCAGCAGTGGACACTGTTTGTCTAGTTATTCACAGATATATTGACTGAGGGATATCTTGGAACACATATTGGCATATTTTTCTTTTATTATTTGCACTGCATGTAATAAACAAAAAAATTGAGTTATTTGTACCAGACACAAGCTGAGTAAAAATTGTGAGGTAGTAATATTTTTCAACATCTGTGTAACAAAATGCTGACCCTTTCTTTAAAAAAAATTACCTTTAAGTAACTTTAGGAAAAATTAACATAGACTTATTCACATGGGGTTGAGTTTTTTTAATCATAATAACTTCAAGTTGTAGAAGATGTTCTGATGTAAAAAATAATTCGTTGCTTGTATTTTTCATAGAGTGATGGTTATGAGAATGAAACTATACAGCCTTTGCACTGCTCCTATAAAATTCTTGCAAATAACGAAATGAGCATGCTAAAAAATTCTAAGAAGAATATTTAGTTCAGTATCCTGTACCATTTGTTGAATAATACAATTTTTCAGCATCTGCAAAGGATATGTTTTACCCACTGATATTTTTACAGGCACTTTGAAGCTAAGCTGAAGAGTAGCTTTTTGGTTAGGGTGAAAGAGTAGATACCTATGAGACCAACACAAAGAGTTGAAGAAAGTTTAGTAGAAGTCAATGTAGCTAGTTGGAAGACAGTTTCCATTAATTTTAGAAATACAAAGAAAGTCTAAGCATTTAAAACAGCCATGTACAGGTTTAATCACACATAATATTATCTTAGGCACTATTACAGAAGTTACAGCAATCACCTACTTATCCCAGTATTCAAATGATTCATTAAGCTCCTCCTAAAATGCCTATCAGTCTAACACTGATTAAAGCAGTTTTCATGTAAGAATGTCCTGTATCTTAATAGCATAATTAGCTCATTGTCTGCCTAATGGAGCTGAGACCTTATGAACAGGGCTGGACAGTCTGCTGCCAGCAACTCTACACAGGACACCCACAAAGTCTATCAGAACTACGTTTTTTGTCATATGAAAAGTCAGTTGTATTCAGTGGTCGTATCACTTGAGATCTGCCGAAGACTACTGTGAAATTGCCTCCCAGAAAGCTGGGAACTTCAGACATACTGGTGTGAAATCTGGCTTCTAGCAGGCTGTATTCCGATCTCTGAGAACTTGGAGTATCCACTTGGTCAATGACTTTTTCAGTCTTTTATTATGTGTATAAAAGTGACTTAGAAGCAATCAGTCAGTACATGAATCCAGGCAACACAAGACTGGACTAGGCTGAGAGACTGCTGAAACTTCCTTCCAGTCACATCAGCTCTTCAACCTGCTCAGCCTTTCACACTGGTAGGCAGAGCACTGTCCCTTCCCAAACCCCGTTCTTCCCAAGCCATCCACCTTAAAACTGAACTTGCTACTGATGGACAAGGTTCCTCTTCAAACTCAATCCCTTGGGACACATTTATTACCAGAAACCTCTAAGCATCACTTTCATTGCCCTTCTGTGTTCAGGTAGGTCTTGTATTTACAGAGATAAACTTAAATCAAAATTTATCACCCCAAGTCTCAGGGCTTTTTTACTTATTTCCTGCCTTAGTTTAGGCACTATGGAAACTTGATTTAGCTACAGATGTAGAGAGGAAGAGCTAAATTAATACCAGGAAACAGCTTGATGAGTGGAAGCTCTCTGATGCAATCCAACTGTGCTCTGTAAATAATAAGTGAGAGGTTCTGGCTATGCTAGACTGACAAGGAAGAACAGAAGTCGTTAGAAACAGAACAATCTGGCAGCCAAATTGCTGTGAACCTTAGCTCCCTTGCTAATATTCTCTCTCTAGAGACAAAGCAATCCTTTCTGGGCCTTAAATCTCAAAGACAAACAATGTACATATCATAATTTCTTGTGAAGAAAAGTAGAAAGCTTAAAATTACCATCGCAGTTTTACACATGTGGAATAGGGTACTATACCATTCTCTAAGTATCACTCATATAAGTACGTTTTTGGTGATTTTTTTTGCTGTTGTGTCATACAAAATAATAGTGCTTTGATGCCAGTCACGTTTTTTTAAATTAACTGCTAAAAGCTTGGATACATGTAGATCAATTTTGCATTGAATCAATTTTAAAAATAAATGTCCTAATTGGAAAAAAAAACCAACAAAAGATGACCAACAGCAGCAGACCTGGGTCTGAACAGCATATAGATATTTCTAAATCTGATGGTTTTCTTTTCCCCAAGACGGAAAACACTTCTGTTTTACAACAGTATCTTTTAACTGAAAATGTATGCAAAAAAAAAGATGAAAAATATTTTATCTGATAAGCTGTCTGAGCACAATTTATTTCTGAAATTATTTATGATTATAAGTCTCCACATTTAAACGTGTGGAGCTGTTGGCAATTTAAACCTTGATTTCTTCTTACATGTTTCACACGACATGGGATTTTCTGAAGCACAGATAATCTTCACCGCTTCCAGTACACTTCCAAAATATTATCTTCTGATGCCCTTGATTTATGAACTGTAACATTCAGACTTTCCCTCTACAAGAAGTTAATCTATCAAAGGTCTACACAGGCCCAAATGTTAATATCAGCAGCTGCCTGACAAAGCTTAAGCAATTTAGTTCTCAAACTCAAAAAGTTTCTCCAAAGACCATCGCAGGACATAATTTCTTAGACTTTTACTTAAAAATATTTATTTAATAATTATGCTTTAGAAAGGCAGAAGTTTTTCTGCAAAACACAATTTTCCCACTGCCAAAGGGGAAATGTAAGACTGGAGTCTAGAAAACAAAACCTCAGATAGCCTATCAGAAGTGAATCTAAATTAAAAGACAGGTACAAGATGGAAGG
>VZTG01005312.1:1335644-1405112 GCA_013397845.1 Melanocharis versteri
TAAGCCTAATTCTGCCTCTCTGAAATGCAGCTCTGATGCTTCAAACACCATGAAGTATTTAAGTTCCTATAGAGGTTTATGCCAACAAAAAAAGTTTGAGATAAGCTTTTTAAAAAAGAAATTTTCAAAGTTACTAAAAAAGTTATCGATTTTCGGTTGTTAATAAGTGGCTGTTTGAAATAGGCTTTCTGTATTCCAGCATCAGCTGAAATGTCCTAGATTTCCTTTTTTTCCTGCTTATAATGCTCATGCCCATCAGAAATCTTTAGGCCATTTAAATTTTCTCACAAAAGCCAGTAAGGGTGCTAATTAAAAGATTATGCAAAACAGCTATAACGTGAGGCACTGTAACAATATAAATTATCAGGGATTACCACCTTTCATGCATTCAATTATATCTGCTGGAACTTTAAATTTTTTATTGTAGCTCTGATAATTTCTCCTGATTATTCAGTGATGCCTGAACACATCACGAGACAGATCTCCTTTCCCTTCTGACTATACTTAATTAACATTCTAACGGATTAACAAAATCTGGTATACATGTACTTTTTGCACACAGGGGCTCCCATAGTGACCTTACAGCTGAGAGGAAAGTAACTGCAGACTTATTATCTAGCTAGCAGAAATTAATATAGTGTGAGCATATCTTATCTATGATAAGAGCTGGCTATCTCCCCACTATTTCTCGGCAGATAAGTGGCAAGATACTTGTCAATGGTGGGCTTTTGGGATGGAAGTGAGGAAGTGAAATGAAAGCATTAGATGAAAATCTGAGATGCTCTATGTTGTAAAGCCCTCCCAGCTTCCAATACATATTCAGGAAAAAAAAAATAAAAGCATCAGCCATTTTCACACAGTCTGAGTTTGAAAGAATATTTCCATTTTAAAGCCTCTTATATTAAAATACTATATAATTCATTGGCCTTTTGTATGTTCTTAATGCTAATTTTGTTCATTGAACTAAGTCAACGATTAAAAAAATATTCTTGATGCAGTTCTGCCATAAAATTAAACATTATACCTTATTTAGCCAAGACACAATACACAAGTTTATTCATTGTAACCATCAGCACATGTTGACATTGCCTCGGGAAAATGAATTTTAAGTTCATTTGAATTTAAAGGCAGGCTAGAGATACTGCCGTACTCTGGGTTGCTCTGCTCCAGATGAACACAGAAGTGCGAGCAAAAAAAGCCCCTCTGTTTTTCCAAGATCTCCTTGTGGATACTCAATTTTCAAATGTATACGAATGACAACAAACTGACTTTTCCAAAAATGTTTTTTCTCTGTCTCTTTTCTCTACTTGGTGGACAGCGCCAGTAATCCTCCTGTTTCTCTGTTCCATCACTTTGGCTTCATTAACTTTGTCATGCCACCAAAAAACCAAAATTCTTGCTCATTGTCGAGATTCAGTCTGTGTTATTTTTGAATTCTTAATTGTTTTGTCTTAGCTCCCTTATAATCAAACCTTTTTCCCTCCTATGTGGCAGAGCTGTCCTTTGGAAACCACTGAAGAACCCCCATAGTGTTATACTGCTCTGTGTATGTGCGTGTATCTAGCGCAAGGACTGAGCCTCTGTGACAGCTGTGACAAGACAAATCCTGCAGCCCACTGCTGACATTTCTGGTTTCATCACCTATCCATCCCACTAATGGCTTTCTCCCACAATACAAAATATGAGGAAATTAGTGCTGCTGCCAGCATCAGAACATTTGTAAAGTTTTGATGCAGAGCACAAAGCTGTATATCCTTTAATATAAATTAGACTATATAGACTACCTAACTTAAATATAAATAGGGCCATATTCTCCGTGGTGTCCATGTAGTCTTAGTTTTGTGGTAATTATAATTACTAATACAGGAAAGGAAATGAACTCTGAAGAACAGTAGGTAGATTTTAAAAGACAAAGAACAATTTTTTCTCTGATACACTCAATATTACTGTCAATTAGAGGCAATTTCCTTGCTTATCCTCTGCCCACATAACATGGCAAATAAAGCAACAAACGCCCTAAGCCAGATATTCAGAAAATTTAAATTTTATGAGTAGGAAAAAAAAAAAGAAAATAAACCAGTATGTATTCTTTAAAAGCCAAGATCATAGAGGCTTAGAACAGTCTAATTCACTTGTAATCTTGCCTTAACTGATAACTTGCCAATTGAAACGATTTGTTATTTTATGACAAAGAATAAACACAAAAGCCAGGTAATACAATCTCATTCAGAAGCTGAACATTAGAGAGAGAGAAATGTTGCCCTATTCCCCTTTCCTTACCCTCTAACCAGCAGGTGGCACAAACAGCAACAATAATGCTTAAGCTCACCCAAAACACATTATTATGTACTACAGTTTCCTCACAACAAGATCAAAGATAATTCCTTTATTCTTTGTGTAATATTGATTCATCTCAAGCTCCAAACAATGCTAATACTACTCAAATTTTTGAAAAATCCTTCATGTTTATTATGACCCCTTAATAAATCTTCAGCTAATCAAAGAAACATTGCTAAGAAAACACTGTGGGAATCTGGAGTGGGAGATCATGCAGGAATGTGTACATAATACATACAAGCATTAAGAACTCTCTGAGGGTTCAGATTCGCAGTTGATACAGATTTATAACAAAAGATGCAAAGAACTAGACTGAGGTCACCTAAACTTCATCATTAGAAGTTTGGAATTTGGGCTCCCTCCACATGGATCAACTTGTCCGAAGGAGACAAACACCCACAGAGACTTTGGAGAAATCTCATCACTCTCTACTGGTAACAAATAAACCCACGCTCCTAAGAATTAGTTGAAATGAGAGGGAAGCATTCAACAGCTTTGGTACAACGGGAACTTTTTTTGCATCCAGCTTCTTACAAGAAACTCTCTGATCTCTGCTTGATTTAGATGCAATAGCTGTCCCTTTTTCATAGTCCAGGTCAAGATTTTACAAGCCTATTTTGTCCAAGATGCAGATAGGTTATCTTCATTCTTTTAATCCTGTATTTTGCTAATTATTCCTTCTCTTCTTTTCTGGAGCTCTGTCTCTCTCTCCCCAGGTGTGAGAGAGGAACCACAGAAGCTGTTCTTTCTCTGCTGAAGGTCAGGTTCAGACCAGAATCAGAGAAGACATGCAGCAGGGTGAAACTGCTTTGCCTCAGAGCTCTCATGTTGTGTTAAACTGCAGTTGGCATAGTGCCATTTGTGTTTGAATCATAGAACTGGTTAGGTTGGAAAAGACCTTTAAGACCATCGAGCTGGCATGAAACAGGAGAGGGAACATTGATTGGTTTAGCACAGTCAACTTGTCTTTGTGTTTATATGGTCATAAATGTCACAACTTTCTGTAGATACAGTAGGAAGATATTCAAATGAAAAGTGCAGAGAGAAATTAAAATTCATTAGCTGCATCTATTTTAGATAAATAATTTCCCATTGAAATCATTGCATTCAAATCTTGCAAGAGTCATTTTTAGTAGAACATCTGGATGTGCTAGATTCATTGTAAGAAGATCTCAGGGATTAAGGGACAATACTAATGATTTATTTTCTTTTCTTTTTTTTACTATCCTGGGAAGTAAGAATGATAAACAACCTTTGAGGATTATTATGCTCTTGGTTAATTAGGTAATACTTTATTAATCACCTGAGATATTAATCTTTGTGAATCACATGTGATCAGACATGCTTCCAGTACTTAACAGTGGCAGAAATTATTTAATGTGTTTTCTGTCTCACTACCTTCTGCCTCCAATTTTTTGCCCTCTTTTGCTTTTTCCCTCTGCCCACAATCCTTGCCTTTCCCTTCAGAATTCCAAACCCTGTAAATCATTCACCCATCCTCTAAGGGATTTTAGACTAAACACTCACTGGGCAAGGTTAAGAACTGCCCTACCAATAGGAAATGAAAGCCAGGAAACCTCCCTTTCTTTTGTTACAAGTCTACCCACTTACCTGCTGCTCTCTTCTCTCAGAAGTTATTTGCTGCACAGGGCTACAGCCTGAACAAAAGAAAGAAATTTCCCTTCTCATTGCTTGGTTTGCAAACTGCCATTCCCAAACCCCTCCTGTCTGCAAAAGATGTGTAGCTACGATCTCTCTATCTATATAGACATCTATTTATCTCTATCTATAGTCCAGAGCAAGTAAATCTATGCCTGCAGAGGCTATTTTTAAAAATAGCCTCTCATTTTACTCTGTGCTAGCTGTGCACCACGGCAGGAGAAATTAACTAAATCTAATGTTTAAAGTAACAAAGAAGGTTCTGAGCCCAACCTCCAGAAAAAGCTTTGGCTGTAAATACCAAGTTAATAAACACAAACAATTCCAGAGTAGTTTAAAGCACTATTGAAGAAAAGAACTAAAGATTTGTTAGTACAGACAAGGAACTACAAATAAAAAAAATATTATTCACAAAATTAATGATTTTGCTTGACAGGAAAACTGTCCTTGCACTCTAATAACAGTAAAATATTATGTTTAAAAGCCATGTGAAAAAACTGAGTATTTTCATTTTAGTTAAAAATGAATGCTTGAAAGGAACTAATGCTCGGGGTGACAACACTGCAACCTTTTACCAGTGGAGTTGATATGGCTTTAAAACAAATTTTAAATTAGTTACACAAAAATCAAGGGATCTCATTTGCTGGTCATTTGTGAAAATCTCAACCGTCCATGCTGCCTATAAAAAGTTAGCAATACCAGCCATTATTTTGAATATCATAAAATAAATATCTACAATATTTTTGGACACAGAAGGAATTGTCTTCTGACATTATTCCCCCATTGCTGTGGAAAGATGATGTTTCTCTGGTTCAAACAACATTTTATTTGAACGCAGAGTTTAATATGTTAGCATACAAAAGGATTACGTTCCAGTTAGCAGAAAACCAGCAAATCTTTTGTTCTGACATTGCCTTGAAACAAAACGTGTAAATTCAAGGAATACTGTCAGATGGCTGCGTTAGAAGCCACTTTAATGAGAAAAATTCACAGCAGGTGTCTTAACCATTAACAAACCCAAGAGCTACCAATTAAAAGGTTGACAGGCAATTTGGGAACGTCTAGCCATTCCTCACTTCTTGCATATAATGGTGCAGTAGAAGCAAAATTAATTGCCATGTCGATGTCAGCAAGATGCACAAAAGAAATGTCAATGATTAGTCAGTGAATGCTCCCACCAAGACACTGAATATGGTCAGACAACTACTCCCCTCCTATGCAACTTATCCTCAGCTTTGAAATTCTGGAAGGGGCAATAAGTAGAGCTCATCAGTGAAGAGCCAAGAATAGGGATTCATCTCTTGTTTTGAAAGTGATTAGAGGTACAGAAATGCTATTTTCTGGTCACAGAAGATCTGGTCATTCTGTAGAGATGAAAGGTCTTAGCCAAGAGCACATTTCTCTCTGCATCGGCTCATGTTTTTTTAGATAACTATTCAGTTCCTGAACAAAATGCAGTTTCATTTTACATTGATTTATCCATTAGCCTCCAGCTCCCTTAGTCAAGCACTGCTTCCTTCTTCCAGTGACCAACAGCTTTAGGGGGAGTAAGAGCAGCTCACACAGCCAATAGAAAAAAATGGCATTTGTTTTAGCAGGTCAATCTGCTGGAACTTCATGCTGATCCCGCTTGCCATGTAGTCACAGTGCTGGAGGGCAGAGAAGAAAAGTGTGAGACCATAGAGAACCTATGTCCTCCTACATAAATGGCTTTATAAAAGCTTGGTATATTTTCTTAAAATGTCTAGTGCTCTGTAAGAGGTGGTTGCCTTGCATGCTCGAACTTCTGAAGTTTGCGTGTCAGTCTGACAACTGTTAGCAGAAGTATTACTGCTACTGGAAGTCTATGACTGTAATATTTCATTGCAAGGACTTTATAAACATTTAAAATAATTGAGTTACATTTTTTAAATCAATGGAAAGCGATTTTAATGAATGATCCTGAGGTTTTTTGTAAAGAGACAGTATCTCATGCAAATAGTGGTGCTATTTCAAAGTCAATGCCGGGGACGTATGATGATTTAAAGACTTTCTATTTTGAGAAAAGGGAGATGCTATGGACTCAAGGAATTTTCAGACTATTGTATTATGTTCACAAATGTTCTTCTATAGTTCAACATTGGGATTACTAAATCAGCTACTAAGTTATCTTTAGAAAACAAAGCTAAAGAATAAACGTTAAAGCAAATTATTTTGATCTCAGCTTTCTGAGAAAATATAGACCAGTCTGGCCCAAGTCTCAGTCATGACTTCTGAAGTTCAAGGTTTTTAAGCTTTGACCTCTGCACTGGAGTTCATTGATATTTGGCACAAAACTATCATTCCATGGGACAAGTCCTGAGAAGATCTGTGGTCCTATCTTGGCTTTCCCTGTGTAGCAACTGTCTGGCTTTAGTAACCTACTTATGAATTCAGATAATTTATAGGAGGTATAGCAAGGTGCGGTTTGGCATTTTCTCCCCGGCAACAAGCGACAGGACAAGAAGAAATGGCCTCAAGCTGTGCCATGTGAGGTTCAGGTCGGACATCAGGAGGAATTTCTTCACTGAAAGAAAGCATTGCAATGGCCTGCCCAGGGAAGTGATGGAGGCATCAAGAAACATTAGTCAAGAAACAACCAGATGCATCCCTTAGTTCTGTAGTGTAGTTGATGTGGTGGTGTTCGATCAAAGATTGAACTCAATGATCTTGGAGGTCTTTTTCCAACCTTTATGATTCCATGATAGTCTTAAGCTGTTCACTGACCTGTATTCCCAATTATTTCAAACATGCAGATTCAATGACTGGGTTGAGTGAGACACAGAAACTGCATATTTATATTTGTTATAATGTTGAAAACCTCTTTCATACCAGCCCACTTCATAACAAGTGCTTATTTTTATTACAGTGATAGTACTAATGAAGTGACTTTTCATGGAATCAATGGCAAAATGTCAATGATTTTGATAGATCAGACCCAAAATAGCTGCCAATTACAGTACTCCAAATTTATTTTGAATGTATTCAAAAATGTTTATCTCTGTTGAGGCAGTTGGGAAGAGCTGTTTGTTATTTCTGCTTGAAAACGTATTTGTGCAACAAGACGTATGAAAAAAGGATAATAAAATACTGCTTTTTACATGCTTTCTGCTTTTCTGTGGTGGATCAGAGAACATTACACAGCTAGTTTAATGAAAACCATTAGAAATTTATGACCCAAAGTTACATATGCTGAAATAACTGTCCTTTATAAGAAAAGGCTTCAACAATGAGAAAATCTGTGACGTCTTCCTCAAAAAAAGGTGTGATTTTAAATTCCTAGACCCCGAATACCAGCCTGGCATGAAGTAATAATACTGAATTTGTCTTAAGTAATATAAATAAAAGTAGGGCAAAAAGATAAGGTAGTGGGGGAATCCTAAGGAAGGAAGAAGACATAATAATGGTTACTAAAAACCATCAAGGAAATAGTTTCCCATTGATGTAAAATAAATATATAGAATAAGTCAGAAAATATGTTTGCAAATAGAAGTTAGTATAGTTGTTTTTAAAGTATCGTCCTTGAAAAGAAGGTTGTTTATTATGTTATCACTTCAAAATAATACCAAAGCTTCTTAATTTGCTATAGCCCTTACATATAAAAACATATTTTCTTTTGTAAGATACTTGATTTGTTTCCTAAATACTTTGAGTCCAAATATTGGTTAAAGAAATTTATACTCAGGCTGAAGCATAGTTGAAAGTATTTGGACTTTAGAAAGTCAGCTCAAGTTTGATTTATGTAAAATGAATGAGCAGAGGCATCCCATTAGAAATAAACCCAGCGTTTAAAAGGCTCTGCATACATCTAATTTTAACAGTCTAAGAACCAAAGTAAATTTTCCTTTGAAGGATATTTCCTCAAAATATTTAAAACAATTTATAATAATTTAAGATATCTTAAAATAATTAAAAACTGGAAACAACTCCCGGAAGAACAGTCTTATTCAGCTAGAGATTCAAAAAGACACTGCTGCACTATGCATTTTGCTGAATTAAGATAATTTACACCTAATTGATGACTTCACACATACTAGTGACTGTGTAAGAATATCTTACCTTTGAGCTCACCCACAATATCTTATACTATGAATTAAAAGAAGTGTCAAAGACTTTCATTACACAGTTCATCAAGATTTTGTATCGCACAAAATGTAGGAATACATACAAATCAAGAACGTGAGGTTTAAAAATTATTGTGGATAACATGAACTAAAGCATATCAGAAAGGTTTTCTTTAAACCTATATGCAGAAAAATTGAAAATAGACAGTGGATTCAAACACTCAGATGACGGTGAGGTTAACCATTAAGTGAGGTTTTTTTATTTCCACAGTGAAGTGGAATACAGAAGAATAATACAGCCACAGTAACACATGTAGAAATTGAGCTGGAAAGAAACACATGACGGTTTTCTGCACATATGCCTCAAAAGTTTGGCATCAGAGGGTTAGCAAGCAGCCAGAACTGTCTCCTATTTATGTTTGGGTTTGTTTGGGTTTTTTTTCAAATCACTGGAAGTTTAATGGACAAGTTTAAAATTTTACATTAGATCAGAATGTTTTGAACTTCTGACAGTTTCAGCTTATTATTAATGAATGGGTTCTGCTAAGGATTGCTTACTAAATAACTGTGTTTATGTAAGTTAGATATATTTATGAGGCTTTATTACATAAAACATACTACCTTGACATAGAAGTTATACTTAGGAAAAAAATGTTTCCTTCTGTAAGAAGCTATAGCTGAGACTGGTTTGTGGTAAATTTAACATCAAAACTTACATAGTAAAAACTCAATATTCTACATTGAATAAGAAATTTCTCATTGAATATTTTTAAGTGAGGAGGAAAAGCATATGTTGTTATTTTCAGAAGGTCAGCTTCTCTTCATAAACTGTAAATAAGTATGCTGGAAAATTAAACTTTCTTGGAATATGAAAGCAAATATAATTAAAGCCCTAAAAAGTAGACAGAAACCCCCTGCACATCCTTGGCAAAAGTTAGTTTGCCAATTTATTTGGTCATCACATAGCACCACTTCAAAAAAGGACAGTCTAAGAAATCAGAAACAGAAGTAGGTGAATTCAAATCTATTTGTTCCGGAAGGAAGATAAAAACCAGAATGCATTGGTTCTTAAAGAAAATTATTAACCAGTCCAGTTTTTTTTTGCTGAAATGCATTACTTTGATACAGCAAAAGAACTATGAATGCAGGTATTATGTCTGATGCGTTTTTCATGTAAGAATCCTTTGCTAGACCTTCTCTAATTGCATGAGCTTTTAAAAAATGTTTTAGTTAAGACTTAAATTAATGGAAGGTTTAAATCTTAATACCATACTTATTTCGATTTATCAAAATGAGTTTCCTTTTGAAAAGGAAAAACAGATAGAAGTTTCTGACATATTTCTGGAATCAGATTTTTAGGCTTTCTTGACTTTTTTAAAATAAAGGTGTTATTTTTTGGAGACTCATCATAAAAGGAGTCATGCCATTAAAGGGTTATTCTACAAGAGCAGTCACGCCCTTAGAGAAATATTCAACAGGAGGTTATAATTAGGCTAGCTGTAACAATGATTATTAGAAAAGAAACCCAAAATTTGCTGCACCTCAAAAATCATCAACATTGGCGGTTCCGGTCAATGACACATTATAGAAGTTGTAGCTACAATGACAAACACACATGAGCACATAAAACTCACTGTTATTGTACATTTATGTCCAGAGGAATATTACTTTTTTCCTGTTTAGCTATAAAAAATATCTTGCTCTTAAACACATGCTTGCAAATTAATTTCCTTTTTAAAATTGTCTTTTGGACAGAAATCATACTCAGCTTGCTCTGGTCAATAATTTCTAAAGCAATTTAAAGGAAATTTCCAAAGAAACTCAACTCTTCTATCACATCAACAAGAAGCTTGCTCTCCTAGCAAATGGCCATGTGTTTATCACCCTGGCTTTGAGGCTCTCAAAGGCAGGATCCTGAGGCAATGCTTTTAGGGTAACAACCTACACACCAACACTGGCAGAAGCTGATCATCTCCGTTTTTGGAAGGCCAACCCAAAATCCTTGCCCAAGGTTAATAATGTCAGTCATGCTACAGGACAGTAAAAATCACTGAGCCCTTTTCCATCTGTTGTACTCATACAAATTCCCAGTGTTTATTAAATAAATCATACATAAACTTGTAGTCAGCAGCTTATACATAATTTCTAAAATAACTGCATGTTTTGAAAATCAAAATAAGAATGATAGAACATGTGTATTGGAATAAGAACTGAGGAAGATAGCCGTAACAACTGATATTTGAAGAGGAATCATTGCCTATGTAAATTAGCTCATAAGGAAGATGTAAAGAAACCTTTTGAACAACCTAAGATCAGCAAAAAAACCACAAAATAAATTTTTCTTGAAAAAGCTGTCTTTAAAAGATATGTCCTCATTTTCATAGCCCAGCTATTGTACCATAATGTTAATGCTTGAGAACTCAGAAGTGGAACAGAACTACAAATAGAAGCCCAAAAAAAAAAAGGAGGGGAGGGGTAATTTAAATTATTATTTGTGGCAGTGGAATACATATGGTGAAAACTAAATTTAGATTGGCTGTGATCCCACATATCCCATTAATTTTGGCTTTCAGACACGGAAAGACTGTTTGGAACAGCCTCAGCACAGTGGGGTCCTGGCCCAAGACACAGAGGTATTAGATGAGAAGAGTAACCATGCGTAAATATTCATACACATATATAAAGCAGACAGAAAGTAATGCATATAATATTCCACATATCCATTCTACTGCATCCCTGAAATGCCTCCCTGAAATGCATCTGCACGAAGATCAGATATTTGTCCTCAATCACAACCTTCTATTGTCTAATCAGGCACAAGAAGAGCTTATACACTCCACTGTTGACAGAGCAGAAATTTGTGAGCAAAATATTAAGGTTAGTATGAACAAAATGAATGGAAGGGTGATTGTGTAGAGAAAGGGAAGAGGGAAAGAGAATGTGCAGGTATGCAAGAGAACAGGCTTTGATTTACAGGATAAAGGTTTCAGCTTCAGAGAAAGAGTTAGTCAAGAGCATCCCTAAATTACAGTCAGCTCCTGGCTGGAAAATGTACTCAAAGAAATCTGCCTGCAAATTTTGCAGAAATCTGAACTTTTTTAATTCCAGTGATTGACCTGTAGGCTCAGTTCTCATTACACCACTTCTCACCTTACACCATTTCTCGTCGCCACAAAATCTTGAATTTTTTAGGATAAACTTTCCACTTAAAAAAGAACAACACAGTATTTTTTTATTTTCACCTGGCATTCCACTACTGTGCCCCAGTTGCTTCTGAAGCCTGATTGGCAACATGGGTGCTGAAGATCCATAGCCTGGAAAATCACTGTAGCGAGAAAAATTACCCCAAAAAAGGATCCCTGGAAACCCAGTACTGCAAGATCCTGCCAGATGCAAATTCCCCCATCAAAGAAAAGCTATTGCAACCCAGATCTGGAATTAGAAATATATCTGTACTCCATCACCTATCAACCTGCATCTGTATACTAAACTGGGAGTCACAGTGCAAACTGAAGTGTCCCATGCTGTATTTGTCTGTGTACCAAACCAAGATGACCTGAAAATGAGAAAACTGCATCTTCTTTACATCCTACAGGCCTATCCACTAATATCTGTGTTCAGATATAAATGATCACTATCAGAATTGTTCTATATGATCTTAAATTTTAAAAAATCCAGATAAAAGGATTCAGACTAAATTGGTTATCCTTCATAGTTTTCTTTGTTTCTGTAAAGTTGCCTAAATGAAGTTTGTTATTGAAAGGTGTGCTTATCATTCTTGTGAACTCTGGAGAGAGATTTTACTTGGGAAGGTGATAGAAGTGAGAAAAAGAAAAATAAAGAAGCAGCAAAAACACAGGTACACTTTCTTTTTTTTTTTTCCTACCCCAGTTGCTTTCTATTTTGATCTGTTGTATCCCACAACTTGATAAAAAGATTAAATAAAGGACAGTAACTTGAAATTAAAATATTAATTAATTGCTTCATTAGGGTCTCCAGGTTCCATTCTAGAGTAAAATACACAACTGAGGTTTGACATAAAAGTAAGCTATGTTTAGGGTACACTAAAAACCACAGTAATATTTCAAGTGTGATATTGCAAACTATTACAAGTCAGCTGGAACATGTTAGCTGTTTCTGGCTGTCAAAACAAGACAAGCTATGATTCAAAATAAAAACAGCTATTTTTACTGCTAAAGTTCTGCAGTTGGCCCTAAGTTACAGGTGAGGGCACTATAAGCAAAAATAAAACCTTGGGACAGGCTAAATGCAGATACTTTTAAAGTGAAATATCTTTAAAAGCCACAATGAAAACAGGCTCACTGCAGTAACTCTCAAATTGAAAAGAGTTTTACATCTGGTATATAAATACCATTATTTAGAGAATAATTGAAGCTTTTCACTATAAAATACATATTATATGCACATGCATATAGACATTTGAAGATAATTGCCAAAACTCAAAATTCGTATAACCAAATTGATAAAAAGTTAAATCTTCTGCCTAGTGCACCTAATCAGGGAATGATCTGAGGCAAAACTGCACAGAAAGAGAAATGAAGATACTAGTTCAGACATTTTCCTCTATGGTTATCAAACCTCACTTGTAATTTTGCAGGAGACCTGATATTCTAAGGTAGCTCTGTTTTCACTAAGTAAATATGACTGCAGAGCATTTCTGTACTTGTTTTTGAAATGGTTTCTGATATAACAAAATACATCACACACTCAGAATTATTTGAAGTTTAAATGTTAGTATTTTCTTTCCAAAATTGCTAATATGGTTTTAATATCAGAAGCTATTCTATTTTTTTGGTATTACCTTCATTTTCCAAATATGAAAGGCATTTTGAAAGACAGCTACCATGACTTTTCCACTAGATAGATTACTTCAGCTCAGAATACTTAATTGAATTGAGCAGGGAAAAAAGGCCACGTTTAGTCACTGATGTAAATGAGACGATTTTAAAGAACATTCAGCATCACACTGTTCCTCTGATAGTGAAGCACTTTTTCTATTTAATTCACTAAGCACACAATTTTAAAGGTCAGTAAGAAATGAAAAGAGTCTTTATTTAAAAGTTTTGAATATGGTTTGAACCTTGACTTCATAATAATTTTTTACAGTCTAGGATATGGAATAATGTGAAAGTAAGGCATTTTTTTAGACTGACCGATAGGAAAAATGCCAGCTGGGTTGTCTGAAAACTGGTGTGAGAGAACTGAAGATGCTGGCATGTGCATGCACAAGAGTGGAGTCTTGCATTTGGCTTCCTTTGAGTAAAATTCTTAAAAATAAACAAAGAAAAAGATGCTCCAAGTATATGAAGAAAGAAGAAAAAAAAAGTAAAGAAAAAAAATAGTTACATTCTCTGGGATTTTAAAACTCAGGAGGATTTCAACAGTTTGCAACCTTGAGCTATTACTGCATTGCCTTAACGAAACTATGTAAGCAGAAATATGCTGTAATGAAGAACTTCATGCAAAGAAGACAAATGGAAATATTTGATTCATTTACCCGAAGTCTGTTGTCTTTTGTGAAGCACCAGACATTAGGTCCAAACCTTAAGCTATTAAAATTTTTAACTAATCCAAGTTCTGCCGGATCTGTGACACTGGACTATCAAATGCCTGGATGTTTGGATCCAGCCCCACATTTAAAACTATTGGATACAAACGTAAACAAAGTCAGCTTGGCAAACAGAGGGACTCACAGCGGGACTCGCTGCTGAAACTTGGGATATCAGGCTGATTTTCCTGTGCATCTTTACACTGCCTAAACGCAAAAGCTAGTCAGCTCAAATCCTAGTAGGGCAAAGTCACCTACTAGCTAGGCCAAAACTACACACTGTGTGCCTGAGTGGTTTGCTCAGTGCCTCCTTTAATCACAGCACCCCTGGCTGAACTGTCCAAGCCCAGGATGGTCCCCAGGACCCCAAGACAGGGAGCAAAGCTGTCTGTTAAACACATGGTGAGGGTGAGGAACCAGGAGCACCATGATGGTGCAGTCAGCTACTCCTAGAACACTGCAAGAAGACGCTTTTCTTCAGGCAATGCACTTTTCTAACATTTTGAAAGCATAAGTACCTATAATGAGCTTGATGACAGAAAATAAAGCCAACGATGTCACAAGGAGGCAAATACAATTTTTCTTTCAACTCAGGGCAGTCAGGCTATAACCCTATGTTTCATGTTGTGAGAGGAAGTGAGCACTACTTTCATGCACAAATATTTTAGCTTAAACCTCTAACACTTAGTAAGACTTTGATAATGTTACATTTCAGCAGCTGCAGTTAAAACAGGACCCCAAAAATAACAAAGCAGTGCCTTGTTTTTGCAATAGCAAAAGCATGTGAAATTTTAAAAAATCACAAGCTGTCACATAAATGTCATCATTTAACAATTTTTTTTTTAATAAAAACAGTGTGAATGTAGATATTTATCTGATCTATACTCCTTTCACAAAAGTAAGTAAGTTTCACTGAATCTTCCATGCAAATGAAATTAAACAGTTGGTATTTATCAAACAAATGATGAGAACACTGTCTGGTAAAACACAAATTAAAATCTATTGCTGAAGTTAAAAATATCTATAAAAAATATTCTGATGGGACCTACCCATGTTATTTAATAGTCTAAGTTCCCAGAAAAAAAGACAAGCCTTCTTTCCCACCTTCCTTCATCCTCCACCATCCTTGCTGCCACCAAAGCTGTTATTGATGCAAGTGTCCTGCAGACCATATACTTTCCAGGGCCCTTAAATGTATCCATGTATTACCAATCATCATTTTTCCAGTTTCAAATTTTCTTTACTCCAAAGTGATAAAAGTATTTTTTTTAAGTAATAATTTTAGATAATGCAATCCAACTTTGACAATTTGTGATGGATGAAACTTCATTTTCATTGCAAACTATTTTAATCATGTATATAACGCCAAATAGAAAATCACCTATATCATGTAAAACACCAAAAAGAAGGTAGTTTCCATCAGAGCACAACTAAAGAAACTCTCTCCAAGAAGGTTCAGAAATTTGATATCAAGCTGTGAGAGAAATACTTTATTTAATGAGGGACACAAAAATACTGACAGTGGGGAAGTGGCACAGACAGCTGAGGCTTTCAGCAATGCTCTGCTGATATCAACGGCAGAGGGAGGAGAGCCTCGAGGCAGAAGGACTGCTATGCCTCAATCAAGAAACCAAATATTTTTGGAGATCAGGAGCCCAGGGAAGGAAGTAATTGGCCCAAGAGATGGCAGTACTTATGACATGGATGTCTAAATACTTCAGGGGAGACATCTTCTTCAAGACTTCACACAGTTTGGAGTCAGCAGCAATATTTACCCAATACCAATGCAGATTTATGGCCAATGATCAAAAAGAAAAATAGCATTTTCATGTTCTAGCATTCATTTCCAAAACCCTCCTGATACTGGTTCAGTCAGATTTACGTTATTTAATTTGTTTGGGATTGCAGGCCTGCATGACAAATAAAGCTGAATTAATTTGTTGTCTCTTGCAGTGAAGTAAGCTACACATGTAAGAAAAGAATAATTTTTTTTACAAAACCAAAGCATTATCTTAGCAAGACTAAGTATGCATGTCATAATAACCAAATATCCATGCAAATTAGTGTCTGAAAAGAATGTCTGATTTTTAGGCTAAGACAAATATATTCTCACACATTTCCACATCACATAAATGCATTTAGTAAATGGCTAAAGTGGTAATGTGCTTACATATCATGAATTTATTCTTTAAAAAAAATTAATTACCTTATTTCCTCTGGATTTTACTCTTGCCCTAGCTGGAAATATAATTGAAATCTTTAACTTCACCTATTTATGTAACCACAGAAAATGAGGTACTTACTATTGCAAAGAAGACAAGTAACAAAGTAATTAAAGGTCAAATTTTTCAAGGCTGCATCCCAAATAATGACCAAGCAAGCAAAGGAGCAAGGAAAAAACTAGAATAGGTTTGTGTATAATTAAGGAACTGCATCACATATTTTAAAAGGTGTGTATGTGGGTGCACACTGCAGACAGATGACGAATCAATTCTTCAGGACAACTACGCATTATGATTATTAAATGTTAAAAAATTATAACAGTCAAGTATCACATTCACTCAATATATGATGCTGATATTCCACAGATAAAAATTATTGGTAAATTTTATACCTTCACTTCCATAAAGAAGGTTAGAAGTTGCATCTAAGATTACCAAACATAATATATTAAATATCAACAGGTTCTTAATGGATTAAATTTATTACATTGAAAGAAAAGACAAACCCAAGAGGAGGGGGAAAATTTTCAGATTTACTGAGTGAAGTTTCATTGGATTATTCTTTGGTGCTCTTATATTGAAATTTGTGTTTCCTCTGTAATAGTCCTGGTCTTAGCAACTGATCTCAACTTTAAAACATGCCTGAAGAACAGAATGAGGCCTGGTGGTGAAACAATTTATGAAATGATGCATAAATAGCCTGTGCAGTTTCCCTATGAGACTTGACAAAACATACTGGATTCTATCCAGACATCAAAATGTAATTAAGAATGATTTATTATGTATATTCATGGATTATTCACGTCTGAACACTTCGCTTGCTCCAAATGCAATAGAGTATTTGGCCCTGATCTAAAAAATATCTTAAGTGAAAAATCAAATTAGAGCAAGTTTTCCTGGAGGAAATATTTTTTCTTTGTCTTTCTCTACACATCTAGAGCAATTAAGAGTTTGAGACATTGAATTAGTGTTAGACCATTAATCTAAATATTTAAAATAGAGACAGATGGTGCCAATACAACACTCAGTGTGATCCTGCAGGAAAGAGAACCTAACTATGGGAGCAACACCAATATTCCATATGTTCAGGCTGGTGGTGAACACATTAAACAGAAAATGATCTGGTCCCAATGGCAACAGAATTGCCACACTTCCTACATAGACCAAGTTGTTAAACCAGTTCAAGAACCACCCCACGCCAAATCTCTACATTTTCATGCCTTTGTCAGGACACTTTTCAAATACACCAAAAAATGGCTGCACTGAGCCAAGAGAAGTTCCGCTTACTCTCATTTCTAAAGATGAGAAATCTCTTACCTCTAAAATCCTGCCACATTAGCCTTAGCCTGTTGTGTTCTTGATTCAGTGTATTGAAATTTTTGTTTAAAGCAGTATATGATGATTAAGAAAAGAAAATGTGCATTCTCCCCCTGCTCTACTCTTCCCCTCCATTCCCTGCTCAGTGTAAATCTAGGGGTCTGTAAATGTTCTGCAAATTTCAGTGTGGCTCAAACAACTTTTACAAGACTCTGAGAAAAAAAACAACCACCACAGCCCACCCCTCAAGCAGTCAAGGTGATATCGTTGGCCATGTGCCTGACAAACACTACTGCTGCCTTTTTTTAAAGTACCCCTGCTTTAACATTCCTGTGCACTGCAAACTCTTCCCTCCTCCAAGGTTTCATTTGGCCCTCTTTTTAGTGGGCCAAAACACCAGATTCGAGACCCTTTAACATAGCCACATTTCCATGAAATTCTGTGTGGTAACTAGCACAGTGGGAGGCCAGTCACTGGCTGAGGACACTGAGAAGCTCTTACAACACCAATATTAATTCTGCTGCTTGTCATATCCTGCTACCAAACCCTAAAGGGTGTTTGTAAATCCTATGGACTGTTTAGCTGTAAAAATGTGCTGGAAGAATGCAGAGAGGAAAGGGACTAAATAACAGAATTTGTTCTGGAATAAAAATGAATACAGATGAGAAGGGTATTAAGGTTGAAAGAAATGCACCTAGTCAGCAAGAAAGTGTTGTAACAAAGTTTTATGCAAAATGTAGAAAAAACACATCTATTTCAAAAAGGAAAAATCATCCAAATTTTTTTGGGTTTTAGCCATTGAGCTATCTAAATAATACTGTCTAATTTTATTTATTTATTTATTTGAAAATGCTTAGCATCCTGTTACTATGGCAACAGTTTGCTTTGCTGAGTGCATCTTTGTTAACATTCTCTTGCTGTAGTAATGCTTCCATCACCATCTGGCAGTGACGATTTTTTTGCTTGAGTGAAAATTCCTCTAAAGTATAAAAATCAGGCCAGTTATTTTTAGAAGGCTGACTGCCCCAGCTCTTACCGACTTGCAGAGATCCAGTCAGAACCTCTGTAAATTCAGTCATGTGATATTGATAACTTAAAGAAGGGGATAAGCAACAGTGTGAAGAATGACCGTGTTACAAAGCTGACTAGTTGTCCTTTCGCCTTTGATAGAGAACGTTTATTTTTCAAATTTGTTCAAGAAGTCATGTTTTAAAGACCACATACCCCATCTCACCTCCCATGCTTCACTAAAATTCATTGATATTAAGCAGATGGCAAAATGAACTCCATTATTGGTAAGATGTGTTCCAAGAATACCACATGAAGACTGGGAAACCCTCGGTTTCCATGGTAAATCATTTGACTCTAATACACTTAATAAGCATGTTTAACATTCCATACCCTGTGGGTCAAATTGAAATAACGTAATCACAGTTATTAAGCCAAATAAATAAGGTAAGAACTCAGAGGAACAGCAAAAACTGCGTATGTACTGACAATGATCCGGGCTGGACAAACATAAAAGCAAGAGTTCTTTCAAACATAGGCCTCTCTTACGTCTACATTTTGACATTTCAGTAACTTTTCTGAATTCTCCTCCAAACCAGAGAACAGTATAATTGCATCATAAGTATAAAATGAGCACTATTTTTCCTGTTAGAAATAGTCTAAGTGCTACTAAATATATAATCACAACAAACTTCTTTGGTCATGCTTCTATTTTGCAAATCTGGTCATTTGGTGCACATGAAGAGTGTAGCATGGGACTACTTTTTTCTAGATCACTTATCTGAATGTATGCCACTGTTGATTTCTCCCTTCAAAGTCCAGAGTGTAAGACCAGAGAGTTCTGCTCTACTCTCTGCAGTGAACATACAAGATAGGCTCCCTTACATGCAAAAATTTGCTTTCCATTTGTGTTCATATACAGACAAATCTCTACCTCAGTGGTGGTTTTTTGGCCCTGAAAGTAAATGCTATCAGGAAAAAAAAAAAAAGGAATTGACAGTACATCAGAGGCTGGCCTTTGGAAACAGAGGAGACAGCAGCATGGAGCTTCACCAGAAACATCGATGGAAGAAATGTATTGATGGTCACAAAGGGAGAGGAAAGCTTTGTAGAAAACATATGTTTTAAACTGAGAATATTTAATGTGGAAACTTGAGAAAGAATCTGGAAAATAAACCCAAAGTATTGAGTCCTATGCTGCACAGTGTTAAATTATTCATATTTCTCAGTGAAAACTCTGTAAGTTACCTTAGAGAAATTACTAAATGTCTGGTTAGCTTTGATGATTCAACATTTCTCAAGATTGTTATCTCAAACAACTCCCAAACAGCAATTTTACAAAATTTAGGTGGGTTTTTGGTTTTGGTTTTGGGTTTGGGTTTGGTTTGGTTTGGTTTGGTTTGGTTTGGTTTGGTTTGGTTGGTTGGTTGGTTGGTTGGTTGGTTGGTTGGTTGGTTGGTTGGTCGGTTGTTTTTTAATATTACTGCAAGCTTCTCCTCTTTTACAACGGGCTATTTTTTGGGTTAGTGCATTTTTTTAATATATTATTGAAGAAATATGTTCCAAATTTATTAAACATGAGATGAACTATTTTTTTTAAAAGACTGAGAAGAAAATTCCCTATTAAATAGCTAGTTTCACTTTTTAGAGAAGGTTAGCATGCGTAAGATAATTTTGGAAAGGTTATAATCTATGAGGAAGAGCATTACCAATTTCCTAACCAGAAAACAGAATGATAGCATGGAGATCCTTAGACAAAAGGATAAAATTTTCATTTTCTTCTTTATAAGATAAAGAAATCTAACTGTTATTGAAGATCATTAATCCTTCTTTGTGTTACATACCATTATAAAGAGCATAGTTATTTTCTTTGGGAAAGAGGTGATTTTTTGAAAAAAGAAACATTGCATCTTCCAGTTTCTTTTAAAGAGAAAATTTAATACACACATTTACTCAGGCAGAAGAAATTATCTAAAAGTCACATGGACAAAACCAGCAGAACTCTTGGAGCTATATATTTCTTGAATGGATTTGTGAAATAATAATTTACCACACCCGAGCCATAAGAACACTGCTAAGACAAGTATCTAACTCTGCTCAGATTGTTGGGAAGGATCAGCTTCTGGTAGGGCCGGTCTCTCTCTCTACTGAGCATGAATAAGTAGCCCTGTATCTTAGTGAGGATAAAGGGAGCTAAGCTGAATCATGACTCTGTTTGTCAGTCATCTCCAGCACTGCAGGGCAGGTCAGACACAGCTTCACAAAATTCAGCAGTGCTGGAATATGAAGGAAGCAACAGCATGAACGTATTTTCTTTTAAATTATTTTTATTTTTATTAGCAGATTCTAATAAATCAGCAGATTCTCATAGATTGAGAGAATCATAGAATGGTTTGGGTTTGCTTCCCCATGCACTACAGATCTGTCTCAAACTCAGGAAAGTTAATATTTTGCTAATTGTCCTTTCTTGGGAAGTAGTTGCATAAGAAGGCTGCTTCTTTTTGGCTGATGTCAATTTTGTTTGGACATCAAGTCCATGACTAACAATTTTCTCTTCACAGTATCTCCAGAATCCCATCTCAGAGTTTAACAAGAGAAATCTCTTCTCTTACTGCTGCTAATGAGAATTATAAATAGCTTGAAACAGGCAGGAAAAAAGTGGATGGGCATATTCACATACTTGTTATAGTAATTTTAAACTAAAACATCAGAAGCAGAGGGCCAAAAATTATTTTAAAGGTGACAATCAAATTGTAAAATAAACATAATATATTTAGTGTAAAGCAAGAAAATTTTAAGCCATGGGTCAAAGAAAAGCCAGGCAAAAGTATATATCAGCTGCAAAATAAATAGACATCAGCATAGGACTACTGTTAATCTGATTCGTTATACCAGAATAGCAGTTTTCAGGTACCGATGCAATTCAAACCATGACATCTTTCTAACTTACACCATAAAAATTCAATATGACTGAAGAACTAGAATTTTTTTTTAAAAATGAACTTCATACTGTAAGTATCCAGTCTCAAAACCTACCCCTCAGTAGTCTTAAGCGTTATATTTCATTACTCATAACAGAAAAATTATGAGAACCTAGCAAATGGCAGAAAATACACCCACACACCTGCTACTATGTATTTATTTATGCCCACAGGAAAGCGTTGCTTAAAAAGGTTTTGTATTCTTAGCAAACTGTGTATCTAATTCACCACATTAGGAGCATTGTTGCAAACTTTTTTATGCAGAAAACAGCAAATACAAGACTGACACGGTGCAACATATATTTTTCATTCACAAATCAGACAAAATGGATACTGGTGTCTTCGCCACTAGTAAAGATTTCTAGGTGATGCAGAGTTACCAAGGACTCTCTACAAGTCCCCAGGTACCACTATTCCTCTTCACTGCAAGTGGTAAAAGAATCACTGCTCCACACCCGTTCCCATTAAAGTATCTTTCATCCACAGTGCCAAGATAAAGATATTGTGTACCAGTATAACCTGGAGGTGGTGGCCTCTACACTACAGGCCAAGAACAACTCTTGAAGTTAAAATGGACATCGTTTTAGTCTACATGGACAGATGATTTTTTTGATTACATAGATAAATCACAATCCCTTTAGAAAAAAAAAAATAAAGGAAAAACCCAAACCCTCTGCACTCAGCTGAAATAGAACTTAATCCACAGTAATTATTCATCCTTTTGAAACTTTTAAAGTGCCATTATTGTTGACATCTTAGTAGCCCATGCATTTTCTGTCAAACAGACAGCTCTATTCAATATGTGTCATGTCTAGGCAATAAAGTTATCATGAAAATTAATGATAATGTTATAAATCTCAGAATAAAAGCAATTAACTTTTTTTTCCAAACGCCAACAGTACAAAACCTCTAGATCTTAATTAGTTCTTTATCATCTTATTTCAAATTTTTCCACAATATACAGTTATTATTTAAATGAAATACACTTTGGGGACTCATTTTCCATCATGATGGAGCAGTTTTGCTCCATGTTGACAATGTTAGTTTAGGTTTTACCCTAGTCTGGGAAGAATCTCTTTACTGAAAGTCTGAACTTCCTTGTATTGGGTTTGTGTGGCCAGGTTTTAGCGGCTGGGAAACACAGGGATGGCTTCTGTAAGGAGCTGCCAGAAGCTTTCCTCATGTCCAGCAGAGCCAACTCCAGCCAGCTCCAGGACGGACCTGCTGCTGGCCAAGGCTGAGCCAATCAGGAATGCCTCTGTGATAACATATTTAAGAAGGGGAAAAAGTATTGTGCAGATATAACTGCTCTTAGAGAAAGAGAGAATAAGTGAGAGGAACAGCCCTGCAAACACCAAGGTCAGTGCAGAAGGAGGGGCAGGAGGTGCTCCAGGTGCTGGAGCTGAGATTCCCCTGCAGCCCCTGGTGCAGGCCGTGGTGCGACAGCTGTGCCCCTGCAGCCCATGGAGGTTCAATGGAGATACAGAGATCCACCCTCAGCCCGTGGAGGAGTCCACACTGTAGCAGGTAGATGCCTGAGAGGAGGCTGTGAACCCCTGTGGTGGAGCAGGGGCCTGTCTGGGACCTGCAGACCCATGGAGAGAGGAGCCCACACCGGAGCAGGTTTGCGGGTAGGGCTTGCGGCCCCATGGAGGAGCCACGCTGCAGCAGCCTGCTCATGAAGGACTGCACCCCGTGGAAGAATGATCCACATTGGAGCAGCTCATGGAGAACTGTTGGCTGTGGGATGGACTCATGTTGGAGAAGTTTGTGGAGAACCGCTTCCTGTGGGAGGAACCCCATGCTGGAGCAGGGGAAGGACTCTTCTCCCTGAGCAGTGGCAGAACAACGTGTGATGAACTGACCAGAACCCCCAGTCCCCATCCCCCTGCACTGCTGCAAGGTAGCAGGTAGAGCTGAGAAGGAGGTAGGGTTGGGACAAAGGTGATTTTTAAAATTTCTTTTACTTCTCATTATCCTGCTCTGATTTTGCTATTTAATTAATATCACCAAGTCTGCTTTGCCCGTGGTAATATTTGGGGAGTGATGTCTCCTGGTCCTAAACTCAGCCCATAAACTTCTTGTTATATTTTCTCTCCCCTGTCCAGTTGTGGAGGGGAGAGATAGAGAGGGTTTGGTGGGTGCCTGGCATCCAGCCAGGGTCAACCCACTACATTCCTCTGAAAAGGACCAAACACAGAGAGACCACACAAAATCCCTTTGTTTCTAGTTTCACAGTAGAAAGAAAAAAATTATCTTGATCACAGGAGTTGTGTCAGTCCATAAACAACAACAGCATGCTGAAGATTAAAGTAATCCATTACAACATGTTTTTCTCACAGGAAAAAAAAATATTCTATTTTACTGAGTATCAAACAGATAAAATTTATTCTACCTTTTCCATTTAGTTTTTTGACACACAATCTGTGCAGACAGTCAATGTACAGGATCTGATCTCTTATGTGCTATTACCAAGAGAAGTGCAGATTCGCTACACTTTTGAGAATTTGCTGTGTTCTGTTCTTGTTTTCAACTGAAATGGAAAAGCTTTCCTATCATCATGGCGAATACAAATGCAGCTCTTGTTTCCTAATTATCACAGCTATTCAGACCTTGAAAATATTACTTGTTTTTTCTGTAGCTGTACTGTGCAGATCTTAGGGGTGTCATAGAAACTAGGAATGATTCACTGAGAAGACATGTTCCTTCTCAGGCAATAGTGAGCCAACAATCCAGAACAACACAAAGAAAAATCGTTCTAGAGAAGATTGTATCTTTCTTGAAACAAGTTTTTGACACATCATTTGCTTTCCTCCATTCCTTTTGATAACTAAATTCAATAAAGCATTTCCTCCATAATTTTTGTGCTACAGCTATGATGCTTTGTGTATCTCTCTGGTAAACAATTTGTACCTTTTTAACGAGAGGGCAGAAACGAAAACTTTATGACATAAAAAATCCCACCAAAACCCAAACCAAATGATGATGACTTTTGAATAACTTCTCCATTTTTGCATGAAATGTTCAAACACTACACAACACAGTACTTTTTAAAGTGCTGTCCTACCCTTAGAAATCATACAACTTCTCTAATAGCCTTTATTTTACAAAAGTTCCCTTTACCTCTAGATAATCTGTGTTATGCATAGCTGAGTACTATCTCCCTGTGTCACTCAAACTAAGATTCTGCAACTAGAATTTAAGTTTACAAGATTTTGATGACACTTGAACCAGAAAAATCAGACAGTTCTCTGTCAGCTCTACAGCATTAGCTTTTCGAAAAGATAGCACAGTCTATGCATGTAGCTGATTTTAGTTTAAATAGGATGATTATTCTTTCCCCACACAGCTGTTTTCCCTGAAATCCCCATATACAGTAGCCTGTTAAATATTTTTAAAGATACTGGATGACTAGAAGACTTCTGATATTGCAATGTGATATAGAACCTGATCAGTTTAAGTTCAGTCCCATTGTGTCCAAGAGTGAGAACAGTCTGATCAACCACCTATGTGTTGTATGTAATATTTCATTGGCATTCTTTTTTTAAATGCTGCAGGCATTTAACTAACAAAAACTGAGAAGATGTGTTTTTACCAAAAGCAGCAAATAGCAGTACAAGGTATCACCATATGATTGAGCAAATTCTGTGTTAGGACTGGTAAGTAGGGAGAGACAAAGGAGAAAGGGAAAATTACATACCACTATTTGTGTTTGTTGTGGTCCTCCCTCTTCTTCCACCCTACAAAACAAGATCCCATACAGCAAGCGTTATCTACCTACTAGGAAGCAGAAGGCAAAAAGACTGTCAATCACAGGGGTGTTACATACAGAAAACTTCCACCCTTTCTCCCCTTTGCAGTCCTTAAAAAAAAAAAAAGAAAAATTTTATAGAATAAGGAAATATACTATCAAGGAGAAAGTCAGCGTAGTGCAAAAAGGGGAAAGAGGGAGGAAGACAGGATGGCAGAAAACAAGACTATGACAAAGACAATTACTAGTACATAATTTAGACCTTTGTAATTTCTGTCTCCTCCCATCCTACAAAACAGGATTCCATACAACAAGCAGAAGTGGTAAGAAATGAAACTGGGAGACAGGATCATCTAAATGCCAGCCTGAAGAATTCTCCAATCAAATTATCTCCTAAGCACCAAGTCTTGATAACAATAGCGGCAAGAACTGTATGAAGGATCAAATCTCAGTTTTGCATATGACAAATATTGCTGCCTCAGTCCCTGGTCTAGAAAATGAAAGAGCTTCCAATGGGCAAATAAGGTATGTACCTTGTGAACAGGCACATACCAAAGATTTCCTGTACCCAATTGAGTATCTTCATAGCACTGCTTATTTCTAGAGTTACTAAAAACTTGCTTTGTCATGGAATTAAACAGACCTCTTCTTCAAATGAGTGTGATCTAGGTCAGGGGAGATGCAAGTAAATCTGATGGCTCTTAAGTAACCAAGAGGTATAGCAGTTCATGGGTAATGCTGAAAATAGAAGGAGAAAATCACACACTGCACAAATAAGTTCATCTGGAAGTAGTTAGTTCAAAAAAATAAGGAATTCTGACTCCAATGGCTGTTTGTATAGAAGGAAATTATAGGGCTCAAAGAAACTTTTTTATGTTGAACATTTTGGAATATCCATATTTTGAAATATGGAATATCCTTGTTTACTGTCAAGGTTGTATCTTGAATACAGCAGGCACAGAAACTTCTTGAGCATTAAAAAGAGGTTTTTGATGATCTTAATGGAAGGAGGAATTAACACCCAATCGGAGATCACTTGATAACAAAACCATCCTAAAATAAGCAATCTCGACAGATGTAAAACAGTGTCAATACTTAAAAATATAAAGAGAAACTGATGTTGCTGTAAGACAGATAGGATGTAATCATCACCAGAATTGTAGGTAAGTTCAAGAAGATTGAAAGAATATTTGCTGAAATACATACATTTCTGCAGCAGTTATGGCACTGCTTTTAAACACATTTAAGTAGGCAACTAAGCCAAAAGAGGAGGAGAGGGGAAATTAGATACTCGTGCAATCAGTGGTCAAATATTATAACAGGACAAGCTTTAGAAATTATGTTTCCTGACATGTTAAATAAACACATCTTCTAACTGCTAGTTCTGGATCATAAATAATCTGATTTCAAGAGAATCAGAAGCCATTCTTCTATATCACTTCCCACAGGAGTTACAGTTCTTTCACTAAGCCATAGAAACTGAAATATAGTTAAGCTGTACGTTTTCAAATAATTATTACACTGCTGGGAAGCTTGCAAATTTTAGAGTGATCCTTTTCTTAAATGATCTTTATAAAAATTTTACCTACACAAGATGCAAAGGTTTGAACATATAAAACTAAAATTCTTCAACTCCTTTTGGACTTTCCTTTAAAACAATATAATTAAGTCACGGGGGGTAGACAGAGCAAGAGGGAACAGCACTATGATGGATGAAGCAAAATCCAAGATAAAATAAGCTGTTTTTTCTCAATAGCAAACCCAACAGAAGAAAACTTTGAGGCTGGTTGAAGATTAAATAACCCAATCTAAAAAATAAAAATCAACTCAGAATCAGAGAAACTGTGAGAAAACAGAAATGCACTGTCATTCCTGGAGAACAGAGCAATTAAACTAGAAAGCAAAACAAATTACATATTTGCCTTGTTGTAGCTACAAAATCATCTGTAAACTTCTATTTTCATGTAGCAAAGAGAAGATACTGCTGATGACAGTCGAGAAAACTGGAAAGCCACAGGGGTCACAAGAGAACAAAAGAATGCAGCACTACCAGATGATCCATTGGGTTAGGGAAAACAAGGCAAACTGTATCCTACAGATACTCCAGGTAGCAGGCAAATGATACAGCTACTGTAATACCCAGCAATTTCTGTCTCCCCAAATACTCCATTCATGTCTGCTTTACCTGAACCAGAACTGTCAACCAGGCTCAAAGGATCTTTTTGCAAGGGCAGGCAGTACAGAACAAAGGGAATAGCTTTAAACTGAAAAAGGGAAGGCTTAGATTTGATGTTAGGAAGAAATTCTTCCCTGTGAGAGTGATGAGGCACTGGAATGAGTTGCCCAAAGAATTTGTAGACGCTTCATTCCCGGCAGTGTTCAAGGCCAAGCTGGATGAGGCTTTGAACAACCTGGTCTTGCAGAAGGTGTTCCTGCCTGTGGCAGGGGGTTAGAACTAAAGAATCTTTAAGCTCCCTTCCAACCCAAACTATGATTCTATGATGATCTTGCTATACAGATCCAGAGGACACAACACCTCTGCCCTTGTAGCTGCTGACTTTTTTTCCAGAGAAGAAAGACAGAAATTCCAATGCGGAATTGGAAGGAACCCAAAGCCTGGGGTTGCACTTCTGACTTTATGTCTGTGGAAGCTGTTTTGACCCTGCAGGCTCCTGGAGTTCCAGTCAAGTCCTGCTTATACACATCAGCCACTGAAGACAGAAGATAGCAGGCTCGGATTTCCCATGTGAGCTCAAACTCCCCTCCTTCAAACACTTTTTATTCAGCAGCAATATCCTCGTAGACACAGCAGTCAGATTGCATCATCTTTATATGCAGTTTGCTGTCAGATACACACTGCCTGTCCAGATGAGTTGGAGTAGAGCCCGCACAGAGTACATAGTACAGAATACCCAAGGAGGCCCAAATCTCACAGCACAGAGCTGGTAATATGAGCATAATGCTCTTTGGCTGTAAACTCTGCACTTAGTCATCTTCATTCCAAATAATGAATATGATTTTCTCACCAGAAACATGTTAATGGCCATGAAAACACAGAGAGCACATTAAGAGATGTTGTTCACTTGTGTATCTGGAAGATCCTTTGGAATGAAAAGTTAGCCAAAAGATATATAAGCAATTCCTACAGTGCAAAGTTTGTACTTTGGCAAAAATCATCAAAACTTTGATCTTAATTAAACATATTTTAATGGATATGAAATACAGAATTTCTTATCTTCTTTCTCCTTCAGAAAAAATGCTTGATCTTAAGCAGCTTTACTGAAGTTGCAGAAGTTTCATGGGTTGCAGTCATAGAAAAGATATAACATTGGAAATACCTGCTGAAACACTGTACTCAATCAAAATCTGAATTGGCCATATTTTGGTGCTAGATATCGTGACATAAAGGGTGTTGAAAATTCATCTAGAAATCTCTAGAAAGATTTTTTTTGTTTCAGAAGAAAACTATCCCATTTGTAAGTTCCCCTACCAATCTGCAAAGCAATTGGTTTTTTGGTAAAGTTTTTTTTATCTGTGTAAATCTAACTATTTGAAGAACAGGTCCCACTGGTCTGCATAGCAGCCAGCCACAATGCTGGATCAGAGGCAGGCAGTACAGACACAAAAAGCAAGGGATCTATTTCTGCAGGAGGGACAGTCTTTTCTAGGTGGGACACGTTCCGTTTAGCAAGTGGTGAATGTGCACAGAATAAAGAGCATGAAGTGAATGCCTATTTTAAAAAGAGAATGACTAAATAATAAGAACATTTACAAAAAGACCACCTTTTGGGCAGTGGAGATGAAGGACAGTTTTATCGATTGTAAAGAACACATCAACTGCCAGAATACTTGGTGGGGGAGAAATACAAAGGAAAAGACCCAAGGATCATAAAAGGACACTAAAAGGCTGCTGACAGATCATTTCATGATTTAAAAAAAAAAAAAAAAAAAAAAAGGAAATTTCTCACAAAATCTGAAAAGACACTGCTCAGCTGTATCTGCAGCCTGAATTTTAGCATAAGCATGACCAGACTACATACATCTGAAAATAGCATTCAAATACTGGACCTTCTGTTTCCCTTGATAGTCTATTTGGGAAAGGAGGAGAAAAGAGTTTTAAAAATAGAAAACAAAAAGGAAAAAAACTACCAAAAACTAACCAATGAACCCTGGAACATCAAGAAGTGGAATGAGGAAATGAGACTGCTCCTACTAACCGACTGCTCTGCCAGGATGTCAGTGATACTGGATATTTTTGTGTCAACACGCAGTGCTCAGAGATAGAACAATGTCATTTCCACACTTCTGCGAGAGACAGGCAACCTGTGACACGTGGGCCAATAACGCTGACAAAATTTGAATATGATTTTCTTTTTCCCCCTCAGGTATCTTTGAGGCATGCACAAAAAGAGATCTATCTCATGCCTGAGGTAATTGCCCTCTGAAAGCCGAAGCCTTGGGCTCAGAAGCACAAGTGTTAAGAGAGCCAGTGGGCTAAGGCAGCATGCAACTGAATTGTTTATACCTATTGAAATTTATTTTTTTCCTCATTTCAAATTGGTGGAGCTATATTGCTTGTTGTAAGGAAAGTTATTTTGTGGGCTAAGGTAAGAAGCAACATATGAAGATAAAATTAAATTGAAGTCTGAAAAATAGGACAGAAAATTTCTCTGGGTAAGGTTCAGCTATCTCTGAAAGATGAGCATAGAGAGCAGTATTGCAATCACCACACAACAGCAGCATCTTAGATGTTGGAAGTGTAAGAAAGGAAGGAAAAAAAGGAAGAAAATACGTACTAGATGAGAATATGGAGTTTGGTTTTCAGGTCTTTACTCCTGTATCTATCTATATCTATATCATCTATATCTATATCATCTATATCTATACCTATATCTTTACTCCTATATCCTACTGATCAGAAAGTAAAAAAATACGAATCTACAATAATAGTAACATTTGCTGAATGAAAGAGACCAGACATTTTTTAGACACATTTCAGACAGGCATGTAAACAGCCTTCGTGGGACCCCACAATTGTGTTTCTCCAGAGTCTTTTCATTTTTAAATTGTTATCCTTACAGTGAAAATAAGGGCTAATAGATTCTTGACTGGAGATTTAATGTTTGGGACAGTTAGGCTTGTGTACTCGATAGCTCACTATAAATGCACATATTGGAGCTTACAGTGAACTGTAGACATTTCATAATTTTTTTTGAAAGGTAACTAACTTCCTCTGGCTCAACAGCCCTCATAGCACAACCAAAGTTATTATGTATGCACGTAACAGCTCCAAAATTGCAATATAAATAATAATTATTGTCTAGTCACCACAGTTAATCACTCACTGTACTGTGGACAGGCAATGCGTCAAGCAAATACCAGCTGTAAAAATGCAGCCATATAATTAAATGAGCTAATTTCATTTATAAATGAGCACCTTTTGCTCTCCCAAGTTTGCTTCATAAGCAATTACGGTTTGATAATACTGTATTTATTGTTTTAAGCCATTTTTACACGAATACAATTACATACAAGATGTCTTGGGGAAGAAAAGAAGATAACATGAACTTCTAGGATATAAGCACTGTAGTTACATGCAGGTCTCATGGGATATGGTTATGGGGACTGAAGGAAAATCAGGAACTCAGAAAAGAAAAGAAAATTACTCTACTAGGCTCCTACCATAAATACTGGAATAACACCATATTGCAACTAACCTCCGCTATATTTCCTACACTGATGTATTTAAGAGAGATGCTGCTTCAAGGAAGGATGCCATTCATCAGTTGTGTGAAAGCCAGAGCACGACAACCGACTTTGCTTGCTTTTACAGCACACAGTGTATTTCTGGGCTGGGACTGGGCCTTTGTGGTACCACTACAGTACAAGTAAAATGTATAAATATACAATCTTTGTGCAAAGTTATTCAGTTTTGGCTCTTTGTCTACCATTTATTTGGAAAGACTACTTGAGTTTTTAATTCTGCATCAAGCTAAAAACACTTACTTGTAATATTTAGACTTTCTGGCACTATAAACATACTTTTTTGTGTGTTTGAGAATATGCAATGAATGAGTAGCTTCCTAATGTAAAGCAGTAATCTATGTGTGAATCTAATACAATAATTATAATTCTACCCCCAAATTTCAGTGAATAATATACAGTGGCCATTGTGAAAGACAAGAGAAAATCCTCTAGAGAAAAGATGCAAAAGCTGCTATAAAACAGAAAAGCAGGAATATGTGATGAGAAGATAAAGAGCTACATGTCAGTTTTACATGAAAGTAAAAAGTGTTGATGACAAGATACCTAACCCGGAGGAGAAAGTCTTATTCCCAGCTACACAAGCTGAACCCCCACATAAACAGAGTGAGGAATTACATTTGGAGTAGAGAAAAGAACTGGAGACAACAGAATAACAGAAAGTGTGTGTGTGTGTGTACGTGCGTGTGTGTGTGTACGTGCGTGTGTGTGTGTACGTGCGTGTGTGTGTCAGGGGGAGACTAGCATAAGAAGAAACTAAAATAGAAGACAATTACCAGATGAGGGAAGCAGGCATTTAAAAGAGCTGAAAATAGATTTTAAGAAACTATAATTAGTCTCAAAAAGAAGAAATACGTGAAAGAAGCATCCACACAGTAAGTAGAAAGCAGAGAAATAAATGACACCTCAACTCCTTTCTAGAAATCTCAGTTTTCTGTAGGTCTCACTAGCACACTATTCTGACTGCCAAAAATAGTTTATAAACCAATAAAAATTATACAACACATCTATGTGTTCAGACAGACAATTAAATGCCTGAGGTTGTAGAACCGTATTTGAATACGGCGGTCTTTGTGTATGCTATGATAATTCACTCTAACACGTGAGAACTGGGCTGTTTTTTAACTTGTAACCCCTCCCAAGCACTAGAATATGAGCTAAGTTGACTAATATCAGTTGCAGAAGTGTTGACTATGTCCCCCCAGTACATTGTTTGCTTACTTTTTCTTTAAAGTATATTATGTACTGAAGTAATAAGAACACATTAAGTTGGTCTGTAACAGCTTGAATCCAGGGTTGGCATTTTGTCCAGTCTGCATATCACACAGCTGTTGAGTGGTATACCTAACCTGCATCAGCAATTATTGGGGGTCCAACACATTGTACACAATGACAAATGTCTGGTTGATTTCCTAATCTATTTTTTTTTATTAAATTCTTCGTTCTCCTACTAAAAAACAAAATCTCAAGAATGAGCTCAAAAGGAAAGAAACTTTAAACTCCATGAAAAATTAAGTATTTACTTGTCTTCTGTACATTTTAAAGCCCCTTCTTTTTACACTAAGTACTACTCACACTTTGTAAGTTGTTGTAACTTGCCACACAGACTACTGATTACAGACTAGATTTGTACATTCACATTCCTGTTACTGTTCTCCAATAAGTGAATAAATGAATACTGACCTATCTCCTCCACATGATAGTCTGGGGAAAAAAAAGCCATTAAGAAATTCTTTGTGCATGATTTTTGTAATTGCCCAGCTTCCAGTCAGGTACCTAAAAAAGATTTTTCAAAATGCTTAGCAACTGACATATTTAGCATATTCCAAAAAAGCTGATGTCTTATTTTGATAGCTATATAAGATTGGACTGTTTTGCCAGTGTTTTAGAAAAAGAAAAATCTAGTTTAGGAAACCTAATCTTCTTCCATTGACACCAAAAGAAAATTATCTTAATGGCACTGTAATTAATTCGGACTTGAAAAATATTTCCAGCGTGATGTCCAGCTCTGCAGACATGGCAAGTGGAAAAAAGGTTAGCCTGCTACACACACTCTTAACTTTTGTGAAATAATAAGGAAGGACAGTATAAGACTTAATCAAATTAAGATGCAAAGCAAGAATCTGCTCACCTAAATGTACTCAGAGATTCTGAAATAGAAAGTATATTTACCAAGTGAGTAAAGCGTGCTAGCTCCCAATGTGTACAACAAAAGACTCATCTGGGTTAAACACGTTATTACCCTAGTCTGATTGAAGATTTTAATTTCCTTACCAGATGTCCTTATAAAGAGTACAGTTTAATCTGGCTTCACATCCCACTATTGAATATTTCACAGAAAAATTTTGAATGGATTTCCACCTCAAAGAATCTCCAAGTTTCTCAACAAGTAAGGCAAACATAACAGAATTTCACTTCATATCAGTCAGGATAGTAATCGTACACATGATAAACTTTCTGCAGCAAAACTGCCCGAAGACAGGCTACCCATACTCTCACAAATGAGCCCCAAGATGCATGTGATCCTCCCTGACCTGTAACACTGCTCCTGCCAACCTGCCCATCATTAAGCAATGGATAACATCAGTAAACACCTGGGAACGGCAGAGTTCAGCACACCTGTGTGTGTGCAATGGGGGCTTTCCCTCTTCTCACGTATGAGCACTGTTTAGAGAGCAGGGAACATGAACAAAGAGCCAGGTGATGTGTAGCGGCATAGGAAATGGGACCTTCACATCACGAGTTTCTGAAGCCAGCAGTGTCTCCTACCAATCCATCTGTGCAGGTGCCCCAGAGGAACATAGGACAGACATTTTTAAGGATGGCAGTGATCTCCATTCTTGACCTCTGTAACAGTCGACAGGGAGATCCTAGGCCAAGCTGTCCACAGTCTCCTTCAAATTTCTGCAGCAGACTGATATTCCATTGGCCAGGGAAAAAACCTGCTCAAATGTTCCGATTTCTGATGTTATCCCAAGAACATTGTGGAATATTCTGACTGTGACAAGGACTCAGAGCTGGATTTAATCCAGCATTATGCGATCACCAGAGAGGAAAATTAATCCCTGAACAAAGCATTTCAAGGGAAGCAGCACTGGGTACTGCAAGGAAGAGGATATGCTTTTTGTAGCTGAAGGAGACAGGGTCTGCAAACTGAAGAGTTCCCTGCAATATCTGTTGGGCTCTTAGCACTTCTTGAAATGAGTTGCTGGGTCTTCAATTTAAAGAAACCTCTGAGAGTCTTGGGGGGTTTAGAAAACAACAGCACTTGTTCTGTTATGCCATTTTCATCTCAAAAGATGTAAAGGAACCTGGAAAAAAAATTATACTATCCAAAAAAGAAAAATACCTAATTTAGTAACATCAACATCTCAGTCTGGAATATTGTAGCTAAAAAATCATAAGTCAAATGTCTTCTGTTTTATAGTGATTAAAACCCTAACAAAATAAAAATTTTGCAAATAAATACAGATGAGTGCTTCTCTTCTTTGAGTGATCTGATTGTAGCCAATCAATTACACACACATCCATTAGAACTAGGAACTTGTTTTTGTAGTGTGAAGACAAACTAAATCCAACACTTAGGGGAAGAGTAATATCAACACTGAAGTACAGTTCAGAACTTTAGCTAATGCCTTAAATGTTAAATCTCACCACCACCACCACCCCCTGCTGATGCAAAGGAACCTGTTCTCCACTCACACAGATGCAAGGGTTATAGTAGGGTATAGGTTGTTGAAGGTTCAAATTACAAATCCTGCACGGATATTTACTATGTATGTTTGCAGTTAACACCTAATTATTTGGAAAATCAAGAGGGAGAACACCAGACAATTATGAAAAAATTGCATCTAAATTGTAGGGATTTAGTCATCATATTCGACATCAAATTTAGGATGATAAATGAACTAGGTTTTTTTCCCAACAGTATTTAATCTTAATCAATATCTTGCACAATAAGCCACAGTTTCAGCACATTCTCTTGATTTCAGCGCTTTTAAAAATGCAGTGTAAAATATAGTTATATTATTCTCTTGTAAACTACTATCTTTGGCTCTGGGGAACCGAAAGCTTCCAAATTCTACTCAGTTAAAAATTTTTCACTAAGTTCCATACGAAAATAAGCCTTTCAAATCTTACTGAAATTTTCTCATACTACTAGGAAATTCTTTGAATATAATAAAGAGTTTTATTTAAAAAAAAAGAGGAAAAAAAGAAGAAGAGAAAATAAAAGATCTTTCTCTTCCCAGAGAAAATGTCCCTCTTAGCTGGCAGCAGGAAGAGTGACAAATAAGCTGTTCCTGAACTGAGACAAGAGGAAATCAGCTGTTATTGACATAGAGGGATGATGCTGCCACACTTCAAGGAGACTCTATGTGCAAGAACACTAAACCTTCTGGACATGGTGTCCTCACACGGGACAAACTCAGCCCACTGTGAAACTACCACATGTTAAGTCACTTGAAGCATGTGAATGCAACTTTTTCAGCCTCATAAAGCCTCTTATATGGGATTTCTGAAGTAGAACTTCAGCAACTGACAGATAAATTTTTTTTTGTTTGTTTTGAGGGTTTTTTTGTTGTTGCTGTTTGCTTTGTTTTTTTGGGTTTTTTTGTTATTAGCAATCAGGAGAACTTGCTGTATTTAAAGAATTTGACTATTGGCCATGTTTCTCACTGTGCTAAGCATAGTTCACAGTTCAATGCCAAGGAGCATTCACAAAATGTTTTCTTCTGTGCATACACATTCAGTTTTCATAACAGCTCTCTTCCTCACTTGGGCTTGAATTCATCCTAGTAAGATACTCTCTTTAAGAAAATCTGCCCAAATGAAGACTGGAAGTGATACCTCTTTATATTTTCATTTAGAACACCTCCGAATCCCACTTCCTCAAAATCACAACTAAACAAAAGCCAAGAGATTGTATTATTTGTAAACTTCTTCCCATTGACTGAGGGTTAAAGAATTCTTCTTTCTCTAAAGAGCAAAAATACGAGGTATTAAATGAAGCTTAAAAAAATATGTAATTTTACTATAGAGGGAATCGATTTACTACAGAGTGAAAGTTACCCAGGTGTTATAAATTTACTATTTTCAGAAAAAAAGGGAAAAAAAATATTTAGCTATTCTTTCTGGTCAAAGTGTGTGATAAAAACAAGACGTGTCTACAATTATGCTATCCCCACTCACATGAAAAATAGCAACCGGGAGAAAGTAGAAGAAATCAAAAATTTTTGTCTCATAAGAACATTTACTTTATATGCTATAAAAACATACTACTGGTCAAATTCCAAAATGAACACTAAGTGTTCACCATCCAAAGTAATTTGAGGGAAAATACACAGGTATTACGTCTGAAATTATGAGGAGGTAAGAGTTCAAAGGGTCCAACCAGTCAGATATCTTTCTGTACAGCAGCCACAACAAGCAGCACTCCTGAGCACATTCCAAAAGATAAAATGATTAAACACTACTAGTCAGGGTAAATTTTGCATCCCTGTAAATTCCTTAAAAGCCCTGCCTCCAAAATCCAATATGAATCTACTGCTTTGCAGCGAGGGAGACCAGAGTCTAAGAACCACCTTCACAGCAAAAAGGTCTGAGTTCTCCTTCATCTTCCAGAGCTCCAGTAATTCTTTGTCCACACCTCCTTCATTCTCTTGATGGACCAGAAGTTATCAGAGGGCTTAATTCTCCCTGCAATTTGCCCTGATGGTACTTAGGGTCAGGTAAAAAAGCAACAAGAGGCACTAGGACAACCAGAAATCAGACCCATCAGTGTCAGCCAAATCTGGGGTCTTGGACACAGCTCTTATGCACATCACTATCAGGATTTTACCCCCTGTAGTGATGGGGAGTTAATAGACATTCAGGAATAGTATCTTTGTGAACAAGTATTTGTTAAACACTCACAAATGGTACAAGGTAAATGACATAATAAAACTCTTTACTCAGTTTATACTGGATTTTTTGTGACGGGGAGTGGGTATGACTGTTGTAATTCTTGCTGTCTTCATAAACCCCTTCTCTTTCATCCTTCCATCCTTTTATGGCTTTTCCATCTTCTTGTTTAAGCTCACCAATCCATTTCTTATTCCCCTTTCTCCCCTCCCACAGATGTGGATTTTTTCAGTCTTTAAATCTCTCCCAGAAACCACAAGTGGGAAGGCAAACCTGAAGATGCCCAACAAGCTCAGCCAAAATAGCAGCACTAACTTAGCAACTTTGGTCCACCAAAAGATTTCACAAAGGACATTCATGTTTAAGCAAAATATTTAAGTTAGATATCATTGCAAGGACAGCAGATATGCTCTTTGTTTTGGGCTATAACTCTGTGTTTGTACCATGAATTGGACCCTAAAGGTGAGAAGCCTGAACATTTGTATTGAATAGAAAATATAAAAAATAATTTGAGGCTTTATTTTTAAAATAAAATCAATTGAGAGTTTATTTAGTCTTCCAGTAAACAACGATTTGATTTTGTGAAAAATTTGACCCTTCAAAGGTGTTTGAAGTTTTAGTTTTCTTCAGGATAAAATTACAACAGAATTGGCTGAAGAATATATGAATGTAAGTTATGGAGGAGCAAATGAATTGTGGAGAAAAAAAACCCCAACCTTTTAAATATCAGGCTAGTGATATTTTAGAACACCTTACTCAGAAGAGTAGTGAAAAATAAGAAAAAATATCAATCTCTGACACAGAAAAATTTAAAAATGGATAGCTGTGCTGCCTGCAATAGTAAGAGGGTGAAACTCTGCACAGGTTTCTCAGTCACTGTATTCTTAAATTCCTGACAATTATGACCAAACAAAATGATCTTCAGATTTGAGTAAAGTCAACATAAAAGTAAAATTTTGCAAATAATATAGGAAACATAAAAAGGTGAAACTTGTGGTAACTTTTTACGGCGAATGACAGGGAAGAAAGTGCAGGAAGATAATTGTAACAAAGCTATTTGTTTCAGTTACTTGTATGCAGCAGGAGCCTGAAAAGACAGGAGGTTAATTATACTCTGTAAATAACGTTTTCATGAGAACACCTTTGGTAAGTATAACAGTTTATCTGAAATTGCAACCATTATTTATTGCACCCATCTGTCCAGAAACACATATTAGCTGCAATGTCTATGGAGAAAGCGACACATACTGAATTTAAACAGAAGTCTCAATGCCTAGGTAATATCAGAAATTTCTGCATGTGATTTTTTTCTATATTTCCAAGATTCCCCACCTTCAGTTTTGTGACTCAATACTATTTTTCTTAACATTAAAGTCTGAAACATTTGAAATGCATCTCAGCATTTGAGAAAACCACAACACCCATCTATTCCCCACAATGAGTGAAAGCACCACCGCACACAGCAGTAAATCTCTGTTTGTCTTCCACAGGAAATGCGTCTTTTAAACACCATTTCTGTGGGGTTTTGTAACATCATTCAGAAGAGCACTGTAAGCAATATTATAAATTCAGCACTGCCAGCATGGTGCTTACATTTTCACATTAACTGATGCTTTTGTCCCTGATAAGTAGAGATATGGTTTCTGATATCAGATAAACTTAGAAACACTAAAATAAAAGCCCCGTTGCTAAAAGGGTTTGGAATAAATCACTCTTATCTGGCCAGGGAAGTGCCAACGATAAATTCAAGAGAGCAGAAACGAGGATGGGCTGCGCAAAGCGCGGGGTTTGTTCTGTGCTCTCTCCAGCCTCCTCTTCGACTGCATCCACCCAACCTCGTACACCCCCTCGCCTGGTGCCTCTGCCCAGGAAACAGGGAGAAGAAGACCACGTGCAAGGAACAGGAGACTTGCACATTATGATGGTGGAAAAACACAAGCCACATCACAAGCCAAATTTATGCATGTAAACATGCATACCTTTATATGCACTGATCTGTGGAATTTACTGCGTCAGAATTTTGCCTTGCTGCATACACAGTATGAGATTACAGGGAATAGATGTGAAATATCTACTTTAACACTGGAGCAAAACTTGAGAGATGATGATTTTTGTATTTACGGTGATTAATTTTAGTTAATGAAACTCTGGAACAACCTCAGAGCAAGTTATTAAATAGAAATGATTGAGCATTTTTAGAAAAACTATAAAAAGCTTGTTAAAAATGCTTGTGACCCTGTTTTCGGTCATGTAACTGAAATATTATGCAGTTATACACTTCATTTAGATGTATATAGTGCTGAATAAGAAAAATTACAGTAATTCAAACTTTCAGCTACTCATCTATATAAAATAATAAGTGAAAAAAGCAGAAGGAAGAGAAAAATCAGAGAGGCCAATCTCATATAGGTCATACAGTCATGCAGCTACTGTGAGAAGCCACAGAAAACACTTTTTAAGCTTCGGAATAATGCCAGATTTTGTTCATGAGAATACAATACTGTATATAAAACAGTCTTGTGCAGTTGTATCTGAAAAAAATATATTTTCAGGTATAAAGAAACAGAGAAAGGAAAGGATGAAAAGGTAGGAATGAATGGTACTAAACATAGTTAAAGCAAAATCCCAGAAAACACATAATTAATAAAAAAACCCAAACAAACCAGTTTTGGGGGGTTTTTACTAGTGTTAAAATAATATTATTTGTATATGTTCTGGAAATACCTATAAATATTTTTATATGTCTTACAAATACAAATATCTATAAATACCACCATTAGAGAAGTCCTCAAAATCTGGTTATTCCTGTTTTCTAAAGTTTCATGGCTTTTTGTCTCTTCAAAAAATAGGCTTATAAGTGTTAATCACAAATTAGTATTTTGCAATTAAAAAATATATTTTTTTACTGTCTGGTCTGAGTGAGCATGTAAGGGAAAGCCCAGTCCTTTATGCACTTAAGGCATACAAATTATAATGGCCTTTTTACTGCTGAAACTATCATGCTGTTCTGGCAGCTCATGCTCTTGACAATGTATATGACTGCTTGCACCTCTAACTTGTATTTTTTTCTTATACTGTGCCCCAACTGCTTTTTGGCAAAGTGAGAGGAAAAAGCACAGTAAGAAATAAAAATTAACTTAACCCAAATTTTTTTTCAGACCTGAGCAGTCTTTTCACAAGGTTGGATGGATACAGCAGTCAATGGGCACATAGGAAAAGGTACTACAAAGGAGATCATGATTGAATTCCTTGTGTTTTGACAAGTTCAACAGACAGAGGCTTGACAAGGTTTAGCAGAATGTAGCTACAATGCTCAGGTGGAGCCTGAAAAAAAGTCTTGGCTACTTTATAAACCACTATTATTTTATCTGTGATATAAAAATATCTATGTATATATCTATACAGATATATACCCACAGTATCATTAGAAACATAAAATGAGAAAGTTAGGCTTTAGTGGTTTGGGTTTGGTTTTGGGTTTTTTTGATACAAGTTTGAGCAAACTGGTCTGTTGGCAGAGGGGTTGGAACCAGATGATTTTTAAGGTCCCTTCCAAACCAAACAATTCTATGTTTCCATAATTCTAGGAATTCACATGTTTATACCCATACAAGAATCATATTTCTGAAAAAAATTGGTATTAATCCTCTGAGATGTAATGGACAAAGAAAAGAACACTGTCTAATGAAGACGAGCATTTGCAGAAAGGAGCAAACCCACCAACCTGCCAACACTCAGGTGCTCTGTTCGAGCAAAAGCACTGCAAACTTGTAATCTTAACCTATATCTTTGTTTCCCTTGTCAAATGGCATATAAATAATATAGAGGCGTTCAGAATTTAAACTTTAAAAAAATGTATTTTCAGCTGTTTTCTGGATGTGCCTTTGGAAATTGAAAACTTTTCTGTCAGCTGTTGGCTCATAAAAACAATTATTTTCAAGATCCAATGGTTCGGCTTTTATTTTCCCGTAAAGAAACCCCAAAATGATATGAATGATAAAAATTAAGATTGTATTCCACTGAACATACTTACAGCTTTCTTCAATGCCTCATCTCCACTAAACTACTGTGATTCAGGTGAAGTATGAGCTGGAGAAAGCCACCCATCAAAACAATGAGACGAAGTACCCACACTCCATCTCCTCTGTGTTGCTTCACCATCTTTTTGTTATTTTCCACACTTTTTCCCACTCAACGGAATTTGCTCCAACAGTGGTATTATGGTTTTATCACTACAGCCAGAGTTTTAAATTCTTCTAGGTAATGTTGAATAAGAAACATAATTAAAATTAAAGGAGTTGCCCAACAAGCTATTCTGGTTTTCTTCTGAATGCACTAGCGAAATGACAAGCCCATAAAATACTCTAAGGTAGATAACAGTTGTACCTTTTCAATTACATTTACAAAATGTTATGACACAAAAGACAGCTCTGAGAAAGATTCAATAATCTGGAAACAGAAGATATATTATCAATACTACCATAAAGCTGCAACAGTCCTGATCAATACATACCAGGGCTGTTAAAAAAGAAATAAAACTCACCAGTACTTGTTTTTATTTACTTACAGTTGAAGAAATTTGATTTGGAAACAAAAACAAGGGCCCCGCATTATACTCATAAAACTCAGTAAATTGTAAGATCAGCTATTTTCAGGTTATTAGGTAATATATAATACTTACTGATAAATCATTTACAAATATAAAAAAAATATTATTGGTTAGAGAGTCCACATAAAACAAGGACCTTTAAAAATATTTTAGAAAAAAACCCCAAACCCCTAGAATATACAAAGCCAAAATGGAATTTACTTTGTATAATCTGTTGTCTTCCTGTATACAGATTAATTAATACAAATTCTGTTAATCTTACTCATGCATCATTGGATTAACTTGGATGCAAGTAATTGTATCTGCTTAACTTCAGAAATTTTCAAGGTAAATCCAGTACATCACAGTTATTTATTTCCATAATGCTTCATTCTTTTACTTTTTTTTTTTACTTCAACCTGTGCTGAAACAAGAAATTACGCTAATAAGGCAATATGCTAAGACAAGAAATCCAATTGCTATTAGACCACTGAGATATATCCTATTTGAAGACTTGAAACCAAACATCACTAATTATCACAAAAAAAATTTCCTCCTGCTAACAAGAGAAAAATAAATGAGCTAGAGGTGAGCTATCTGAAACAAGAATAATGTGAAGAACACCATGAAGGGCATGAAATTAGAAGTCATAAGGCTCAGAGTCCCAGTCTCAGTTTGCCATTCCTTACAGATTTTGTGTAATTTTTAGGACTCATAAAGGAAAGGCTTGATAGGTTTGAGATGGGTAAGACAAGAATTCTGCAGCTTTATAGAGACAATCCAGGCAAAGACAAATATGTTCAGATTCCAGACAGGTAGCAAATAATGGAGGCAACATTTTTGTTGTTATCTCTTAATTTCATATAATTAAAACTTGTGAAAGCATGCTGAAGAAAATGCAAAAAAAAAGGCTAAAATGTGAAAAGATAAAAATGGAAACTATATGTGACTGTTTGTTTGTCTTTTCTGGTGATGAAGAACAGTTATTACTTAAGCAGGGAGGTAAGACAGAGACGAACTGATTTAGTTTATCCTTTAGATGAAATTAAGTCACAGGTTTTCTGCAGTTCAGACGCTGAATTACATCTAATAGTGCCAGGAATGTCTTGTTTCATTCACGTGCATGTTCACCTTTCATTCTCTCAGCTTCTCTTTCACAAGTGTTAGGACAATTTAAATATCCCAGTTGGATAACAACCGATTATTTACTGAATTTGTTATAACGTACATGAGTAAAAAAAGAATTAAAAGGCCAAAATTAATATGACCTTCTTTTAACAGTTCTCATATTTTTTTCCAGCTGCAAATGTCAAGGTTTTCATGAAACAATTTCAATAAAGAAAAAGTGTATATAGGGGAGGGAATAGGTGTGAAGATGGCTATGTCAGACTCTGGTTTCTTTGTCCTTTCTCTAAAGGCTATGCATACCAGATTTATTGTTAAAATCAGTAAAGGGAGTTGATATGCAATGAAAAAAATAATTTAAAAATACTTAAATGTTTATTTACCATAAATTGACTTGCAAAACACTAGTCTGCTATGACAACTTTCCACTCCTTATTACTGTTTATTTAAACTATTTTAGCTCCTGTGCAGAAATGTTAATTGAAATTAGGAGCTTTCTTCTACTACCTGCATGTTTCACTTAGTGGTCTAAAAGCAGTCTATCAGCAATTTCATTAAGTGCAGGGTGATATTGTCTTTTTAAAAATAAATTTTAAAAAAGAGAGAGAGAGATGGAGCAGATGTACAGAGGTGTCCAAATAATCATTTGCCAAATCTAAATATTTGGCTGGATTTTTTTTTTTTTAATGGGAAGTGGAAAGAAAAACATTGGGGTAAAAAAGGCAGCCTGGAGAAGTAATATTTAAATCACATCCCCAGTAAGTGCAACACTTGGGATATGGAGACCCCATATAACATCCACTTGCTGCAAAACCTTTTAACCTTGGTTTCCACACCCCAGTGAATATTGATTATCAGGCTTTTTTTGGTCCAATGACTAAATATAGTAAAATGGCAAACAAATTGCAGTTATGTCTTAGCTGGATGATTAGCTATTCTGAGACACACACACGTGCCCGTTAGCTCATCTCCAGTCATTCAGCCCTGCTGCAGAACAGAATGCATTTAAATTTTGACATGTCCTAGGGACAGGGAAACCACCCCTCCCAACTGCTCCTACAGTACCACTTATACTTCAAAGGATTTTATATCAAGGATGATCAGAGGACTGGGAAGCCTGCCATATGAGGAAAGGCTGAGAGAGCTGGGGCCGTTCAGCCTTGGGAAAGGAACGCTTCGGGGAGAGACCTCATCACCATGTTCCATTACTTAAAGGGTGACTAAAAGGAAGGTGGAGACTCCCTTTTTGCAAATAGTCACATGGAAAAGCTGAGGGGGAATGGGTACAAATTACCCCTGGGGAGATTCCAACTGGACAGAAGACGAAAATTTTTAACATTGAGAACAATCGGCTATTGGAATCAGCCATTGGAGATGTACAAGTTTCCCTAGAGATGTGGTGGATTTCCCAGAACTGAGCACTTTTAAGATTTGCCTGGACAGGGTGCTGGGCCATCTTGTCTAGACTGTGCTTTTGCGAAGAAATTTGGACCAGATGATCCGTGAGGTCCCTTCCAACCTGCTGTTCGATGATACTATGATATCTTTTTTCTTACAGAGTGGCATTAAAAATGCTACACATCATCCAATGGACAACAAAAAAAGCATCTTCTTCAAAGTGTATTCACTTAAACAGACATCCTACTTCTTAATATTTTAATTTTCAACAAACGCTTGTAATTAAAATTATTATAAAATAAGTAGGATGACTTTATTCAACAAAAGTCGAAGTATGATTCACCACACAAAACTGTTTTCCATAGCAACAGCTGAAAAAAATTGTTATTATTCATGCACTCTCATACATACACGTAGAACTATAAAAGTAAAGCCAATATTTTATTTTTTCCTAATGATGCAGCCAAAAATTTAGATCCCATGCAAGGAAAATGAAATTTAAGAAGATCTTCTTGGAATGGATAGCTAGTTTTCTTTTTCTGGGGGGGGTGGTGGGGGTTGGGGTGTTTGGTGGGCAAGTTCGGTGGGATTGGTGGAAAATGATGATGCTTGTGTTTTTTCTTTTAAAGAAGATGCAGAAAAGCATTAGTCAGATCCAGGAAACAGTTGATACAGGAGAGGAAAAAAAAATCCCCAAACTCAGACATTGGTTGCTTCCATTCCCATAACACATTTTGGATTTTAGATAAGAGTTCAGAATAGATTCTGTTGAAAAATACTGGGCAATGCTAGAAATAAAAATGAGCATTTTAATTGTTTTACCTAGAAGTGTTGCATAAACTAGGATCAGCATTGAGAGCAATACTGCTGTGGCTAGGGAGTACAAGTTTTCTGTAAACTCAGGAATGCCACAGAGAACATACCAAGAGAGCAAGTGCATGAGAACTCTGACACCAGCTGAAGCTGTGAGAGGGCAGGCATGAAAGAAACAAAATCTCAGGGTCAAGCTCTTTGTCACTGAATGCTTTAGATGAATCAAGACATAAACAGACTTGAAAATTGGTTTGACCAGCTCTCAGACAAAATTTCTGAGTCAAATTAATAGAAGTATACTGCTTCTGACTCAGGAAGCACCTAAACTTCCTGTTAGTGGAAAATCACTTTCTGGAAAAAGCATCACTACCTGCTCATCCCGTTCTTATTGTTTTCCAATTATCTATTATTGAGTGATGGCAAACAGAGTTGGATGGACCTTTGGTTTGAACAAGTAAATTTGATCATGCTATGTATTGCTGCTTACATACCTGCCTTTAGATGACCATATCAATATAATCAAGATAGTTAATCCCAAACAGGGAATTCCCATCTAGGAAAAAAGGCGAGTACAGCTCTGGTCTCTGCAGAAGCCAGCACTGTGCTATGTGGCATGAGCCTGGGTGCCATGTGGTGCAGCAGGGAGGCACAGAGGACCTCAGCCTGCCTCTCCCTCCTTCTCCCAGCACAAGTCTGAACCAGGAAGCATGAGGAGCACGCACGAAGGACAATCATGCTCCCACAGTGTGCCAGCAATGAGTGTCCTGCAGCTGATCATATGCCAGTATATTTTGAGGTCCATCAGGAGCCTGTTCACAAGAGATATCTGCTTTAGAATAGCAAAAGTCAGTGTTGCTTTTAGCAAAACAGACCAAGTCAGCTGTCAGACTTAATCAAATACAAAAAACCACCCTGGTGACAATACAAGTAACCCTGGTAAAGCATGAGATGGACACTGCCATGTGTACATCCCATTGGCCAGCATGCTGAACCAAAACCAGTACCGGAAGGACCCAAACACATCCAAATGAGCTTTAGAGAGCAGTCTGCACATGGAGAGCTTTGCAGTTCTCACCGATTGGTTGGCCACAGGTTTTTCCCTTCTCTCAAAACAAAAGAAAATGAACAAAAAACCCCCACCAATAACCCCCCCAAGATAACAAAACCTGATCAAAGTGCAATAAAATGAGGTGCTTGAAATGTGCTATTTTAAAATGAGCAGATTTTATTTGAGTTAGTATTCCTTTAAATCACTTACTGGATACTAGTAGAAATTTTGATGAATATTGTAGCTTGGTATTAATACTCGAAACACTAAATATGCTTTACAACAATTTGCTTTAAAGAGATGTACAAGTTCCAGAAGGTGAGGGTGAAAACTGTGGAATGCATCCTAAAATAAAATAAACAGCAGAGGGAGGAAGCAAATGCCTTCGAACAAAATCACCCTATTTTTAAACCAGGCCCATTTTTGTGTCTTTTACATACATATTTCATTTTTCTCCTTTGGTAGAGAAAATACAACAGTCTTTTATCAATCGTTCACATTTCTAGGCTCAATTTCCCTATGGCATACAGCTCATTAAAAAATGTATTAATAAGAAATTAACTTTTTTCTTCAAGTATATCCGGCCATTAAGTAGAGGGTTATTACTGCCTTATAAATACATACTGCTTTATCACCAGAAGGCCTGGGGCAAAAGAAGGCTTTTTCTGGAGGAGTGGGGTCCGACCAGTGGCCACCCAAGACCACTTTCTTAAAGCAAGAGTGCTTAGGAATAAATAAATCATGTCAATGAGACATACTGAAGCAGAAGGAGGTCTACGTTGATATCTGCTTGCAGTATGCAACTGCAGACATGACAGTAAGAGATACTCTGTAAGATTTTTACAGGCCAGTCCTGACTGGGGTCTTCCTGATACTCACAGCTGTGGCAAAAACAGATTTCAGTGCTAAGCAGATTCTATTAATACTAGTTCAAATAAGCAAGAAAAAACAAAACAACAAATAAACAAAATCCCACAAAAATACCAGACTCCATGCCCTTTTGCTATCAATGACCCAAAGAAACCCCTACAAAACTATCAATTTTTCCCTTACTCATTATACCAGTACTATCAAATTATTTCATTTGCAGTAGTGACTTGGGGATTTGAAATGAGAAAACAGCTACAATCTATTTTTTAATTGATTAGCAAGGAAACAAACTCCCTTTTCATTTTCTTCTTGAAAAAAAGAAACTCAGATGCTTTGACTGAGCTTCGGCTTTGAACTTAAAACAATTTACTGACAAAGGTATTGGAAAAATTAACTAATTTATTGCTAAACAACACACAAAGGAAGTCAAATGCTTTTAATTGTTCCCTGAAGTACTTTTCTGTGGATGGAAGGAGGGAAATAGAGATAGCCTACTAATAAGAATAAATAAATATTCTATTAATGAACACAGGTAAGGAGAAGTATCTTTATCTTCTTTTCCCTATCCCAATTCCACATCAAGATCATATTAATCACGTGAAAATCTCCAATAACTACGCACAAGATTGTACTCAGATCCATAATTTTCAAACACATTTACCACCAACATTTCCATTATCCCCTCCAGATACTTATGCTCCCTAAAGCACAGTATTTTTAAGATTGTTACAAATTTAAAATGTTTCAGAATATTTAAACAACTCCCTATTCCCTTCACATCCTGATAGAAATCTCTGTTTTGAGTAGAAGAACAGCATAATTTACAACATGAACCTCACCATCTATTCAACTTCGCAGCAGTGTGCTTTCAGACAGCTTATCTGAGGAATCACACGTTAAATGCAGGTTTTTAGCTTTTTATATGCAATATGATGCAGTCTGGCAAGGCCATGAAAGAGCAGAACAAGATTAGACTGTGTTCTGTCTCCTAGTAAAATTTAAAATTTTGAATGTGAACCAAAACTAGCCTCAATAAAGAAGCAGTGATACAGCCCTGGAGTCTGCCCTGCTCCAGCCTCTCCAGTTCTGGGCATGGGAAAACGCTTCCCGTGACCCAGCCACAGCTTTACACGATTTGTGTCATGAGTGCAGACAACAGCATCATCAGTGAGACAAAAATGAATCGGAAGAGCAGAAGGACAGAAGCTGTAGCTCCTGGTCCCTGCTGCCAGGCAGGACTTGGCCCCTCCTGGCCGGTGAAGAAGCACAAGCAGGGCGAGCACAGGCTCTCTCTGGCACAGGCTGTTTGTGCCAAGGTCTGCGAGCAGATCCAGTCCCGAACAGTCCGACTGAGGAACTCAGCAAAAGCCTGCAGAAGCCAGAGACATCTGCTCACCCTGTGTCTTTTCACTGATCCCTCCGAGAGAAAGCACTGCTGATGCATTTTCTGCTGCTGTCCATATGCACGTGAAACCCCTGTCAGGCCTCTGCTCTCACCAGCAATTTAGCACGGAGCTTTGCTGGCCCTCTAGGGCTGACACCCGTCATTTCTCTGCTGTAAATAAAATAAACAGATCCCTGTACACTATCCCATGAATTTTAAAAGTTCTTTGAGCTGGTAGGCGGTGGTACTTTGCAGAGCACGTGTCGAGCACTACAGTAGGGACACAGGAGCTACCGCAGATCATTCTGCCTTTGACGAGCCCTGCGTGCTGCAGTGCCAGCCATGCCAAATCACTGCACTCGTGTGCTTGTCCCCAGCAAGCATCACCTTCTGGAAGAAAGCTGAACATAACAGCAGTTTAGCCTTCGCAATCCACATATGCTGCAGCACAGCATAAAGCAGCTGAGAAATTTTTGACAATTTGTCGCTCTAGGATTAGCTAAAAGTCCTCCTATCTAAGAAAAAGACTCTTTGGTAAGTATATTTGCCTTTCAACTAGAAAATTTAAATTGTGAATCTCAGAGGACAGAGAGTGATATGCTGTTACAGAGTAAGATGTCTGATCCTTGTTTCTAGCAAATGTCTAGCAGCACTTTAAAATATAGAGTATGCAGAATAAAAAACAGGCACTCAATTTTGTTAGAATGGCCTGTGTGTTTTTGGTAAAACACATTATTAACTCTTAAGTGGAGCAGCAAGTGGGAAGAAATGTTACTAGAGATTTCCAGGAGAGAAGCAAAAAACCCCATCCCTGTTCTGAATAGAAAACCCGAATTTAGTGAGTATCATACTGTGGTGATAAGCAATATTTTGATACAGCCATTGCTGCTTTGGTCCCTCCCTCCTACTGTACTTACAAACTCTGAGAGAAGTACTGCAATGTGAAAGACAGAAGGTGAGCTAGGGCTCACCCTGGAGACCACTGTTCTCAAACTCAAACACATCTTTTTATGTATTTTCTCATAGTTTGTTTTCAGGTGCGGAGGGGACAACATACTTATACAAGGGAGAAATACTTCAGTGATAATCCTTACAAGTTATAGAAAGCATTTTTCACAGCAGGCAGGGAAAACACAGTGGTGCTACTAGCACTGCTGGTAGGTTTGTCATTTAAAGATTGAGTAATCATGGTGAACTATCACATTAGCCCTATCCTCCCCTTCTGCCTGAGGGCTTGTGTCATTCTGAGTTCATGGGGAAGTTACTGGTCACAGGGTAGGGAACATCCTCCAAAATTCTTCTCGGCAATGAACTAATTTAATGCAGGCATCTGTATTTCATTCCTACATCATGCTCTCATAATTAACTTTTTGTAATCTTTGTATAAATCCCTCAAGGATTGTTCCTATATTGGAAAGTAATTATGACACTGACAATTATGCTGGTCTTACATCCCTTATTCAGCTGTTCTGTAGTTAAAATAAGTTAGTTTCTCTAAGAAAGGCCTAGAGGTCAACAAATACTATAAATATTTTTTTACCCCCTTTTAAAGTGCTGTACTAATTTTGTCTCTTGTTACTAACATATTTGGTTCTTTTTTCAAGGTGGTTATGCCTACAGAATGTTGTGTCTAGGTTTTGGCATAAGTAAACTTCTGTGAAATTCATGAAAACTTAACTCCAAAGAGAGCCAAGCACTGAGAGTGAAAACAAAAGCATCCCATAAATGTACTGACAGCTTTAAAAATGATGAGCAATCCTTTTAATACATTTTTTGGGTTTTTTGTTTGGGCTTTTTGTGACATGATTTGAAGAGCTTTTATTGCTTTACAAGAAATCCAGGGAACAATGTTCCTGTCTCCAACAACATAATTATTAAACTGAGATATATAACCAGTTTCAAAGGTGTTGATGGGCAGGCTCCTTCAGTCTCTCAAAAAATGGGGATAAAAACCAAGAGGCCATAAGGCTTTTTAATCTATAAGTTTTTGTAAAACAGACAAGAGGAGCGAAGCTTCATTGAGGCACCCAGTTCCAAGGGTAGACTTTCAGTATGGTATTAAGTGGGGTGATAGGCCAGAGTTCTGCAAAAGCATCTGAGTTTACTTTACCCAAATGCACCATCACACTGAAACCTGAACTTTATGAGAAAGCCTCAAATACCTGTACCCTCATACTTGGAGATTATTAGCAGGAGGTATGATATGGGAGAAAGGTGCTTAAAACACATTTACATAAATAAAATTCAAGAATAGCAGCGCTGCTTCTAGCAGCATTCATTACAGGCTGCTGAAAATGAGTCTGTTACCACAGTAACCAAGCTAATATTGGCTTTCCAGCTTGCAGACATTAAATCCCTTAAATACAGGTGCAAAGGATGAATTCAGAGTTTTGGAGTGGGTAAATTTTCTCTGCCACAAATGTCAGAAGTGGAAAGATTTACCATAATTTTTCATGGTAAAGACATAGTTAATCAGTTACTCAAGAAAAGAAGCATAGAAACTTGTAGTAGCAATGAAATTTGGACTGGATGCAGCACAAGCCCTGCGCACAATAACGTTGTTTTTGCTCAGAAATAACGGGCATTATTTGAAGAGCTATTCTGCTGATGTGTAAGGTGAACTGGAATTAATTTCAATCCCTTTTAAGTGAAGAAAACAGAGTAAAAATATAGATTAGTTTTTTGGCCAAATGAGCAGGTAAGGTCCTGAATACAAGCAAGGAGTGGACCTGTTGAAACAGAGCATCCTTCCCACAATTTTTTCCAAAGTAAAAAAATCCCTCAGGCATATTATACTCCTAGGGAACTGTATTGTGCTAGCCTCTCCTGCCAAAAAGCTGTTACAAATAGGCTGCACCTAGTTGCGAGTCGGAGACATCTAATTCTTTCCAATGTAATAATTAGTACTGAATTCCAGGAGAACATTCTCTGCTAACTCTTTCTAGAAATATTTTAAAGACACACATTTTAACGAGGTTGGGTTATTTTATTTGTACATATATTGCTCTTTAGTTTTGTACACTAATTGCATCCTAAGGGAAAAAAAAAAAGGATCCTTACAAACTAGAAGTTTTAAAAATCATACAAAGAATCTACATATTCCAATGAAATTATGAATTTAACATTGAGTATTTTAAAATAGAACTGCACTCTGGAATTCAATTATTATTGCATCATGCATTTAAAATAGATAAATGTATGCGTTTTCACACAGCATCTGAATCTACTAACAAGCATCATCTCCTGAGAAATCTCTGCAAGTTAAAGAACATGAATGTTTGGGGAACATTCAGAGGCCAAAAGATGCGTGTCAGCCTCAGGGGCTGTGGATGACACCAGGATGCCCTAACCTCTCAAAAGGACTGTGCTTGAGGTGAGATTCCTGAGTCACTTCTTTCTCTCACCCTGTGACTGACTCAAGCATTTCAAGAAAGCATGGCAGAGGCAGGCAGGCAGCTGACAAAAGCCACTCTGGCACTCTGGGAGTAGCCAGGGCAGGCTGGACCTGCTTAGGAGAGTTTCCTGCCTCTTTCAGTGCACAAGCTCCCTCGAGGAGCTCCAGATTGTAGGATACACATTTCAGGGTGACCAAAATGACATTTCCCAACTCATCTGTGATTTTATCAAAATTATTTCAGATGTTTGCCAAACACTAGAAATGAACAACAAAAGAATGAAAGAGGAGGTAAATAACCATGCTTCCATTGCTGTGGACATAATCAGAGATTTTACTTAGCGATTCATTCAAAAGACTTTAATAAATCTTTTCTCTCTGACTGTCAGAGATGACATTTCGGATTCAAGAAATCTCTGAAGCACATTAGATAGCGCTGTTGAAACTTTTTGTTTTCAGTGAGCAAAGGATAAGCCCAACAGGTTCCTCTATCACAGATCACAAATGTTGGTGCAATGTTCTTGTTTGGTTTCAATGAGTTGTTATCTTTGCCAGTATCTTCCTAATGTTATTCTTCAGCATGTTCTTTTAAGAATCCATGGTGGTCCACAGAGGGTTTCTGAATTAAATCTTAAAACTTGTCAATAAAAAGGCTATTTAGAATACCAAACAATTAAATAACAGACACATTACTGAAGCATGTCACTATCCTGAAATCTCTTTTTCCCTTTTGCATATGATAGTAACACCTTGAAGACTAAACAGCATGACAGAGTAAAGTCACTGTTTTACAAATCAACACAGATCAGGAAGACCTTCATAAATCCTGCCAGCTGGTGTACTATAAACAAGAATCTATACTGATCGTTTGTTATGCAGTTCCTAAACATACATAGTATGGATGTAAAATAAAAATATTCTAAGATGATTGATGCATAGGGAAAAGGAATGCAACAGGTTACTATTGCATAGAAAATGCTGAGAAAAAAGAAATTTCTACACTAATCTATGTTTGTTTCAGAAAAACGTACAGAGCAGTGTCCTACAAATGAATGTGTCTCAACCTGTTAATAAGTCATATAAAGTATGTTTCTATTTTATTACCTCACTTTCAATCTTATACCAAAAACTTGCGAAGATTTTGTGAATAGTTGACCATCCAGGTTTCCAAGCAGTGGTTCAGTGTGTGGGAAAACACCAAGATTCAAGCACTCAGTGTCACTTACTGGCCTCCGTGTTTTCCTGTAAGGCAGGGAAGGATGTTCCCCGTACTGCTTTTCCTCCATTCACAGTCAAACCACTTGTGTCAACACACCAAGGATGTTAAGAGTGTTCACTTGACAAAGTACATCCAAATGTCAACTCTTGCAGTTTGCAATGAAAGGTAAGTCAATATAACAGGTATTTCAGCAAATAGAAGAAAGTCTTGAATAAGTCTTCGCTTAAGATATCTGGCTGACTTTATATCTAATAGGAAATTTTGACCGGAATGCAGAACTGAAACAAAGAACTGATTTCCATAAAATATCTAATAGCTATTACCAGTTATATAATATCAATATTATCTAACATAACATTGAAATGTTGTAGAACTTTACATTTTTTCCCTTAAATTTTTAATTACAAATTGATATAAAATATAATCCATCAGCTTCAGGCTTTCAAAAAATGTTGATTAAATGCAGAAAGGCTCCAAGTTTTTGAAGCTTCTGTTTCTCTGCCTCAGGGGCCTCAATATTAAACTATGTTATTAAAAGAAAACTAACTGAGGTTATAATAACGAGTTTAAGCAATGTAGAAAATACCCACTGTATTTTTAAGAAGGCCCATTAAATTACAAGTCTTAATAAGGGGACCAAACCATTCCAGCACGGGATTGTTCAAAATCCAAATACAGGTGATACTGAATCAAGAGCCTTACAAAAACTCTGAAATACTGTCAGCAGGCAGCATTGTCATATCTGCATGACATGGTATCACTGTTTTTATGACAGGTCCCATTCTTCATAAAATTATGCTCACTGACTCAAGTAAATTTTACCCTCTGATATCTTACTCACTGCATCTCCTGTGGTGGCTTTAAGCTTTGATAACAAACTAACCTGGTTGCAGTGTTCTCTATCAGTCTATTCTTACTTTTAAAGCAAACAAAACGTACTGACCCATTGCATTTTCCAGCTCTTGCATATGTATCATTAGTATCAGAATTTTTTAACTTTGTCACTGACTCAGAACTTTGTGGTCGGTTCTTCTGAATGTCTTTAGTATAAATTACCAAATCTGCAGGTAGAAAAATACTCTTTGTTTTTTAGCTGATGTTTAACTTCCCCTCTGATTTCTTAAATAGGTAATGTGGCACTAGTGCTCTCACGCTTTCCCGGCTTTCCTTAAAGCAAAACAATTCATGATTTCTGTCTTTTCTCCATCATGCTTGGTACCTTCATAATTCAAACTGATATCAGTGCAGAAATTCTGATATGTCAGAGCTCATATGTTAACTGAGCTACTTGTTATGCACATAATCTTTACTGGAGTGTCTAACTGCTTCAGTCACTCACTCTTCCCTTCCTAAATTAATTTATTCTCATGATTTAATATTATTTTAGAGTCTGGGTAATGTCAGTCATATCAGCTATCACTTGTATATAGAATATATTCTATTAAATTAATGGAATATATATTAAAAACACTGCATATAAATAAGTACTTTAAATTTCAGAACTTTGTCATTTTCCATCTACTTTTAGGGAAATAAAACAGCCTTTCAGAATTTCGGTGCAGTTATGATTTTTTAAAAATCTGAACCTTAAATATTCTGGAAGATTTGACAGGTATGTGCTGCTTTAACATTTGCAAGATAAATAAATAGCCTGGACCAGACACTAATTTCTGACTATGTCAATTTTACCATTTGAGAAATAGTCACATAATATGTCAACGTAGAGAACTCAATCTCACAATTTTGCAAGCTGCCATGCAAGACAGCAAAGTGTCCCAACAGTGCTTCAAGTAAAGATAGTGTATCCTTGGTATGAGAAAGTAATAAAATATGAACATTTGAGTAAGATAACTGCTGTTTACCAGCAATCCCCAAACACAGGCTTAGTTTATTTTCCAGCTTCCTTCATCCACCCCCAAAAGCCCTGCCTGTTTTCAAGGCTTCCTGCAACGTTTCTCTAGTGTTATAATTTCCTTTAACATCACCAGTCATAGTGTCATGGCATATAATGTATATAAGCTGCATCTATTACAAAAGCAACCACATTTGCCTTGTCACCTTCACATTCGGTTGAATTTCTTGTAATATGTTAGCTTACAGATTTCTTTTTGATGTTATAGAGCATGTTGTTGTAATCCAGAATTATTTCCTTACTCTAGAGAAAGCTTGAAAATCCAATTTGTTTTAAAAGAAAATCTATATTGAAATTCCCTAGCTAAACTAGTTTATCAATTGGGCTTCTAGCAGGGAAGAATTTAATAATTTTTTGTCAAGAGATTAAATAAATATACAACACAAAATGAAAATATTATCATGTAAGACTAAACACATTTTTTTAAATGATGGCATACAAAAATGTTCTCATTTTTATAAAAATAAGAAGCTTCATTCCCTCGAGGGACTGTCACTGAACTGATCTAAAAACAGACAGGAGGATAGCAGCACACAGCCCACAAGAGCTATGCCCTCCAAAGCTCATGTCATATTTTCCTAACCTCCTCCTTCCATTGAAAAATGTGTGTCAATCATCATTCATGCATATTCAGACCCAGCTGAAGTTAGCAGTTCCCCAATTTCAAGAAGTGAGATAAAAGAAGTGAGAAAACCCACAGACTCCTGCTCGGGGCAGCTGTAGTCTGTAAGTGGCTTGAGACAAGCTGCAGCCCAGAGGAGAAAGATGCTGCATAAACAGTCTAATTGGTCAGGCAAAGTTTTCTTCTGGAAGCCATTAAAATGACCTTTATACCTGCACACCTATTATTTTATTTTATAGTTCTTTAAAAGAAGAGTGATACTGGTTTACTTTGGAACAATTTCTTTACAGGGTATCTACCTAAAATTTTGGTATAAATTAAGCAGAAATATCAGTTGTTGGGTTTTCTTCCTAAGTAACTGAGATCTTCAAGTAAATTCTGCTACTTGAACATTTTGGCCAAAATTCTGCTGTCATTTGAAATGGCAAAGGATCAGCGGAATACTTTCCACTTCACCACGAAGCTTTGGGTTGAAGAGTTTGGCAGTGGTTTCCTTGTCCCATCATACAAGACAAATATCTAATTTCTACACCTTCCCAATGGAAATATTTTTTGGCTAGATAAGAATTGAATTGCGGAAAATTGTAATTGCCCAAGGCAAAAAAAACCAAGGAGGCTGTTTGACTGTTTCATACCTGCAAAGTAGCAGGAACAAATAAGAGAGGTAACCCAGAGGTGTTCTGCTCTGTCCGAGTCAGGTGTCTGACTTTGGCCCTAATGAGAAGAGAAAAACCAACAGGGCTTCACAAGGCTTTGGCCAGGTGGTGCCAACACTCTTCCTGCCTTCTGCATGGAGTGGATGCTCAGTACATGCTCGTGCTCTCAACATCCCCAAAATGCTGCTGTGGGTGTTGTGAAACATCCTCTGACAACACATGACTGAAACAGGTATTTCCTTGAAGAGAAGTTAATCGCCGAGAGCGAGTTGGATTTTTTTACCTGTGATAAAACCACAATTAAAACTGGCATCTTTGTAGAAATTCAGTTCTCATGGAAATGATCAGCATCCGTGGCAGAAAGAAATAAAGGCCCCCCAAAACTGTAACATAGTAAAATTTTAGCTGTGCTCTGGTCTATTCATTGAATATCTCTCCTTCCCCTGCAGACACCCTGCCAGTAAAAGAAACCTTGGAGAAAAAAAAAGTATCAATCCTTCACAGGAAACACTATTTGTTGATTTGGCTCTAGCACCAGAGCACAGTGGTTTGTTAATTTAGACTTTTGCAGTTCTGCTGAACTGAGTAAATTATGTCATCAAGCCCAGAAGCAACACTAGAAATAGTCACACAATTTCTTTTCAGAGAATAAAAACATCTGAAGGACACAGGCAGAACTGGATGAAAAATAAAAAAAATCACAAAGTTGTTTTGAAAGATTTTTCCTTCAACTTTTTAGAGTTTTGACATCTTGTGAAAAAGCCTTCTCTCCACCAAAAGCACATGAGCCAGAAAGGCCCTACGCCACTGCAGACCTAACACAAATACATGTGCCCAGGTTTATCACATATCAAAAAATAGTCTGAACTCTGAAATGCCACTTATTCCAAGAGAGATTTGTCTCATTTTAAAACAGAAATTAGGTCCTATAAAACCCTGTCAAACGTTTGGAGACATGCTTGATTTTGATAAAATTTGATGGCTTTTGACAGAAGTAAGTGAGATATTGGAGCGAGAGCTAATTAGAAATAATTCCTGCCTTCAATACTTCATCTGAATACAAGCACTAGAACATGTTTTTGGGGTTCAAACAGTGAGATTGTAGCAAAACTTGGCTGCTTGTGGATAAAACTGCAGTCCCACAACAAGCTGTGCTCAGGCAAATTAGCTTCTCTAGGTCTCTGATCAAGATAGCTGAGAATCAGTGCAAATTTTATTCAGAGAAAATAAAAATAGAAGTTAAACAAAAAAGCAGCTCAGAAGGGATTGATGTCTACCCTCCGGTTTCTGTAGCATAATTCCTTGGGATTATTCTTCACCTCCCAATATCAACATCAACCAGTAAACCTGTCTGAATCAGTGCTGACATCCTGAGTTATTTAAACAAGAAATCCTTCATAATAAAGTGTTTTCAAAAGCAGAAGAGAATTATTTTTGCTGCAGCTCTGTTGTACAGCTAAGAAGTGAGAAAGTAAAAGCGTTCTCCAAACATGCTGCAGGTGATGTCAGCACCAGGGGCTGTCAGCGGGAGGTGAACATTCTCCCCTAAGAAAATGCTTCCATACCTACTGAAGGAAGAGTATATGGGGAGTTGGGGGGTCAGGGATGGGAAACACTGTCTCTACTGCTCTTTCTGAGCTTGGGGCTTACTGCTGTTAACTAGTTTTAGCTCACTGACTACTACCCTTGAGGTTTTCTGCCCCAATCCCAGTAAATTGGAAGTGTAAGGTAAGGAGGCACAAGGTACAGTCTAGAGATACTGACTCTATTGCTGCAGTGCCAAATGAACATGCAAACAGGCACACCAAATACTGGTTCGTGTCTATGCCACCAACCCTATCCCTCCTCTCTAGCCTCCTCTCTGGTCTCCTCCTCCTTGCCTCTCTTCTGAAGCACGGCTGCTGAAACAGCTCTCATCTTGATGGCTGAAGCCCAGGGGAGCAGCAGCAGCTGGAGTGTAACCTCTGCTGCTGGGATGGCAGCAGCTGGGGCCAGCTGATCCCAGTCTTGGGATGGAAAGTGCAAGGAAGAAATATTTCTGCACTGTTAAGCCACCCTTTAACGCATGCAGTCAAGCAAGAGACTCTACCAGTCACCCACTGACTGAATTGTGGTATGGTTTGTGGCGTGATATCTTTTTCGTGTTTAGCACTGCTTTTTTCCCTAAAGACCAATAACTCATCTACGCAGTGCGATGCACTGTTACACACAGCTCTGCTCCCCCCAAAAAAAAGGGTGGTGCAGAAGTACTGCAAATCACAAAATCAGACAGGAGAAAAAACTGGTCAGAATATATGCCTCTTCATGCATGAGACAAGATTGGACAATGAATGACATCATCTGTATTTTTGTTAACCCATCTTCAGGAACCTAGGGTCCCTTGATGGCTGAATTCAGAAAGAAAACTAGGTTTTGCACGTGGTAAACCAAGATATCTCCTGTGTTTTGTTTCTTCTGGCATCTTGTTTAGCTCTTATGCAAATAATATAATGTATTTGAGCCATTTGCAACATTAAACATGGAACTGAGCAGACAGCATGCATGACCAAACTGTGCAACCATATGAGAATGAGTTGGTTTCCAAAGATAGTTACATTAAGCTTACATTTGCAGAATAAATAATTCAGTCCTCATGCTTCACATTTAAATATTTATACAAATACACTGCTTGTCACAATTAGTTTGATTAAACTGTTAAGAAAAAGGAACTGTGCAAGAAATGAGACTTCATCCAGGAGGAGAAGCTATTTATGTTGAAGTAAATTATGTGAAATTACAGAAGCAGCAGCAGGTCAGGAAGCAACCCTCCAAATCCATACAAAGATCTGACCCCCAGTTCAGTTCGGGAAGAACTTTCTACCAACCTTTTTTTTTTTTAATTTAGCAAACAAGACCACGAGCTTATATTCCTCTTTGTGTCATGGAATCATGAGACATGTTTTTTCTATTTCCCCCATGAAAAGCCTTATTTATAGACTGAAAACACACTGTATTTTACAGACTATTTTTCTGCATCATTTTCCTTTACAACGTGCTCAGGACAAATTATTTGCTTTCACAGCACACTCGCCACAGCTCCTTAAAGCAGGAAGAGAAACGTGAAAGGAAAACTTTGTCCCTTTAGTCTCAAGGGCATTTCTCAGGAAACTTCAAAAATCCTAAATAGCCTCTGAGAAAAGCCTGGATATGCAATCCTGTTTATAGATCAAAACGGGGATTACTTCTGGTCTGTGTGAGGTCTGGTGCTACGAAGTTTAGGGGGACTGAATGACGCTCCCTCTCTAAGAGGAAGTAATCAGCTCACTGGCACTAGTTTGGGTGTGGCTGAGGGTAACTCAGAGCTTCACATGACATTTTCTACTACTACTAGGAATTCAAGCTCTGACTCTATGTACAATACCACAGACTGCTGCAACAGGCCAGGAATAGACAAGTGGGTCACCTTGATCTGAGACAGTTCATTCCGTGTTTTTCAGTAACCAAAGGAAAAAGAGGATGATGGGTCCATTGCATCGCTGACCAACTACAAGCTGTAAATTCGTGTAACAGCATCATATAAGAGCATCTATTACACAAAACAATCAGCTGGTGGGAGGGATTCTGAAGGACAAGCCAGACAAACCGGCCTCCAGTTCAAACTCATAAAGGATCTGCCCTTGCATCAAAGGGCACTGACTAGACACTTTGTCCAGAGGACAAATAAATATTCTTCTTGTTTCTGTCTAGATATTTTAATACCACTCCTGGAATAAGCCTATGGGAGCCAGATTAGAAATTTTGCAAAAATTCATAAACGTTGCAAAAATTCACAAATGCCTGTTGCACCTTTAGTGGTGATTGGTGGTGCAAGAGCACAAAGAGTGGGAAGGAAAGTGTGGGATGCTGCCTTTAACTGCCAAGATTCTGTCAAAGACGTTTATTTATTTTATGATTGAATGAGACCAAAGAATTTAGTTGTTGCATCTATGAAGTGAGCTAGATTCCTGAATATAAGTGACATTTGGCTTTTTTAATTATATATTTGCTTGTCATTTCCTCACATTCCATTTTCTCTTACTTTACACTTCAAGTAAAAAGTTTTTCTTTTCCTATTTCTGCACATTAATGAATACATTAATTAGATTCAAATGAAAGTGAGACACTCAAAGAGGTTCTGTTTTAACTCCCAGTACCAAAAATGAGCACAGGGAGCTTTGGGAAAATCTCTTTGCCACCTGCATTTAAGTTTAGAAGAGCTCTAGCAAGCCTGAACTTGATCACCTTTACTGATGGCATCTGGAAGAAGGTTAAACATAATTACATACACCCAAATTAATCCATAAACAAGGAAAGAACAGGCACACTCTCAGAATCAAAAAACAAACAAACAAACAAAATTAAAAATAGGTTTGACTATTTTTCCAAAGCTTTTCAAGCAAGGAGAAATATAGGTGGACACTATGCAAAATCCCTGCTTCCCTCCCATACAGGCAAAAGTTAAATATGCAACTACAGTCCTCAAGAAATAAAAAGTCAGCTAAATTCATACAAGGAATTGGTGTAGAAATTGTACTACTGAGAAAAGCTGACACCCCACCACAAATCTGCCCTCCCACAGTAAAGAAGCCAAAACATAAAGAAGAAAGAAGCATCATAGGCTTCATTTTTGTGCACAAGTATGAGGGGAAAGTTACTATCCATGATGTGGGTATTTATCAGTTTGACTTTTTCAGGAAATGGATTACTAGAACCCTTTGCTTTCTTCCTTTTTATTTTTGTCACCAAAACAGAGCAAAAAGGAACATTTTGTGTCAGAAAGAGCAGCCTTCAGGAACTTTATTATATTTATTACTACCTAGAGAAACTTCCTTCCCAACAGTCCTCAATGCTGGCAGCCTGCTGAGAGAAAGAAAAGTAGAGTGCTTTAGCTGTTTGCTGTACCTGCCAATAATTTCCTGACATTTTAAAGCAGCTGGGAAAAGGCTTCATTTTCACATTGATGATGTAGCAATTCAGTAAAGAAAAATTCCTGTCAGGATTTTCGGAAAGAGACTTTTACAAACCAGGACTTATCATAGGACCTGTTTATCATGGGAGTTTTTGCTTATTTTTTTCTTGACTGTTGGTAGTTTAATGAAGTTTAATGAAGTCTTGTAGCAGAGAACACTTTACACAGTTTAACCTGGACCTGTCACTAGAAAGAGTCCCACCAGGTTGTTTGTAACCTGAAGAAATTCTCTAGCTCTGTTTACTGCTCAAGGGTTTGTGCCAGTCCAAGGCTTTCGCTGGAAGATGTAGGAACAAAGGACCATGCACTGAGCTTATCTTTTAGAAGCAGAGCTGATAATAAACATTCAGGAAACGATGACAAAATGTGTGGGGTGCGGGAAAGGTTTGCAATTATTTTCCATCACTTCTGGTAAAGCCTGGGCAAAGATATAAAACTGCTATTTCTCCCAAATACCAGGTATATGTTCAATGTCTCATAGGATTTAAAGTTACAAAAGCATACAGGTTAGTGGGGGGTGCTAAGTATCAGCCCTAAAAAGTTTTTCTTCAAAGAACCATGCAGTACTGGAATCTGACAGGCCATCCTTCCCTCACCTTTCCACTGCCCCCTGTTTTTTTTGCTTTAGTTTGTACTTAGCTATGATCATGCCACTTCTCAACAGTCACGCAGTCAAAGCACATTTCATTCCATCAGTAATGCAATAAATCATTTAGAAAAACATTATTCACTGCCAGCTGAGCCTGACTCAGGAAAGAAAATGTCCAGAGGTTGTAGAAGACATTGAACTTTTAACCATACTACTAATTACTCTGATCTCATGATGTGCTACTTTCTAGTCATTATCCCTGGAATATGAGGTTTCAGAAAAACAAGTTAAAAGCAAATGCATTATAAAGCAGGAGTGAAGGATAACGTTAACCAATAGTCCCTTCTCTGTAACAAAGAAGAAAAAGCAATTACAGTGGCAAAACATTTTTAGTTTTTGTTTTCAGAGTGGCAGTACATCTACCATATAACTAACAAGATTTTATCATTCTGTTACAGATACAGTAAGTATTTTACTACATACCTGCAGCATCACATGCAGATGCTTGCTACATATAAGAAGTATTTGTTTGCTTGTAGATGAAATACTTTGATTAAAATATTTGCATTAGCACAAATGAGAGCATAATCAAGACCCATTCCCTTTTGGGATTGAACAAAAGTTGAAGAGAAGGTTAACAATAATTTAAAAAACAACAAAAAAAAATAAAGACCTGTTTTATGAAAGATGGTAATAGGCATGTTTCTTTTTAACATTCTCAGAAACAAAAGTATCTGGTCTTCACACTTAAGAGAGAACAGTTTCAGTACCCATGTGGTCAAAATGTCTGACTTCTTTTGGGTTTGCATCCCAGAAAAAGTTCATCTCCAACCCTTTTAACAAGAAGCAGCTTTCTTCATGCTGCAGTGAACAAACTTAATTACCTGTGATACAGTAAAATATGCCTAATTGCTCATTGAGACCTTTTCCCTTATTTGTTCAGATGGCCTTAGATCACCTTTATTGGATTCAATTACATTTTCTCAGGTGGAAACTGCAAGCCATTTAATGTATAGGCTTCCCAATATTTTAAAGATACTGTCCAGGACAGGGAAGGTCTGAAAAAAAAAAAATCCTGTTGATTAGAAACTTCCATTACTTACTACAAATATGGGGGGTTTACCAGATTCAAAGTGTTAACGTTAATGATCCATTTGTGATAGGACACCTATTAATATTCACAGAGCATGAGGTCAAAGCTTCTTAGCTGAGATAAAACTATGCATATGTAGTAGGAACGCACTGTAATTTTGGCTTACGGTCTCAAAAACATACATAGGCATACATAAGGCATGGTTCTGAAATTTAAAAAAAAAAATAAACCCATGTTAATTCTACAAGTTGTTCCGATATGTAGCTGTTCAGATGAGATACCACACCTGACAGATCCCTGAGAAAATAGTTACTGAAGGCGGTTTGTTGCTTTTTTTCTTTGTCTTTTCCTGTAGAACAGTGTTTCCCCTGTACTATCCAGAAACGTGCTCTGTGGTTAAACTTCCATCAAAAGGAATGCACTTAAAATACTGAGTTAGTCTAAAGAGCATGTTGAGGCTTCTGAAAGTATACACTATTCACTATATACTTGAGCAAATGGGCCACACAGATAATTTCCTTGTGTGTTGCAGCTGCTGTTTTACTGCAATGACGAAATGCCAAGAATATATGGAAAAATAATGCCAGCAAAAATGTTTTTAAAAGTCAAAAATCATTACATAAATAATATACATTTTTTAAAATCTTAGATAAGTCAGGTTAAAACTTTGATTTAAATTGATGTTAATGTGTTATACTATTTTATTTCAGTAATCTAACCTTAAGAGAGAGCTCATGCAATTATCAACAGTGAATGAAAGACATTTATATTCATGGCAGTTGACTCTGATCATCCTTCTCTTACAAGTTTGTACTATGCTTGTACTATGCTGGTCAGGTATCAATTTATTAATGGGCTCTAAAAAATGCTATTCTAAAAATATTACCTAATATTACTTAATATTACCCTAAAAAAACCAACAACACTCAATATTGCCTTAACACAAACATTAAATCACTGCCTTCTCTGGCAGAAAATGTAATACGTTACACCTGCCTACATCTAATCACATGCTCCTGCCAAAAACACGTTTCTACTCTGCCTTCTGCCAGATCTCATGAACACATGGATGGAGGGCAAATAGGATAAGGTTGGTGATCTAATGAAACCCTGGATCCCACACTTTCATTAGTTAATTATCCACAACAGAAATCAATATGACTCATTTGCATGCTGCACAAGTTCCAAGGGGACTGAAGCTGCAAGTCCCTGAGGGTCCAGGTGAGGGGTTAGACCCACAGTCAGTTTTGATCAGCTGTAAAAAGAAACTCCACCCTAAAAAAGCTGAAAACAACTTTGGCAGGGCACTGGTTGGTCATGAAAATAATGAAAATAATTTGGATGATCTTGTACATAAATAGTGTCATGTAAATATCGATTTTTTATTTATCCTAACAGTCAGACTACTGCTGCAACCAGCTTGGCTGAATAGATATCCAATCCTAGTTTCAGAAACACAACATGACTAGTCCTGCTTAATTGCAAAGTAGTGCACTGACACTCATCAGTCGAACAAGCAGAGCAACACAGAAAACCATATGACACAAGAAAGAGTCCTTGATTAAAGTCCTAGCCTTGGATGCAGAGTCAATTTTTTGCTCTCCCACAAACCTCTCAAGATAATTTATTGCCACTAAATCTACAGAATGGCTGAGAATATTCTGACACCAGACATCAGAAGACCAAAACTTAAAAATGTCTGGGCCTGAATCCATAAAAGGACTTAAAAAATAATCCACTGAAAGAAACAGCTGCCTTAAATTAGGCATATTTAAATGGCAATGTCTAAATTATGTGTAATTTAAAAAATTTTGTTCAGAAAGCAGAATAGAAAATTCACAGTTAGCATAAAATGCCCAAGGAGAATGAGACATAAAGCAAGAGATTCATGCTCCAAGTGCAAGTCATCAAAAACTAAGGACTGGGAAATACCACTAACAAGAGACACGAGCCCATATTCCTTGGAGCTTCTGACTCCCAAGTCAGCGTGGAACCTGCAGTCCCAATTTCGGTATGCCAAGCAGTTCCCACAGCTCGTCTTTCTAAGGAACAAGCTGGAGGCAGGGAAAGGCGTGTTGTTTCCTTGAATTCCAGAATTCAAGTATTTTCCCTTCAGGGCTGGTGCTGGCCTCAACGCACTCTATAGACCAAGGACCGGAGTCACAGGCTGGGAATGGGCTGCACCATGCAGCCTGTTTCTCCTGAAGCCCTGCAGGCAGCACTGCCAGAGGGGACACTGATGCAGCTGCACAACAGCTGGTCACACCCCAAAGACTGACTTTTGGTCCTGCTCCCTAAGACCATTGCTACAGTTCACAGGAAACTGTCACCACATAAAATGTGCAAATTTTATCTTCTATCGGTGCTGACTGTACTGCTACAAGTATAAAATAAACAAGCAAAATTGCAAAAAAATATTTAGGAAACTGAAAAATCAAAATCTAAAGACTGGGTGCTCTCATATCATCAAGCTCAACGCGTTTCAGACCACAAAATAAATGCAAACTTTTCTACCTTTCCTAATCCCCTTCCAAGCTGATTTACAGGATGGACAACCTTGGGGTTAAGGTGCTCAAGCAAAAGCCTGCAGTCACACTGTGAGAAGTCTCTTTAAGGATAGATTTAGCAGTTTCAACAGTTAAAAGGATTTTTTCTTTTACCCCTATTCTTACTCTTGACTATTTCATGCATCTGGCAGAGGTTTTACAACATATGCTCAGCAGGTTTTCCTTCTTTTCCTTCTTTAGTAAGGAAAAACCAAACAGCAAACATGAACATCTGAGGGGCAGAAGGAAAAAAAAACAACTGGTGTACTTCTAAAAGAAACAAAAAAACCAAAAACAATCAACCAAAAGAAAAGAAACTGTTAAGAAAAGTGTGATTTTTCATGTGTTGTGTCTCACCACAGAAGCACTGGTTTGAATTTAGATTGGCTAGGCTGAAATAGCCCCTTTGAAGTACATCAGAAAGCGTAAGATAATAAACATAAAAAATTTAAAACGCCCATTTATTTAAAAAATACTTACACCAAAACCGAACCCAGTTTAAGAGAAGAGCATTGTTTTGGTTTTGATACACACAATTAAAGTTACAATAAACGGCAAACCTGGGAATACATGCCAGAAGTCAAGGTCACACTGAAGATGCTCAACCTTCAAGGAGAACAGCTGGGGAAACCACATCGTTGACTGCTAAGCACAGGAGTATTTGTAAAGGAGCTAGGTCAGAACACCAAGCTTAGTACAATAACTGAGGAGGACTTTTGGCTCTAAGCACTACTAAAGGTAAAATTCATATGAATTCATCTGACACTGCTTGAAGATATGCCCCCAAAATAGGTAAAATCCAGTGCAACCTAAAACTTTGCTCAGATTATGCACCAGCCCCCTGTGCTACAAGAATGAGCCTAGAAACAAAAATGCTTGAATATCTTCTGCGTCAGTAAATAATGCCAACACATAAATTTCTTCCTACAAGCATCACTTAATTATTGCCTCAACGAACTAAAGACTCCAGAAATGCTGATTCATGATAAAGCTTATTTTCACTTATGCTTGCCCAAACAAGAGAGTTTACAGAGCTCTCCAGAGTCACTGGAACCTCAATTTAGCACAAAGTGACAGACTTTGAGAGCTCTTATGTCCCTCGGTCACTGTAACTGTTGGTGTCAAGCAGACACTTCCAGAACAAGGGTGGCAAAGGGCACAAGCCATATGCTGTTTGTATTGCAACAGTCTTCCGAAAAAAAGCTCCGTCTATAACTCACATGTGTGAAACTGTTACTCATTTAAATTTCAAATTGGCAGTGCAAAAATACACACTGTGGCACTCGGTTGGGTATCCACCTTGAGTTTAAACACAGGTCTCCAACTTCCTTAAAGATCCTACATGCTAACTGCAAATACATGTCTATATTCCCAAGAACACCATGCTTTTGGAGATTACAGGCCTCAATTTCCTTTACAAGGGACCCAGAAGAATTTCAGTTTTGTCAGAAGAATTAGGAAATGAGTCAATACTCTGGTCTTGCTATTGTGGGAACAAATTGATTAGTTCTTCCCTCCTAGACGAAAAAAAAAAAAAAAAAAGGCAGAATCCTAATCTTAAAATTTACCATTTTACCTTTCATTGCATTTTGTGTTATTCTGATACTACTTATTTTCTTTAGTTCCTTAATGACCATCCTCTCCTTTCCTTAGGAAAGCTAATTTCTAAAACATAAATTTGTTTCAAACCATTAGCTTCACTTGCTTTTCACTCTACCTAGGAGCTAACTAATTTCTTATACTCCTGGGTCCAACAGAGCAAGAAAAAGGGAAATGCCTTCTCTAATCCTAGAGTAGGCTCTCATTGTCTTTTAAATCCGTTTTCACAGGAGATGCAAATGTAGGTGTTCAAAACATTAATGGCATCCCTTTGAAACAGAAAGCTCAGTTTTTGGGGAGAGATAATATCCCTTGACAGTGTGAAAGCTTCATGCTTTCAACTCTCTCCCTACAGAGAGGAACATTTCAGGCACAATGACAGTGAGATCTTAAGAGGAAGATTACATTTCCATTGGGTAATCATAAGGCTTTTCTGTGTCTGAAGATAACACAATTTTACCAATTCTTGTAAGTTACCTTCAGACATGTTCATTATTTGCTACTGAAATGGTAAATTCTGTCATATGAACAATGTTAATCCTCAGAGTTCAGTCTTTTGTATATGCTCCTTCTAGCACAGATCTCACAGGAAGAAATATCTTTTCATTAAAAGTAGTTAAATTCAAGCAGTGTTATACTTTACAATAGTTATTTTTCTTAATTATTTCTTGGAGCATTTGACCAAGCATTACAGAATGCAGAAGACTAAATAATTCTAAAGACAACAGTGTATCAATGTGGAAAGCACTAAGATCAAGTCCACTTATATCTTCACCTAACAGAGTTTCACTTTATACATTTTAGTTTTTTTGCAGTTAGAATTCTTGACAACTTCATTATTAACAGATGCAAAAATATTAGACTGAATTAATTCCCTTGCTTACAGGACCTGTGGTCTCTATATGTACCCAGATAAATGACAGGACCCAAGAGGCTGTGGGGCAGAGATCCAAACCTATCCACTGAGAAACGAAGCGGGAAGACCCAACCAACCCTGCACACACAGACACACTGCAAAGCCCAGCACTGTCCTTTGCTCTCAGTGCAAGCCTTAGCTGATTCCATGGATGGATTTACAGCACAGATTTTACTGCTCATGCAGAGATTTATTGAGCTGTAACAAATTACAAGATACCCTGGAAACAGGTTGCTAGTGCTCATCCTGTGAGATTGCTGAACTCCACTGACAGACTGGCTGAGATGAGGGCAGTGCCTCTGGGCTAAATTTTTTACAGTATCTGCCAGGAGACACACACCACAGATTTAACACGTCATGTTACTTGAAACTATGTACACATGCACAGGAAAAAAAACCTTGAAAAGTGTAATTCTGGTATAAAGCTGAACATGTCAGCAAATAACAGTTTCAATTCCAAACTCTCACCCTTCCAAAACTCCCCCTGCCAATTCTGCAGAAGTGTGAGATTATTTTGATAGCAAGTTTTCTGTGACAATAATACAAATATGCTCATTTCCCACAAAGAAAGAAAATAATACATGACTCAATAAGTCTGCTAAAAAAAAAAACAACCCACAGGGTACAGACATTCAATTAAAACAGAGATCTAAACCAATTCTACATCATCCATTTTAAGACTTCATGAAGGAGTTATGTCCATTCATCGTATTTGCTGAACCATCGAGGAAGGATGAAAACCACACAATCCATCAAATCTAAACATTGTTCTTTCCATGATCTTTTTCAAAAAATGAATTCAAACAGTATCAAGTTAATAAAAACAGTCTAGAATCACCACACACTGCATAAAGACTGAATCCAAAGCAGCAAGTCCTTTCAAAAGACCCATTTAATTCAGATCCTGCTTTACTTCTCCATCCCAACAATCTCAAACACAAAGTCCACAAAATAGCCTCAGGGAAAAAATACTAAGTACTAAATCTAGTGAAATTTCTATTGAGAAAAAAAAAAGGTCTTTTTCAAATTCTGCAGTTTCATTAATATTATTTAATATTATTTCTCTTACTGCTTATATTGTCTCATTAGTACAATGGTCAAAAATACTCAAATTTACTCTATAAAGATATGCTTTCAAATATATTTACACAGCTTTGTTTTTTTCCTTTTAGAATTACTTGCCAAGTGTTTGGGAGAAGAATTATAAAAAGGCCACAGTTTGCTGCACACATTCTGTGCAATAACAGTTATTAGGTTTTACATGAGAGCAGTGGTGTTCCCATATACCTTATGTTTCCAAAAACAAATCATTGAGGGAATGCATTCCTGTAGCCAAGTACTACTTCAACAGCAATAGTTGTCCAGTATCTTACCAATAACACTGTATTAGCATAACCATGAAAGGAACTGAAGCTGCAATCCTGGGATACCAGATCATCAGTCAGTCAACTGGATCTGGGAGTTGGGGATATAACTTGTCCTACTGGAAGTGAGATCCCTTCAGTTCTTTTATAAAGGATGTTGGGTTTAGAAAAGTGCTTGGACAAAGGGAGTTTTGATGAGCATTGTGTTGAGAAACAATCAGTACGCACAGGGAAAAGGAACAAGCATTTCTCCCTCTCAGATTTGGCTGAAGAGAGAAATTAACTATTCCACAGGACACCAGAGAGGGAGAATCATCTGTGCTTAATGATGCAGCATCTCCTCTTCATAAGGAGGCTTAATATTACCTATCATAGCTGGGGAAAAAACGCAGAGATCTGAGAGTCTGTTTAAGAGAGTATCAGAAGACAACGTGTCTTTCTAAAAGTTGCTAATATATTAAGTGGCACTGAAATGAAAAAGGCTGAAAACATTAAACACAGGAGAAATAACAGAGAGGAGAGAAAAGTATATTTTGAATTACAGGTACTGGTAAACCAAATGGCTCATGAAAGCTGTACTTCACCAGCACAACTAACATAGTCGTGACAGCCAAGATACAACTGGTTAAAATCAGCTCTTCTTAATTTAATATATATCAAATAATGCAGCAGACAGGGAGACACAATTCTGTCTAAAGCCGCCCAGCTTCATTCCCAGAGCAAATAAGTCATTGCTACAGAAAAAAAAAAAAAAA